>JAENHJ010000154.1:2988424-3588424 GCA_025330945.1 Mucuna pruriens
TGATTCCAAGATAGAACCACTGTGACGTATAACAGACCATAGTGGCTGAGAAATTTGTAACCTCAGCAGCCAGAAGAGACTTTAGAGAGTTTTGTATGATTCAAGTTTAATATATATGGTCCAAAAGCTAATTTCATATCTCCCTTGAGCAGAACTGAAGAATCTTACCAATAATCATAATAGTAAGATCACTACGATGTAGCATTCAAGGTGCTTATCACACTACAGTTCATTATTACTACCTACCTTTGATTCACATTAGAAAAAGTTTATTTAGATAATTCCTAATTTCCTGATCCAAGTGGCTGTTAATATGTTCAGTAACTGTTTCATTTTCACTCCATCACAGCATGCCTTTTGCAGTTATGGGCATGCTATGACCTCTGAATCAGAATTGACCTCAGTAAGAGTGATGTTAAGTGGTTGCCAGCCCAATTGATGATGCACAATCCATTTTTTAATTGTAATCACCATGTTCAAAATCTGTAGGACATCACCCAAAGCATGATTTTTCAAGCACATATTCTTAATCACAATACCTGCTTCATACCTAGAGAAAACACAAATATGGAGGTATAAGGAGAAACAGAAAATTTTCAGCAAGGAAAATAAACTAAATTAGAAGATCCTTACTTGCACTGAGTACCCATTAGTGCTAATCTTCCAGAAGGAGTTGTAAGAAATTTTTTAATTTCATTCCATGTCTCTTTTGAGTGCTTCTTAGGATTACCGCCTATAGTGTTTACACACTTCCAGACCTTATCATTCTTACCAACAAACAACTGCAAAGCCCCTACATTCTGCTTCACCACCATCTGCTGCTCAATAGCACTTTCCAGAGCTTTCTTGACATCTGTGTTGCGGTGCTTGGGATCTCCACATTGAATGCAATCTGTTATATTTGACTCAGTTGGCATAATTTTTTCAGTTTTTAGTGTGTTCAAGGCAAGTAAAACAACCCCTATAAGACCTTGGACATATTCAGAAGGTTTAGGGCATCCTGGAGATCCCCATATACCATTACCAGGAAGGTTATTATTACCCATAGTTGCCAATGATGTAGGCTGGTATTCTGGACCATGTGGATGGCCATTATACAATTGTTGTGTGTTCTGTACCAGATGTCCGTTTTGTTCATCATTTGACTTTACAGGATTTGGAGCATTACTGATAGAACTCTGTTTCGAGTCTCCATTCCATTGTTTAACAGGACGTGGATCGTGAGAATTACTAGGATATCCAGTAAATTTCAGAATACCAATATCTGACACATTTGTAAGTGGTGCTGCAGAGAAGCTGGGTCCACCAGTCCTAGGTGGCACTACTGAAGTTGCAAAAGTTTGGGAATATGAAGAAAATGAATTACTTGGTGGAAAAGGAGGTTGCAAAGGAAAAGGGCTTGATCTTAATGGCTGTGAATAGGGATTTTGATGATTGCCCTGTAGATTACCATTATTGCTCCGCATTTGATCAGGATTGCCATGAATAAAATTTGGGGTAGATCCACTTGGGGGAACATTATGGGTATAGTTGCCAGGTCGAGAAGCATTTATATTGCTATAATTTTCTTGAAGTCCAACTGGAGCTGGATTCATGGCCTTGGGTCCATTTGTTTTACTCAAATTTCTCCCATTCGTTTTCCCATGATGTTTAGAATCAAGTTGCCTTCCTGTATTTGGAAATCTCTGATTTCCTGTATGAACTTCTGGAAAGGAACCCATGTGCTGCGGTATCTGAACGGCATTAGAGACCGGAATCGTTAAGGTGTCAGAAGATGATTGGATACTATTATTACCAAGTTGTTGTGATTCACCATTCATAAGAGGAGGTCCTCCAGCCAAGAGACTAGTCCAAAGCCACACACTCTTAGCAGCTGCAACTAGGGGTGCAGAAGCTTTCTGAGGTTGTGCAAGAAGAATATTATACCTCCTCAGCCGCAACTGATGAAGAGCATTGGAGAAGTCTCGGTCACCAGAAATTAACAAATAATTAGCAGGTGCAGGATTGTCCACTGCCCAGAACAGCATGTCAACAAGAATCTTTTTGTCGCTTGCATCTTTAACGCCTGGTAGCAAATTCAAAAACATTAGTTATATAAATTCATAATTTTAAGTTTAACATTATCAGGAAAGCAAATAAAACCGCAGCCCCAGGAAGGCTTGTGACACATTGACAAGGTAATTCACTAGAGGAGACTAACAAATCAGCAAATTCATTGGCAACCCTTTGCCACCCAACCTACCCTAATGGCTGTTCAAATTCCATCTTTAAAAGATATGCACGATCAAACAAACTAAAAAGACATAGGATACAATACAACCTAAAACACAAAATTCGAAAAGGATTTCTAACAAGTAAAGTTATAAGCAAAAGTACGGAATCAAACTCTTCTCTCTTTTTTTGTTTTTAACTTTTAATAGATCTGATTTAAACGGCGTCGTTTGATCATGGAAGCAAGCACAAAACCCGTGCGTCGGTATAAGGCTCGGTTATTGGAAAGAGTCAAACAGCACAACGCAGGATTGTTCTTCTTGAATCGGAGCAACACAAGTCACAGAATCGATAATAATAATAATAATAAGTACACAATCAGAAAAACAAGAACAAGAACAATAAGTTAGGTTATCCTATGGCTGAGATTCACGATCAAATATTTTCAAAAGGAATTGAGTAGAATATTGGGATTGTTAGAAAAATAAAGAAAGCTAAGTGAAAGCGACGAAGCATGAAAAAAGAATAGATAGAGAAATACCGGCGGGGACATGGTTGAGGGAGATACCGGTGCTGGAGAGGGCGTGCTGGACGGAGGCAGTGATGCGAGTGGTGTCTCCGTAGGCGGAGATAGAAACGGGGCCGCAGTAGTTCATGCGAACGAGGGCGGAGCTTATGTTCTGTGCGATGGCGTGGGGATCGCACCCTTTGGGAACTTGGCAGTTCTCTATGTCCCACCACACCGACGTCTTCGCCGATGAATACTGCGCCTCCGCGTGCGCCGCCGTGGCTCCGCCTCCGCCCATCTGATTGGTTCTCGAACCTTCCTAGTTCCTATCTACAATACGATAGAGTCAAAGTGATTCTTAACTTATCGCTGCGGTTACAGTTGCGGAAGTGTCTGAGGCTGGTTGGTGTTATTTAGAAGGGGAAGGAACTCCCTCTGTGATTTGACGTGTTTGCCCCTTTGGGTTTGCAATGTGGAGAGAAGAATATGTATTGGAAAATGGGAATGAACTTGACTTTTGCACAGCCTCGAGGACTTGGAGTGGCTTTTGTCCTGTGACGCTAAGTTAAGTCAGTTCCACAACCCTCTTTCGGGTCAGCTTCCAATTTGGGGGCATTTTTTTTTTTTTATTTTTTTATTTTTATTTTTATTTTTATTTTTTATTTTTATTTTTTCCCTTGACCAATTCTCTTCTTTACCCTGCGTGACTTTTCCCTTTTTATCGTGTTGTGGAAAGGGTGAACTGTTGTGACGCGGAATGCCTAGTGGCTTTCTTTTTCAATGCCTGCCTTGGGTTGATGAATATTATTTGTCGTTTAGATTAAGCTTTTTATAGAGTAATCTCTATCTCATGTGCCTATCAGTAAATAGACATAAAATGTAAAATAGAAATGTAGCTTTAAAATAATAGAGTTAATAAAAATTAAATACACTTAATTTTACTTTTCGTATCTACAATGTAGTATTACAACTATGTAATTTTTATTCTTTTTCTTGCACTAATTACAATAAAAAAGAGTATAAGCCTATTATGAACATAACAATCAAGAGTCGGCTAAGAAAATTATACTAGATAAGGGTTTTTAATGATTTTAATTGAAAGTAAAAGAAATTGTGTATTGATTAAAATTGAATTATATAATTTTTAATTTTTTTATAGGGTAAATGTTTTATAACTAATAATAAATTAAAAAATAAGTAGATAATATACGATATTTACGATTTTCTAATGAAATATTTAAATATTTATAACCACTTAATCTAATAAGATATTTAGATATTTGTAACCTCTTAATAAATTAACTACCATATCTTATCAGATATTTATAATATCTCCAACACTCCACCTCAAGTTAGTAAATGAATATCAATCATTCTTAACTTGTCATTGAGTTCTTGAAATCTAGTTTTACGGAGCCCTTTGGTGAAAACATCTGCCACTTGGAGCCCTATAGAAACATGTGTTGTGATTATAAGTCCACTGTCTAACTTCTCTTTAATGAAATGTCTGTCAATCTCAATATGTTTTGTCCTATCATGTTGGACTGAATTATGGACAATACTTATAGCTAAGTTGTGACAACAACTTTATAGGTCCTTCATATTTTACTTTGAGGTCAAGAATAATCTTCATCCACAATCCTTCACATATACCTTGTGTCATGGCTCGGAATTCTGCTTCTGCATTAGATCGAACAACCAAGTTTTGCTTCTTGCTCCTCCAAGTTACTAGATTTCCACCCAGAAACATACAATATCTGGAAGTGGATCTTCTATCCACAACCGATCCTGCATAGTCTGCATTTGTATATATTTCCATGGACAATGTTCTTTCTTTTCTGAACAACAGTCCTTTTCATTGACTTGCCTTCAAATACTACAGGATCCTTTCAACTGCCTGAAGGTGTCTTTCCCTAGGATCATGCATAATTTGTCTGACCACACTAACATCATAGGTAATATCTAGCCTAGTGTGGGATAAGCAGATCAATTTTCCCACCAATCTTTGATATTGTGACTTCTCTATGATTGGAGTTTCCTCACTCCCAATCTTATGGTTTTGTTCAATAGGGACCCTTGAGGTCTTACATCCCAATTTTCCTGTTTCTTTGAGAAGATCAAGTACATATTTCCTTTAGGAGATAAAGATACCTTGTTTGGAATATGCAACCTCAATCCTAAGGAAGTATGTTGCCAACTTTTTTTTCAAAGTTAGTTTTTCAATCTAGTCATCACCTGTAACAATCATATCATCTACATAGACTAGGAGAAGGGTGAGTTTACCATCAAGAGAATGTTTTATAAAGAAAGTATGATCACCTTGACTCTGCCTATATCCTAGGGATATCTGACTTGAACAAATCTTCCAAACCATGAGAATAGAATCCTAGGAGAATCTACATGTAGACTTCTTCTTCTAGGTCTCCATGAAGGAAGACATTTTTAATATCAAATTATTGCAAGTTTCAGCCAAAGTGGGCGGCTAAGGAAATAATAACTCTTACCGTGTTTATCTTCGCTACATGGATAAATGTTTCCTCATAATCTATTCCATAAGTCTGTGTATACCCTTTAGCAACCAATCTTGTTTTGTATTTCTCAAGGGTCCCATCAGATTTACACTTCATAGTGTATATCCATCTACAGCCTACAACTCTTTTGTCTTTGGGTCTATCAACAATCTCCCAAGTTAAGTTTTTCTCTAACGTCTCCATCTCTTCTTTCATTGCTTGAACCAAATTCTCATCTTTCAAAGCTTCTTATACTCATGTAGGTGCTTTGATTGCATCAATGACAACAATAAAACTTTGATGTTGTATAAAGAGATGGTTAGTCCACACGAATTAAGAAATATGATACTTGACACATGATCGTTTCCCTTTCCTCAAAGCAATAGACATGTCATCAGTAACATCCTCAATGGAGTTATCAGGAATACTTACCTCCGACTCAGACAATTGGACTTGCTCCTCGATGGAGTTATCATGGATACTTACATCCAGCTCAGACATTTGGACTTGCTCTATGACCAAAGTGGGTTTCACGACTTCTTGAACTTGAATATCCTAAGTAGGAAAAGGTAATGACTCGATGATAGGCTTGACTTCTAGATAACTCTCCCCTTGAAGTGGAGAACAAACAAAGTATGATTGTGTTTCATGAAAAGTAACATCCATTGAGACAAAGAACCGACGACTCAGAGGATGATAATACTTAAAACCCTTTTTATTTGAGGGATAACCAATGAAAATACATTTGATAGCTCTAGGATCTAACTTCCCATGATGTGGATTATGAGAGTGGACAAAGGCAACACACCCAAAGACACAACTTGGTAAGCTTAACATTAGGGGAAGAAGAAAAGAAGGATAACATGTGTTTAATTGGACTAATACCATTTAAGACCTGAGTGGGTAACCTGTTGATGAGATAGGTGGTAGTTAGGACAGCTTCTCCCCAATATACATTAGGGACAGACATTTGGAAAAGGAGGGCTCTAACAATCTCAAGGAAGACGATTTTTCCTTTCTGCAACCCCATTTTGTTGGGAAGTATTCGCACACATCAATTCATGAACCACACCATTATCTTTAAGAAACTTGGAGAACTCAAGATTTACAAATTCGGTACCATTGTTTGACCATAGTCTTTTAATGGATTTATTAAATTGATTTTTGATAAGACGGAAAAAATCAACAAATATTTGACAAACCTCATATTTATGTTTCATAAAAAATATTCATGTTTCATAAGAAATATCCATGTCACACGGGTACAATCATTAATAAACGATACAAACCACTTAGCTCCCGATATAGAGTTACTAGCTGACCCCCACACATAAGAATGAATGAGGTCAAAAGGTTCAAGACTTTTATTATTACTAGGAGAAAATGTTGCACGATGATGCTTTGAAAACTAGCAAATATCGCACTTAAATGACTTGATAGACTCTTTTCTAAATAAATGTGGACACATAGTCTTAAGCAACCCAAACAGTGGATGTTCAAGATGTTTATGGTAAAGCCAAATTTGAAAAGTTGCCCAAGTTTCTGAGGTTGCCCGTTGACTAAAAGGCAACTCTTCCTTATTGGTGTTATTACCTATCTTTGTATGTTGTAAGTAGTATAATCCACTTTGCTCTTTAGCAACTCCAATCGTCCTCCCCGTTGTAAGTTCTTGAATAATACAATGGGAACGAAAAAATGTCACTACACAGTTCCAATCTTGTATAAGTCTATGAATGGAGATAAGGTTGTTAGCTAGTTTTAGAACATGAAGAACATTATGTAGAGATAAAGAGGAGTGAAGTTGGACGTTGCCAGATCCAGCAATAGGAATATGATCTCCATTAGCAATAGTAATGAGTTGCTTTTTGGATACTTTAAGGTATGATGTAAAATATGACAGAAATTGGGTCATATGATTTGTTTCCCTATAACCAAGGATCTAAATGTTTTGTGGAGCTGAACCATAAATATTGAAGGAACTCTTACCATTCATGGTCAAACCACATGAGCCAAGAGGCTTACTTGCTGAGTTTAGGAGGGCTCGAAGGCGGTCCATCTTCTCCTTACTAAAGGCTTGAATATTCTGGTCAAGTTGCAAAATAAAAGGATGTTTAACTACATTCTCCTTATTGGAGGTTGTTTGGTTCACCCACATTTGAGTTGAGTTTTTATTTCCACCCATTCGTTCAAGAACTTTCTCTGTTCAAGAACTTTCTCCTTTCCATAACGCTTGTAGCAAGTATCCTTGGTATGTCCTGATTGTTTGAAATACGTACAATATTCTCCATGACTACTCTTTGTGATGGGTTTTCCTTCGGAGGTTGATTTTTTTGTGGGACCTTTTCCTGTCACCATTACAGATCCTGTGTTGGAGTTTCCTTTATCAAGCATGACTGATTATCGGGTTTCTTCACTTCACACAATAAAAAATACCTCAGACATTGAGGGAAGCTTCTCCTTACCTAGAATCTAAACCCGAATAGGATTGTATTCAGAATTCAAGCCATGAAGGAACTTAAAGATTTTTCCCCTTTTAACAAGCCCAGTGTATGCAACAGAATCAACTTTGAACATCTTCAATCTTTAGTACCGGTCTAACTTGATCCACAACTCATTCAGAGTCTCATAGTATTCTGTTACGGAGAGGGTTCCTTGTCTAGAGTTGAAAATTTTGCTTTCAATATTATAACAAGCAGCAGAATCTTTTTTGATTGAATATGTCTCAATGAGATTCTCCCATATCTCACGTACAGAGGAATAAAACATATATTTTTTGGCTTATTTCTGGAGTCATAGAGTTCCATAGCCATGTTATAATGAGAGAATCCTCATCATCTCATACTTCAAACTTTGGGTCATCTCTAGGTGGGTCATTTCCTTAAATATGACTCAACTTCTTGCACCCTTTAATAGTAGTACAAAAATATTGTGCTCATTGTAGATAATTGCGGTTGTCAAGGTGATAAGAACTCATCAAATTTGGAAGTTCATTAGGTCCCAAGGTAAGACTTTGTCTTCTACCATTTTCACCAAAGAGGATTTTGATTAGTCTCGCACCGACGTGTGAGTCTTGTCAGAGGGTCGTAGTTCACTGAAGTGAAGTAGCAGAAACAAAGCTTCTAAGATCTCGAACTTTGATAACAAATTGGGAGTAAAAGAAACTGTGTATTGATTGAAATTAAATTATACAATTTCTAATCTCCCTTTTTTATAGGGTAAATATCAACTACCTAAAGATAGTATAACTAATAACAAATTAAAAGATAACTAGATAATATGCGATATTCACGATATCCTAATGAGATATTTAAATATTTGTAACCACTTAATCTAATAAGATATTTAGATATTTGTAACCTCTTAATAAGTTACCTACCATATCTTATCAAATATTTACAATATCTCTAACAATTTTTCTCACATATTTTTCATATGGCATGTTTTGAATAAATTTTAAAAAAATGATATTGTATTAAATGTCAACAATAAATTTTAAAGTTATTTCAAAGTCATGTGTTAAAAAATCTCGTAAGTTTTGCATGTGGCATAATTTGATAATTCTTTAAAAAAAATGTTGGTATTTCCTTATATATCAACACTAAATTTCAAAATCATTCCAAGGTATGTTTAGAGTTTTAGAAAAAATTTAAATTGACATGAAAGACTATTATTAGTGATTCTGAATTAGAAGAACATGATTGAATTTCTTATATGTACAATATTCAAAACATGTGAAAATTTAAGAACAACCTTGATATTAAAGAGCAACAATTTATTTTTTTGGTAATTGATCCAACAAGAACCTTAGCTTGGTGGAATTTTTTATGCAATTAATTCTACAATGGAGGCACAAATAAGTATTTGCAGACAATGATACACTTTATTTATTCCAAAATTGAAATGACATGCAAACACAAAGAAACATGGTAGAAAGGTTAACACTCATGAAATTTTTTTATTAAAGGAAGTTGTGGAATGTGTATGTCGATAGTAGAAAAATAAAAAAAAATATTTCTATACTTGATAGTGAGCAAATATATATAAGTTTTTATCACCATTTTAATCAATGTCATCAAAATTGAATTGATCATTGACTCAATCAAGGTATTAGGTTAATTGGTCATTAGTTAAACTAACGATTCCCTAGTTGAATTGGGTAAACCATTATATATTGTGAATTTATGGTAATGTATTAAAAATATGTATATATATTGCACTTGTCATGTAAGTATTAAAACCTAACATGGCTTTATGGTAAAACGAGTTGATATATGCCATCTATATTTCTAACATACCCATTCTAGACCACATGACGCATTATAGCCTACTATAGTTAGTTAACATCCCAATTCCTTGAGCCCCATGAAAGCAAATTAGCTTGTTGCAACAAGCCAAAATTCTTGAACCACGTGAAAGTACATTATAGTCAGGTCAACACACAGTATACACATGTCATTGAATTTAGTGTGTACAATTCATCTAAAATAAAAAAGATAAAAGTGATATAGAATGAAGTACTTCCTTTATTCCAAAGAAGAACAAATAGTTTTACTTGAGTTAATGTTTGTTGAAAATAATTTGTCTAAAGATAGAAAAAGAAAGCTAACAAGAGAATGATGTAATTGAAGATCCAATGAATAGACTCCTGAAGAACTATGTTGTACCAACTATTCGTGGGTTACTAGTTGAGATAACGCATCTTACGATTAGAGCTACTATTTTGTGATACCACCTACCTTGTTGAGTATACTAAAATGAAACCAGTTTGGTGGCCTACCATCGAATGACCCTAATAATCACTTTGAAAGGTTCTTGAAAATATGTGTGACAAAAATTTTCTAAGATGTCACTCTGAATACACTTCACCATGCATATTTCTCACCATTCTTAGGGATAGGGCAATGACATGGATGAGGACCATTCTTAGATATGTTGTGATTACATAAGAATTATGCAAGAAGGTATTCCTCAACAAGTATTATCCACCTTCAAATACAAATGAGATGAAGATGCAATCACTAATTTTTGCCAATAAGACAATGAATCTTTCCCTAACGCTTAGGGAGAGGTTTTCAGCATTATTGCTCATGTGTCTTGACCATGGAATTGATTAGTGGAACAATCCATTTCTTTTATAATGAGTTCAATTATCGTGGTAATATGACATTGCACTCCACAACTAGTGGAACATTCATGGACAAGCCATTTGAAGAGGAAAAGACGTGATTAAGAAATCTCTTTCGCAACTAACAATCAAATTGCCTTTGCTATGGGACAATGATGTGCTTCATGAAAAATATTCTCTTTTAAGTACGCATAAAGGGATAATTAGTATCATGACACATGTCTCTTGACTCGTTTTTGTAAGTGTTTATTGAATGAGAAAATAGGTCATTCACTGATAATGTAAAATAGCTTTACACTATATACATTAAAAGTCATACAAATTATAATTTGTAATTAATGCATGAGCCTTAAACTCTTATTAAAATGTATTAACTCAATAAATTTGACAATTCAAATTAAATAAATGAGATATAATTAAATTATTTTAGGAGTAAATATTGACAAAATTACTCTAATCAATAATTTATTGTATATGTTAATTTTATTAATTTAATCGTTCAATATCTCGATATTATCTTTACGGGTAAGTCTACCAATTTTTGACTAAATGGAAAATTGTGATTATGTAATTTGATAGTTAAAATTTATTTTTATTTAAAAAAGATATTGTACATTAAATGAATTTATTTATCAAAGTATGAAGTATATTTAAATTTTATAAAAATTTGAAATTTTGATCTACTTACTAAAAATGTTTAGTTTAATGGTTAGATTATTAACATTTAATATATACAACGAAATATTAAACAGACAGAACTCATAAAAAATTACCGATGAAATAATTTAATCTCCACTCTAAATAAAATTATATAAATTAAAATAATAATTTATCATGTATTAATTTTGATCCAAATAAATTATCATTAATTTAACGGTCGCCTCTTGATTTTTTAGTTTTTAATTCATAATCTGATCACTTTTTTTTCTTTCTATTTTCTAATGTCTTCAAACTATATTTTTCATACACGAATGGAAAAAAAGGTATAAAGAGACTAAAAAAAGTCTTAAAACTATCTTCTTAGTAATTATCTCTCTCTTTTTTTAATCTTATTCTTTATTATCATACGTTCACCTAATACTTAAATAATTACGGTATATTTTAGTCATATTTGTTACCTAATTTTTCCATTATATTTTTGGTAAAAAAATAAATGAGAATATAAAATATATAGTTATCGAGTTCGGAACAAATCAGTTGGTTCAAACAATTAAACTAGGAACTCTGAATGGGCCACAAATGACAAAACGACTCCTGAAAAGAATCGCTAGAAAAAACTAAAAATTGATTTGAAACTAGCCAAATCGGTGAAAATAAGTTGTTAACGGGTTTTGTTTGGTCTAGTAAAAATAGTTATTATTATTTTTTTTGAAAAATCTTATAACAACGTCGTTTTCAACGTTTTCCTTTTCAGATTGAGTGGTAGCAATCTCTAGCTTATGCTACGAAGATGAGAACGGAATCCTTTCCTTCTGCAAAATGTGTTTTCCTTCTCTAACAACTTGCTTTCCCCTTCTCCGTCGATGATAATGTCAAATGACCAGGTTTGCATCTTCGTATCTCCTTTGCTCCACATTTGCTTTTCTTTTATAATTGTTGCACCGTTTTGTGTTCATGTCAAATATCTTATTCACGCGAAGCTATACAAGTCTTTCCAAACAGATTACTTACTTTGTACAATCTTGTTTTACACTGCAGCATCTTATTTGCCCATATGACTGCATAATTGCATCTTAATGTCTCTACACTACCGATTGATCTTTTATTTAATATTGTTTAATATATTTTGATAAAAATTAAAATAATATTATTTAATCATTACTATTTTAATCCTAATTAGACTGTTAAATTTTAAATAAGTGGTACTATT
Organism: Mucuna pruriens; assembly: GCA_025330945.1. Lineage (NCBI taxonomy): Eukaryota > Viridiplantae > Streptophyta > Magnoliopsida > Fabales > Fabaceae > Mucuna > Mucuna pruriens. The sequence continues at coordinate 3,000,649 of JAENHJ010000154.1, forward strand.
GTTGACTAGTCTAATTTTAAAAATATTGATAAAATGAAATTATATACAAATTTTCAATGTAATCAATTTAAATCTTGTTGTTATGTTTTTATTTTTAACATAACCACTCCAACTTACTTTAATTTAAGCTAGTTTAAAATTATTTTTATTGTTTTGTTTTAGGCGTAAAACATGGAAGAAAGAAATATGAAACAAAAATAAGAATCAAATTGAAATCTAGTAGAAAAAATGTACGTTGCTTGTTTAATAGAAATAATCTCCAAGTTTATTTTGATGAGTAGATGAAAAAGTGAAAATAAATAAATAAATTATATAAAAAATATTTTTATATTAATTAAAAATAAATTTGATAAAAATTAAGCTTTTAAATATATTATTTTTAACATAAAATTATTTATTATTTATTAAAATTTAATGTTATAGAAAAATATTTATTGAAAAAACTAAAAAAAGGAAAGAAAAAGAACTGTCTTCGTTTCCTCCTTTCCTTTTATGCTAACTTCAAGGGTTTCACAAAAAAATTGAAAATGGATAAAAATCCAACTTACTCAATTAATTATAATTATTTTCAATTTATATATTTTTTGAAATTAAAAAAACATGCTAACTTATTTCAAACATGAACTTATTTTACATGCTCCATCAAATAATGAGTTAAATAAGATGAAATTGTATATCACTTCTTTAAATGTCCTTATTTTCATGCCTTTATTGTTTTATATTTTATCATAATTTAAGAATAGAAAGTTAATAATTTTTTTTGAAAGTAAAAAAATAAACAACGACAATAAAGTTCGAATTTAGAATTTTGTTCGTACTATGTAAACCTTTTATCACTAGACTGACTGTATTAGTTTACAATTTGAATAATTTACATATATTTTACTAGTCTCAGACAATTTTCAATTTTGATAAATTTACTAATCATATTTTAAGCTTTTCAATTATTTTCAAATTATTGAATTTTTTAGAGATTTTATTTTATTTTATTTTTGTTATTCGTTCGCATGTCGACTAATTTTCATGTTACGTGGACTAGACGTGTGCTATATATATATATAAAAGAAGAAACACCCATTTAATTTAGCGAAAAAACCCGATTTGTCTTTATTTAAATGCGAGGGATTACGTATTGGATTAATCCAACGAGAGTACTAATAATCCAATTGGTAAACCCACACACGCGTATAAACCGATAATAGGCTAAAAATATGAGGTTTCAAATTCAAAATTCAAATCTTAAAATCCAGTTCGTTACTTGAATGGATGGTAACTTGCGTTCAGCGTTCACATACAAACAAATGTACATAAAAGCCTACATCCATCCACGTGCTTCAAAACGATACGCCCACGCCAAAATTTGTATTTGCCGCGCTCATCCTTTCGGGTCAACACAATCAATTATCAATCCCAGCTGTAGCTTTGGAATTTGTCATCACGCCAAACCCGAGGTTCGGAAACTCCGAACGTAATCTTTTCGCTTTCTACACAATTACATAAACAAAATATTCCATATTTATTGTTTAACCACGTTATATATGTTCTATTAAATATTTTTAATTATTAAAATTAAATAATAAATTATTTAATATGTGTTAGTGATTTACTATATTTTTTAATATTTTATTTTTAAAATTCAATTAATATATATGAAAATTATTTTTTTGATATATTATAAAGGTAATAAATTCTAAATTTAACATTTCACGTTCTTCAAATTCTTACTGTTAGGACAATTCTAATAAATTAATATTTATAAAATATTTAGGAAAGCAGTAAAAAATATTTAATTTAATATAAATATACTAAATATTCCTCATTTTTAATAAGTTATTTGGTTGACAAAATTTATTGATAAGCATTATCAATATAGTATTATTATTTTAATTTTATAAAAAATTCGAAAATTCATTAAATAACCTGACTCTTCCTTTTTAATTAATGACTTTACTTTCTGTTTAATGAATCCTATAAAATATTCCCAACCAATTAAAAAAATATGCTAAAAAATAAGAATCTCGCTCATCAATGTACTTAGAATAGTGATTAAATTTTTTTTATTAAAATTATATTTATCAATAAAAAATTTATTTTTAATTTTTTAACCAAGATTCTTAGAGTCTTAGCTAAGAGTATTTTGTAAAAAATTATTAAGCATTATGTTGGTCATCCTTTCCCAAATTCGTTTTATTTATTTAATTTCTTAACCAGGACTCTTAGTTAATAGTATTTTCTAAACAATTATTAAGCATTATGTTGGTATTCCTTTCCCAAATTCATTTTATTTATTTAAAGTAAAAGAACCTCCGAATCCGAACCTAACCTGGTTCATGCGTGAAGACATGTCGCGCAAACCCAGCCAAGTATTACTCGCAGATGAGACAATTAAAAAAATATATTAAAATATAAAAATAGCGAAGTTGCGGCATACTCTTTGATTCCCATTACTCACTCATTTCATTTCCATATATTTCATTTCACTTTCTCGTTCTGATTCTCTGCTTTACTATTCCCTCTCCATCGGAACCAGATAGAGCTTCAGCAGCACAAGCAAACCGAAGATCGAACGCATAAACAAACTGGTACGTATGATTCTATGCTACCTTCTTCATTGGAAGAGTTGGCAAATAAAATTTTCTTTATGGTTAGAGTTTCTGTTTAATGTGATGGATTTGGGGTTTTGTTCAAATTATTGGGAAGCTTGTTCGCAGTAGCAGACCACAACAATTAATTTTGATCACGTCTTTCCCCTTACCCTATTTATTATTATTGCAATTATTTTTTATTCGACAATGACAGATAGACCCGTGGCGGGTCACTGCTTCTGCTTCTTATGTTTCTCTCTCCTCTCAATTATGGAGGATGTAGATAGATGCCTGGTGCAACCAGTGCCAAAAAACAAATTAGTCGAAATTTCATTGGAATCAAAATTTCGAGCGGTGCTTTGAATTTGAATCCAGTAACCTTTCCGTGAAAAGAAGATCCAGTACTTTCTAAGCTACTTTATTATTATTTTTTGTCAATTACCTAATTAATTTATTTTTTCTTCCTTAAATGTAATTTTAATTAAATTAAATCCTCAACTACCATGTTCACACGCAGGAATGAAGCTTTTATTGCTTTCATTTCAAGGACAGTGAAGTGATTATCCTTGGTCCATAGGATTTGATTTGGCGCACACGACGTAGTACACGTTCATTGCGTTGAAAAAATTAAGTTCCCATGACAATTTCTGAGAAACCATCTTCGTCGTTGACATCTATAGCTGCTCGAGATGTTGATCCGTTGTTAAAGGATTTAAATGAAAAGAAGCAGAGTTTTAGGCGCAACGTGGTGTCGTTAGCGGCGGAGTTGAAGGAGCTTCGTAGTCGCCTGGCGTCGCAGGAACAATCATATGCCAAAGAAACTCTAACAAGACAGGTACGAGATTTCATGTTTTTTTTGGGTTGTTTCCTGTGTCTTTTTGTTCCAATACAATTAGTATACAACCATTTTTTTTTCTTTTTTTCTTTCTCTTTTTGGCCGTGGTAGAAAAATTACAACTTTGATATCAATCATTTCTACTTTTTTTAGTCTTTGGGTCGTGGGGTCAGGGAAAAATCATTGAGTTTTTTTCAGTCCAACATTTTTTTATGGATATTCTTTCACAGGAAGCAGAGACAAATGCCAAGAACATGGAATTGGAAATTGGCAGGTTGAAGGAGAAATTGGAAGAAAAAAATGAACAGCTTCAGGCTTCAGCTTCTTCTGTTGAGCAGGTTTCACATTTTCACTTGGATTTACCTTTTCTTATTGCTATTTATTATTATTTAATAGCATACCTCTTGATCTGATTTAGTGATCTGATTGGGATTGTTAATTTTTTTTTATTTTCTTTAAATTATTACACCATTCGCTAATTTTGTTTTTGGCATGCCTTTCTAGCTGAATTGGTGTTTATGATCGTAAATATTTCTGTATTTCTGCTAGCTTTTCTCTTTTCCTCGTTAAACAAATATTACACATGGATGCTCATCTTTTAGGATATTTTTCTACTAATTGTCTTCTTTCGTTTTATTGGATCCCACTGAACTTTGAAGAAAAGGGTGACTGGGTGCTTTGTTCTATTATTATTATGACCCCTTTCTAACTTGGATTGTTCTTCAATATTTTCTATACCACATTTTTCTGCAGTAATTGTTAGCTAATTTTTGGTCAAAATTGTTCTTAGTCCCTATACTTTTAAAAATGATGATTTTGGTTCTTGTATTTTTATAATTGTTGAATTTTGTTCTTCTCCTATTATCTTAAGTTCCATAAAAAGAGACTGAATTCACCAATTATAAAAAACTTGAATACTAAAATCATTGTTTTTAAAGTACAGGGACTAAGTTATTTTGAATGAAAATTAAGAGAACTAAAACACATTTAATGGTTAATAAAATTACTAAAATTAACTTCAACGTAGGGATTAGTCCATCATGTCGGAATATCGTGGATGCAAATTCCATTTTTGTCTTCTATTGTCAAGTCAACCAGTTGATTTTAAGTAAGCAAGAGCATAATGAAATTAACTAATGTATTCAAGTGACTCTAGTGTTAGAACTTCCTAGTATTGTTGGAGAACAAGTCCCGTACCGGTAAATAAAGATAAATAAAAAAGTATATAAAGATAAATAGGTTAAGTTCAATGTGTTAAAATATTTTGGATAAGATCATTTTTCTAGCCCAACTCACACTTTCTTATCGGCCTACACTACAAATTTCTAAGATGATATCAAAACTTATTTTAGATTAATGGTAGATGCGGCTAGTGTCAAAATTTCTGAATTTTTTCACTTATTCACTTTGTTAGGTTCACCTAATAAAGTATAAGCTAAGGTTAGAAGGGGTGCATCTTAACAGTAGGATTGTTTCCTGTGGAGATATTTATGGGGAAATAAAAAAAAAGGGTAATAAAAGTTTTTGGGCGTACAGGCTATAGATCTGCTTTAAATCAAGATTCTGTGGCACATAAAACAAATTTTCATTACTAAATCTATTATATACTAAGCACATTTTCTGCGGCAGGAACAAACAGACTTTTATTTAATGGGTAGATAATTTTTTTCCTCCCTTTGGTGATATCTTAGAAAGAGAAATGAATGCATCTAGCTACATATTGTGACTACAATACTCTACACAAATAAAAGTTAATGATACTGGAATATGGTATGAAAATTATGTAAAGAAAGGCAAGAGGCACGATGTATATTTGTGCCGAGACTTTGAGCGAGCATTGGGCAATAATTACTTCTTTAACTTGTAATGGCAACAATTTTATTGTGAACAGTTGGCATAAATGCTTGTGTATCACGAATTCCTGTGTTAGATAAACATCTTATCTTATGTGATAATTGAAACACAAGTATTTTACAATTTTTTAATAAAGTAATAAACTTTGGATATACAATTACACATTTAACCTTTAAATAGATGGGGTACTCCGGTAATAAAGAGTATACAACAATTGAACAATCCAAGTGCAGATCTGAATAGTTTGCCAAACGGTATCATTACTCATAAGTAAAGGAAAATTTGACAAATCATTCGGACATAAATTAAAGCACTACATATTGATTATGCCTGGGCCTTCGGGCTATTCTCTAATGAATTACAGAACATTGTACAACAGAACATTAATGTGCCAAGTAACTTTTGCAGTGTAAGCACAATTCTTTTGATTGGTATCTTGCCCCTTAGATTTTATATATCTTGAAGTATGTATCATGTTTCTGATAATTTGCAGGCTTGCTTGATGCATTATAAAATATACTCTCAAATCCATTAGATTCTGAGTGACTGTTTATCTCTCGCTGGTTGCTATATAAATTCAAAACTGAAATCGTCCCAGGTAGTAACTCGAGTATCATTTACTCATAACATATATTGTAATCTTGGTACAGTATCTCACGGAGTTGGATGATCTTCGAACAAAGCTTGTAGCAACAAGAGCAACTGCTGATGCAAGTGCTGCATCAGCTAAATCAGCACAGCTCCAATGTTTAGGACTTGTAAAAGAATTAGACGAGAAAAATTGTTCTCTAAGAGAGCACGAGGATCGTGTCCGAAGGCTAGGGGAGCAACTAGACAATTTACAGAAGGATCTTCAGGCAAGGGAATCTTCCCAAAAGCAATTGAAAGATGAAGTTTTTAGAATTGAGCACGATATTATGGAGGCTCTTGCAAAAGCAGGAGAGAACAAGAATTGTGAACTGCAGAAAATATTAGATGAGGTTTCTCCTAAAAATTTTGAGAAGATGAATAAGCTTCTAGGTGTTAAGGATGAAGAAATAGCAAAACTTAAGGATGAAATTAAGATCATGTCCGCTCAGTGGAAGCTCAAGACTAAGGAATTAGAGTCACAGGTAAAAAGCTATCTTGGTTTGCATGTGTAGTTCCCATTCATTTATTTAGTGCTTTCTTGTCTTTTTTTTTTTTTTTTTGAGGTGGTTGGCTAATGTGTTTAATGGTATTGATGTGTTTAAAACACAGTTGGAGAAACAGCGGCGTGCTGATCAGGAGCTGAAGAAGAGGGTTTTGAAGTTAGAATTCTGCCTGCAGGAAGCTCGTTCTCAGACACGAAAACTCCAAAGGGTAATCTTAGCTATTGCACTAAATGTGTTTAGTTCAACTTATTGAAGAAATAATTGCTTTTATTTATTTATTTATTTCCTGAGAGGCTTTTTTCTTTTTTTTTAAGAAAAGGAATTATTTTCCTACAAAAAGTAATTTCCAGACATGCACTTCTGGTTGATATTCTTGTTTGATCAATTGCTTTGTCTATTTTAGGCTAGAATTTGCATTGAATTATTAAGGTGTGAAACATGATCAAGGGAGATTTGAATTCTTATCTACATTATTCATGACTTTTAATTGATGCCTACATTTTTTCTGTCATAATGCCATAGTATCGTTTACTTCCATGATCTAACCCTCCATACTTATGCAAATTAGTGAAGTTTATATCCTTTATTTATTAACGTCCTATTCAGATCACATGTTTCGTTGTGTGGGTTTGTGAACAGATGGGTGATAGACGGGACAAAGCTATTAAAGAACTGAGAGATCAATTAGCAGCAAAGCAACAGAGAGAAATTGTGGCTGCAGACAAGCAAAATCAGAATTTCTGGGACACTTCTGGATTCAAACTCGTGGTCTCTATGTCCATGTTGGTCTTGGTGGTATTTTCAAGGCGGTGAAACCATTCCTGTTTCCAGAACAATTCTTGTATATAAGAGGAACCTATATATACCTTCAAAATGTAGGAGTCTAGAGAAGTTGTAGAAGCCATATTGCGCAGTAGAAATGCAGTTTTATAGATAATCTAGCTAGCTTTAGCTTGTCCATTATGTACGCGTAGCATCAGGATCACAAAACATTTTTGCGGTGCTCTATAAAAGTACATTGCAATAGTTGCATTTAGTAGTGTTTGTTGGGCCAGTGTTAATGCATTTTGCAAAAAAGTGATATGATGGCTCTTTAACGTTCCGTGATCATACAGTTACCATAGTGATGCTGTGGGCCTCGTTATCAGACACATAGGTATTGCCCTGCTGGCAAATGTGAAAGAAATGTTTACTCTGCTTCGGATATTAGAATAGCGCGGCTCACATGCGTGGTTGAAAAGTCAATTTCGCTGATTGCCTTTAGTGCTTTCTCATTATTTTCTTTGACAACTGAACGAGGAATTAACTCTAACGTTGGAGACGGCATCCAATGCATTCATGATAATAACGTGCACTTAAGATGCCTTTGACTTAGGCACAGAAATAGGATCAACTGGCTGGCTTAGTTTTTTAATTTAGGCTTCAAGTTTAATTTTTTTTTTGTTTTCTTTAGTTATTTTGAACTTTTTAAAATACATGACAGATTATTTAAAGGCTTATTTTGTAACAAGATATTTTAAATAGGTCCAAATGTTATTTTTAAATGTTATTTGGTTTAAATTTATATGTAGTTCAATGGATTTAAGTTTTCAAATAAAATATGTAATTTAAATTTATTACATTAAAATTTAACATAATAATATAAGGCAACAGTGTTTACATTTGTATAATTATTTTAAAAATTATATTTACAATATTTATTATAAAACTCAATCAACTTACTGCACATAATGAGTTTTGATTGGATGATAATAATAATATATGTATTTATTGTAAAAATCAATTAACTTAAATATCATTTATTTTCTCTTGGCATATTATATTAAGAGTTTAATAGTTATTATAAAAATCATTAATCTTTTTGTGATTGAATGGTTGTACAATATTATTTTATATTATTAGTATATAGTCTATTTTTAATATTAAAATTTTAACTTTTTATATTATTCAGTTTTAAATATCATAATTTTTATATTAAAAATAAAAATTAAAGTAATATTATTTAATTATCATCAATGACAAATTTTGTTTTAAAAACCTTTAAAAGGCCAAAGATTTTTTACCAGATGAAATCTCTATTTTAACTTTTCAGTTTTTTGGTTAAATTCTAATTAAAATGAAGATTAAATTATATTCTCCCTTTTTAAAAATGTTTAATCTGTATTACTCCCTTTTAATTTTAAAATTACATTCTTTTATTTAAACGTTTGCCTCTTTACATTATAAAAATGTTCATTCTAATAGCTAAAGTCATGAAAATAAAATTAGAGTTAAGGGCTGTATCACGAGTGATCTTTTTTAGGTGTGAAAAACGACTATTGAACATTAAAATAAAACAAAAACTACTACCAGAGGTTGAGTTCAGAAAAAAAATAATTTATAACATAATAAATTAAGGTTTGAATATCTAATAAAAGATATGTTTATATATAATATCCAACTACGCCTTAAAAAAATCGATGAGAGACAAAAGCAAAAAGTAGAAGCGTAGAAAATAAAAATCTCTCCTTTAATTTTGGAGTATATTGTTGAGTTGAGATACGTGTAAAGAAAAAAGATAACAATGTTTGTTTAGAATCTCACATACAGCATCTATTTTTTTATGTTGGAATAAATGAAACTATTTCACGTGGTTCCTCACCTCTTGTCAGAGTCATAACCTTGGTGATTTACAGTAGCATTTACCTTACTTATGAACCGTGACACAATTTTTATCCATCTTTCTTTCTTTCTTTTTACGACATAGAGGGGCTGAACGCCAAAGTCACAAGACAACAAATTAAAAATCTCTAGGAAAGGAAATACAAACTACACCGGTCATTAAGACATTAAAGACAAAAGAAGGAACAATATCAAAAACCTTAAATTGGTCTTGAACCAAGTATCAGCAACTTGATTAGCTCATCACCCACAAAATGCATCATAATTGGAGAGATTATCCTTTTATGTAAACCTTGATAATGACTCATAAATCATAATCTGAAACGGGACTATTTTGATGAATAGCAATCCCCCATTTTCGAAGATCAATTTCCAAAACAACTCTTGACCAATTTACATACACTGAACCACAAACAAAATACAATAAAAAGAACAACTAGCTTTCAAAAATTATGTACACGACCAATATTGACCATAGTCTGTTGTGCAACCTAGATACCATAAGCAACAATTATTCCCACAATAGAAATTCCCTCACCTTCACCTAAGCAAAAGTTTAGCACATCCATTATCATTTGGCCTTGTTTTGTTCCGTTCTTAGTCTAATGTGTTTCTGCACCTACAGACCTACACACTGCATCTAAATTACAAGTCCAACTTATACTATGAGTCTGGTAGTGACAAATGATACCATCAGAAGAATGCAGCCAACAAAAGGTCTCAGACCCACAGAATGCGAGGCCGATGTGGTATTTACAACAGGAGGGCTGTCGGACCCAAAGGCTGGCATTGTACCTGATGCTGGGTTGCTTGAATTTAACACTGAAGGTGGGGTACCATACCTGCAAAAAGGTAGTGTTATATTGGACCATGATTAGTATGCTTATGTGTGCCACATAGAATTATTGAAACCGTGAAAAACTTGCTGTCCCACTTACCCGAAAGGGCCCGTTCCAGAAGATGACGAGGTTGTTGGTGGCGCTGTTGGAATTGATGATGCAGGCGTTACTGGACTTGGTGGTGCTAGTGTTGTTGGAGTTGATTGCGTTGGTGGTGTTGGAGATGATGACTTTGGTGTTGTGGATGATGATGATGATGATGATGGGAAAATGCATGAACCCGAACCTATTCACAATTCAGAAGAGCCAGTTAAAAATGGCCACTAACTTAAATTTGTACATTTGGATAAACAACTTCATATTATAACTACTTTTATAAGCTCTCTTCAATATTTGCACAAGTAGTTGTATCGTAAAATAAGTGTAAATAAAATTTTCCAAACGGACCTTAAATTAGTGAAGAAATGGTTGTTAAAACTACTAAGATCTTACTTGGATTTGTGTTGACTAAGGAGGCAGTGCCTCCAAAGTCACAGCTTGTGGGAGCTGGATTCTTTTGGTAGTAGCTGTTGAAGGCAAAAGAAGCATGGTTCTGCAAAGTAACTGGACTGTAACAATTCCCACCCTGCTGAATTTGAGAACAATCTGCTCCACCCATTCCACAAGCATAGTCCAGTGCTGCTTGAAGAGAAGCTTCAGGAGTTCCTTGCTTTGCCACACACCAACTCTGCCCCTGAATGGCAGGAGTATTAGTGTTTGCAGGAGGTGGTTGTGGTTGGGGGTTTGTGACAGGAACACTTGCTGATGGAGGTGGATTAGATGTCACTGGTGGTGTCACTACAGGAGTTGTTGTAGCAGGATTGCTCACAGGTACTGGTGAGTTGGCTGGATTTGTGGGAGGTATAGGCACAGGTGTGGTGGAAGGAACTGTCACAGGCATTGCAGCAGGATTGGAGGGGGAAATTGTGACAGGATTGGTGGCAGGAACTGTTATTATGGTTGGTGTATCTGGGGGTGTGATGATTGGTGTGGATGATGCTGGATTTGTGGGGAAAACTGTGTTTGTTGGGTTGGTTGTGTCATCTAGACTTCTCCTTGCAAAATCTTCTCTTGTAGGCAACTCTGCATATAATGCAGCTATTCTTTTTGCTATATGAGTTTTGGATTCTAGATATTTGGACAGTCTCTCACTAAATTGAGTTAATTCCATTGAATTGGGGATAACAGTGCTTTTTATTGTAAGAACAATGGGAACATCTTTGCAAGGAATAATGGAAGCAGCAAGTGTGGCACGTTTGATGATTGCATGAACTAAGTGACCCCCCATGCTTAATTCTCCATCAATGCTGTCTTCTACCATCACAAATGATTTCATTTCCTTTGTAAATGAAAGAACTCTACGAATATCGTTTTCATGTGATGCGTTCAACTTTTCTAAGAATGAAAGTGGAAATGCCACCGAGACTTTTACCTCTCTCCCCATGCGAAGCTCGCTGAGAACTGAACCAATTGATTTCAAAGCATGTAAGAACAAAGGCATCTCATTTTGTGCTAAGCACTCACTGCCACAGCTAGCAATGATGCTCTTGATGTTTAAATGCGGAAGAAAGTTAAGTACACGAGCTCTTAGTGCAGAGGGTTTAGAAGTAATGAAATTTTCAACTTCACTTTTGTTTAAATACACATCAGTTGGCACGTTGGAGTTGCCGAGAGTGTTCAAAATCCTATGATCCGTGACAAAAATTCGAATCTGAGACGAGGGAACTTTGTTTTGATGGAGGAATGATATGGTTCTAGCAGATGTTGAAGTTTCTCCTCTCTCACGGTAGGAAAAACCCACCAGAGATCCTGCAAAGAGAATAATCACAATAAGAACAAGTCCAATTTTGTTTTTCACTTGAATTTGAGCTGCCTCCACTGATTTTTCTACAACAACAAAGTGGGGTTGTCCAAAATCTAAAGACAATAATTCACCATAATTGAATGAATATAAATATATAATTACTGTATAACTAAGCAACTGTTGCAGTTTCAGAAACAAAAATAAGCAAACAAAGGAATAAATAGGATTAACTACTGTTGTTGATATTATGAGTGTGGGCTACTCACCAGAAGAGGAGATAATGAGAAAGGAGAGAAACAAGAGGCAGAGAGAAACTTCCTTGGCCATTATTAAGAGAGAGAGTAACTGGAATTTCAGGGTGATTCATGCAGAAGCAATGCTTTAAAGACATGTCAATGGCATAGAACATGAATAAAAGCCCACAGAGGCGGGGGCTGTTGAAGATAAAGGTGATGAGTGAGAAGGGGAAAAAAAGGTGTAAAAAAGAAGGACGACCAACTTGTTATGATGATAAAAAAGAAAAGATATCATATTAGATTGGACGATGTTACTTTCTCACGAAGGATTGAGTTGGAAATATCTTGCTCTCATAAAACACTATGGAGAATCACCATGCTTTTTATTAAATCTCTATCTTTACCAAGGCCCTAGCTTGCATGAATGTGCATGACCAATGCTGGGACACCGTACCCTTCAATTTAGATTATTCACATGTGATTATGTGTCGGTGTTCCTCGGCTAAATAAGAAATTGTTACGTTGTTAGAGAATATTATAGTTTTTTCTTTCGAATATTAAAAAACTCAACTGTGGTCGGAATTATCTAATAATTTGCCTCGCTAAGGGCTTGTGCTTTTTGGATTCCCTGACTGGCCATTGAACAAACCACGTGTTGGGGGCAGTGAATATTATATTCTGCTTGGAAAAATTAGGCAAGAAAACCATGCATGAAAGACTCAACTTTGCAACGAAACAAATTAACATTTTTTTATTGAGAAATTATTTTGGACCACTTTTATAAATTAAGAAAGCAATATTTTGAGGGTAATGAGAAAAAGAGGGACAAAACTCAAAAGGGTCAGAAAAAGAAAATGGTTTTGCTTTAATTCGGATGAGATCAAGCGGTAATGGGGATTACTATGAGCTTTCGAGTACCTATTAACGATGTAAAGTTGGTGGATGAAATTTTTTTTTACCAAAATCAGTGTTTGTCGTGTAGCAAAAACCATCACGGATAGATTAATAGTACACGATGAAATTGCAAAGAATTGATTAAGCTGAGTAGGACCAAAAAGTTAATTTTGGTTATTGGCTTTGGGTATTTCTTTTTCACATAAAGTTAATGGTGTGTACCATTTTACAATATTTAGACAACATGGGTGGGGCAACCCATGTGGGATAGTCTTAATCTTAATCTGGCTTCTCTCCTTTCAAGCTTCAACTTAATCAAAAGTATTGTCTGACTAGGTCTGCCGAAAGCAGAGTGGCTGCACAGTCACCATTGATATGGCTGATGCATTGTATACGCATAAAGCGTCCCTTCTAAATCTCTAAATGTTTTATTATTAATTCATCCATAAATTGTTATATTTTTATAAGTTTAGATAATTTTGCTTTTTGGTCATGGTGATAAGTGAGAAGCTGCCTCCAGGCTCAAAGAAAGGTAAAGAAAAAAAGAGTCTAGTGCTTTCTGTTTCTGTAGATAATGCAAAAAATAAAGTGTTGTCTGCTATTACATTATTACGGAATCAAGCAAGATTGGGATGAGTTGTAAGTATACAAACGTCACTCACCGGAACATTTTCTTTATTAGTTTTTATCATTTTTAAATACACATATTTTACAAAAAATAAAAAATAATAATTATTGTAAAAAAACATTATTCATGTCATATCTCACTTTATCTATACGCGTACATTTTTAACGCAAATGCAAATACCAAAACTGAAATAATCTCTTTGTTGTCTCTATTACATAGCGATCAATTTGCAAAAGGAAATAGAAAATTGCTTTATTCAGCTTCAAGGAGCATTGATCTCTAAATTGGATCCTCTATTATCGATTTTGTGCGCAATCAAAACCCCTAAGATTTCAGTCATTGATTAATCATTGCACAATAATTAAAGAAACACGAGAGAATCTTGATTATTGATCTCTCTCACCCTTTGAAAAAGTACCTTCCTCAAATACCAATAGTTCATTATATACTGCCAAATGATTAGAAAACTCATTTTATTGCAATTAGTTAATTACTTTTTTTTAATTAAAATGTTAGAGATTTAAATTTTAATATTAAAAACAAAAAAAAATTATATTAAAAAAATTACCACCTAATAAATAAGCTTACAATTTTGTAACAAAAATTAATTAGTATTTGTTTCGTAAATACTTCTTACTACTAGTTTATTTTCATATATTTCTACCTATTTTAAATATATAAAAAATACATGCATATGCTTCCAAAAACATTGCTTTAAAATTGTTGAAAGGGCATTTTTTTTATTACAAAAACTTGATTACTCACTTTAGGCTTGGATCAGAATCACATCACGTGGTGATTCAATTACTGTTCTTGTCAAAATACATCTTTTCTAAAACTTTTGTTTTCATTCTCGAATTATTCTTTTTTGTCCTTGATCAAATTCTCGTGGGAGAAGTTATGCAATTAATTATTGGACTGGGTTTAACTGTGCCAAATTACAATCCTTAAAATTAAACTCTTACTTTAATATTGTGTGTTAGCACTAAACCCTAAACGTTGAGTTTTTTTTATTTTTTGAAGAAGTGATTGTTACAGTGACTTTCTAAATGGATGGATTTTCGTGTCGTTTAGTTATATTTAAATTTAAATAATATATTGAAAATAAAAAAATAATAATATTATATATACATTAAAATATGTTATTGATTTATTTAACAAGAACATGAAACTATTCAAATTGTGATGGTAGCGTAGAATTTACTTATTGAAAATAGTATTTTTACTTATTCTGATAACATGTAATTATTATAAACTGCTAACACCTTTTTTTCTTGAGTTTCTTTTTTTTTATTACTCCCTAATCTGAAGTTTCTATGTGTAGCTTTTTTAAGAGTTATTATATTCCTGCAAAATATTCTTTGTTCTTGTTTCTTATAATTCGTTTTTTCTCTTTATCTCCCATTATCGCATTACATATTTTATGACATGCTTCTCTTTTCTCTCTTTACCTATGCCCTAATGGTAGAAAAAAATTATAAAAAAACATGAATAGGAATAAAATTTCTCTTAAAAAAATAGAACCATAGTAATACACGTCAAGCAATCTTTTTTAGCTCATGCAGGGAGGAGAATAAGAGTGGTAAATATCTTTTTTTTTTTTTTTAGGACAGAAGATTCCAACCCTACCCATGAGCTACGTTGACAAGGACAATAATACAAGTTAATACTATAGCATTTCGTATGTAAATGGTCCAAAAATCTCAACCTAAAAGTCCGTAGCAGAATGGGCCTTAAATTGTTAACCCATGTAATGATTAATGGACCCAGCTTATTTGAATTGTATGTGTTGGTTAACGATGATGGTTGAATGTTGATGCATTGATATCCTTACTACGCCAAGTTTTTCCAAGATCATGAGTATAACTTTTGAGCATTAAAATAATAGCCTCTTTTCAATAACTTGCTAGTAGCTTTGTAATATATGGGTATTTTATTTTGAAATAATTACATTGTAATTTACTATTTAAAGATTAAAATTATATATATATGCACATATATAAAATAAATCAAGTATTTAATTTTAATTTTTTTTAAATTTGTATGATAACGAGATATTGTGTGTAAAAATTCCTATACCACAAACTTAAATTAAATTCCTATGTAAGATATTTATAGTGTGATCTGTGACAATAATGATCAAATGTATAACAATACCGAAAGGAGGAAATTAACGTATATGTTTCATCTTACTAGTTTTAAAATTTAAGATACAATGTTCACTATCGTTGATGTTGTATACTAAAGAGTTGTTTGAATTATTTCCATTATTATTTTGTTCAGTTTTTATTTTAAAATATAATTTTTTTTTTTTAAAAAAGTTCAATGGTACAAACGGTATATTGAGTAATTCTTCCGCCTGCAATTTTTTTAAAATATATTAGTTTATATTGAAAGAAAGTTTTATCATACACTACGAGTTATATGTACATTTTGTATAATATGTTAAATGCTAAATTATCTAGTAATAAAAATCATATGTGGTCTTATTTTATAAATGATTGCAAAATTGTGTAATATAAATTTAAAATAAGTATTTTCGTGGAAAATGACAAATTTAAACATGGAAGAGACAAGTATACAACTCTCAGTTCATGAAGGCATTGGCTACTTAAGGCCTATGGAAATGTCAAGGAAACAATTTTTTTTGTTATAGTTTTAAAAATTGGAAAATTTGACAGGAAAGTGAATTTGAGATGTTCAGGACCGTTGTGGTCAAGGGTATTGCAGCTCATGGAACAGTGAAAATAGAAAATCCAGTTTCAAGTAGGTGTTTCAAGGGATTGTCAACCAGGTTCTAGATGAATTTTGTCATGCCTCATGTTTAAAAATAAACCTTTAAAAGTTTCCTCTTTCACGTTCCTTGAAAAAGATTGTCCAAATTCATTTTTCTTATTTGGCTTCATCTTGCCCAAATTTTGGGAAGGTATCTTGGATTTCCTCTCTTAAAAGCAAGGGTCACACAAAATGATTTTGCACACATATTTTGAATAAGATTAATTATTACATAATAGATTTTTAAAAAATATATCATGAAAGTTATATTAGATATTAAAAATAAGTTTAATGCGTATTTTTTAATATTTCTCCTAACTTAATAAGTAAGAAATTAATGTCATATCAGAAACTCCTTTAACATTATTTTCCCATATGTATAATCTTGAACGATTTGAAGATCATATGTTCGAAGATTTTGAATTTTTTATTTAATATTTATTTAATATTTTAATGATTAAATATGTTTTAGTCACTAAAAAAATCACTTTATCTCTTGATTTAAAATATAACTTTTTACTATTTAATTTTGGAAATGTATCAATGTAATTTTTTAACTGGCATCGTTAACCCGAGAGGATGGATTAAAATAATATGTCATCCATGATTATTTGTGATAATGGTGTTACATAAACCTTAATATAACTTAATGATTCCACATCATATGCTTAAGATAAACTAAAATCAAAATTTTACATATCTAGAGAGACTAAACACATGTTTTATTATATTAATTTGTTTGACAATATAATATAAAATAAATAAAAATGAGTTATAGAATTGTTTGATATTGTAGATATAAAACTTAAACATAATTGTTTGAAACTATTCTAAAGAAATTAACATCAAAGGTAAATTCAATCCATAATAAATTCTAACAATGTAACAAATTAAAATTGAACGATCATATTTTCCATCATATATGTAAGTGAATGGTTAATTTCTACCAATATTTGATTTACTTTCATCATATGTTCTATCAACTATGCATGAGTTATTCTTTGTACAAATTTATAATTTGTGGAAGTTAATAGCCTAAATTTATTCACTTATTTGTGTCAACAACTTAATTCTTTTTTATCTATTATATAATAAGACAAAAAATAGAAAAATATGTACCACTACTAAATGATAATAAAAAAAATTGTTACTTTTTGTTTTTATCCAATATCAATATTGGTATGTATCTATACACCTTGATCTCAAGTTGTAGAAACACGTTGATAGTTGTTCTTACCTTTTCTCTGTGATAAATTTTAGAATATTGATAAAATAATGCATAATTTGTTTGACCTTACTAATAAAAACTAATAGGATAATATCCAACTAGATTTACTTTAACTTTGTTAATATATATTTTTTACTGTTATAATGATTGTGAAAACTTTTTAAATTTGGTGTTATACAATTTATAAAATAAATTTGCAACGTTAAATGGCATATTTAATATATTAAAATAATATTATTATTAAATATCATGCACAAGTAGTCCTAAATATATAGATATGTTAAATAATCAGAAAAGTTTTTTTTTTTCCTTATAAATGTCATACCCAACTTGAATAAAATTATTTTCCATAAATATTACTTGTAGTATCCAAAAAAAGAAAGTGTTATGCACATCTTAATATGATGAAATGTGTTTTTAGTCACTCCAAATATATAAAATTTTAGTTTCAAGTCTCTCTAAAATAATAAAGAACCATTTAAACAAATATATAAAAGTTTAGTTTCAAGTGTCTCTAAAATAATAAAGAACCATTTAAGTCATATTAGGCTTCATGTAGTGTGTTTGGTAGTATGTCTCCCATGCATGTTTAGGCTTCGATTTTAGGTCAATATTGAGAAAATTGTAGAAACTATATATTTTTACTTTTTGAGTCCTGTTAAGCTTTACATAATGCTTGTTTTGTAATATTGAGAAAAAATAAAAATAAAAACTATATATTTTTGCTTTCAAGTTACGTACATAAGATATATGAAAACGCATATCCAAACATATTGGCAAGCCTACTATTACATTAATTGTAGATGGATGAGGTGTCATTTCTGTTTACCTATGGACTTGTGGTGAAAATGAAAAGAATCACATATGACACAATTAAAAAAAAAAAAAAACTAAAAAATTGTGTCTAAATTTAAGAAATTAAAAACAAACATTTTTCTATTTTGAGATACCAAAAGCATTAAACCGATTAATCTATTCCCTTAATAATTAATATTCCCAATTCAATAACTATCATAGTCTTAAAAGTAAGAGTACCAATTCACGAATGACCAAAAATTTTCCTACTATAAGGATTAACAAGTGTTGATGGCTTGGGCGTCTAATGACTACAATTTCTGTTGTGAAATTCGGGATGCATGACAATCCACGAACATGCATCATTAATTATGTATTGGCATAATTATGGTCCCCTCCTTGTATAATGCCGTTTTAACCACAAACAACATTTGCTTAATCAACAACAAGGTTCACTATTAGTAGATAGTAGAGTTTTTTTTTTATTTCTAATTACGTAAATGAAAAATATTTTGTTGACATACGTAAAATTTATCCAGATGATTTTCATGTTTAGAAAAAAATTACTCTCCAACTATTGATTGAGAATATTCTTGATGAAAAAAAAACATTTACTTAATCAAAAGCCAATAATTTTTTTGTTTTTTATGGAAAGGTGTTGTATTTTTTTCCTTTTATGATTTTGGAATCAATTGGCTTAGTTTGGTCTAAATTTGTTAATACATTACACGACCAAAATAAGGTGATATCATATCAATCCAATCCATGAAGCTTTCTAAATGGAAATACTTAGACCATTCAAGTCGCATCGTTTTGACGTAGAAGACTCGATATTTGATTATTCACACGATTAAGTGTAGAATTAATAAAAGTCAATTACATATAAATTAAATTTAAATAATTCAGCAGTTTGCATTCGTTATCAACGACATACTAGCGAAAGTGATATATGCAACTAAGGTTCGAAAGCAAATCCCATTGAGGATCTCCGTAACTAATTCATATAATAACATTATTGTTGCTTATGATTAATTGATTTCATAATTTTTCCTACTATCTAGGTTAAGCAACATGTTTTTCTATTTATTAACAAAATCTAACAAAGTTAATGAGTAGTTGAATTTTAAAAATAATCATGAAGATGTGATTTTTAATCGTGTGTATAAAAAAGATTTCATTAAGAAAGAAAATTTACTTCAATTTCAATGTTTTCAATATCTCAAAAAAGTTAAATATTTATTTATTGATTGGGAATATTTTGATTTAAACTAAAAAAATTAACCACTTTTTATTAGTTAATAGATTTTTGGTGGTGTATAATGACGACCATATCAAATTTGAATATATGAATTATCTAAATTTCCACTGCTACCAGGCTCATTCTAGTGGATTATTAATTGATAGATGTACTTTATTGAACAAAATTTTTAGTTATCGGTTGTTTCTAGTTATGCTCCCTTTTTTTTTTTACCGTTTTATGTGTCTATCCATTTTTCTTTTGTTAGTTATGTCCATTTATCTCATCTCTCTTTTCTCTCTTAAAAGAATAATCCTGTATCTTTCTATAAAATCTTTTTATTTGAAGGTATTAAATAAAAAAGATTATAACTTTTAACCTTATTAACATATTTATATATTTTTTTATTCGTTGGAACTACTAAATACAGTATAAAGAGTTTCCAATACTTCCAAACTATACTAGTTTGTTGAATACATATATGATATATGAGCTAAACAAATCTGATAAGATGATTTCATTTAAATTCATGTAATATTCGGTGTGCACCAATACATCAAAGCCCGTAGATGACTATGTAACTAACATTAATTTATTTGCAAAACATTTTAAAACAATGATTAATTAACTTAAAAGCAGCATCACTTTAATTAAAAACGGTGTTGATTAGAATTTATAGGATCTAATAACATAAAACCACTAAAGCTTGATGAAATTGATGGAATAAACAGTGAAAGATCAGCATGACAATCTTTATAATGGTCATTTCATGATCACCGTTATAAGGTCATGCATTTGAAAACAATGGATGGATACTAGCGTCCAAAAATGTGGGGCCACAGAAACATTATATATGGAACTGAGATGAGATGTTGAAGATGAGATGGACCAATAATTCCAAATTGCCAGCAAGCACTTCTTTTCCTCTTGCTTGCTCATGTATCTCATTTACGAGAACATCATATAATTATACCTTTCTTTCATTTTCTTCTTATTTCCTTTTGTTGAAAATGATTGTAGCTTGATTTGTCATATATTAGGGAAGTGTTATTTTCATACACTATTTATTATACTCTTTTTCACGTAATTTTCGCTCAAAATGCAACTAACTATTAAAAGTTGGGCATTGAATTAAAAAGAATGCTAGTCATGAGAATGACTTGTGAAAGAGACGAGTTTTGAGGGAAAGGATAAGTCAGGGCCAGTCAGTGGCCAACTAATTTACACAAGGAACTATTGAATTATTTATGATCATTTTAACTAACATGGATATTGATATTTTATCCTTAACAAATATTAATTTCATATTTTATGGAACTGAAACAATGTCTCAACAAATTTCAAACGATTTGGTGAGGATTTAATAGGTACAGCAAATTGTCACGTTTTGTTCTTATTTCTCTGTCTTTCACAGCAATTTCGATATTGAAATATAAACAAATAACATTATATTATATGCATGATATTATATATAATTATCTCTTATTCTTTTTTTATTATCTTTTTTATGTTGGTATTTTAAAATTAAAAAAATGTTATTATTTAATTTTATTGTCTGAAAAACATTTACCTTCCCATAAAAACCAACAGGTTATATATGTTGTGATTCAGATAATAGCATAAGAACACACAACTAAAATAAAAGATGAGAAAAACACACTACCCAGTGGCAAAGAATGTAATTTACTAATAAAGTAATTACAACAAAAGAACAAGGAAACAATTTGGGAAATTTCCCACAATTTCTTTTGGGACACTCTTTGTTATTTTTTCCTACCGGTGGTGTGTCTTTCCCATCGCTTTCACGCTCCCCTTTTATAAGGGAAAGGAAACCGTAAGTGAAGGAGAAAAAGCGTAACGGAAGAAGAATTAAAAAGTTAAAAAAACGGTGGCGTTTTATGGACAATAAAAAAATTGGCCGTTTTATGACAATAAAAAGCGGTGGCGTTTATTGACAATAAAAGCGGTGGCCGTTTTATTGGCTTTCAACAATCTCACTTGGAAGATTTTGATTAGATTAATCAAATCTTCACACCTTTATTCTTTATCCTTTGCCATACATGTAGCTTATTTTTCCGATAGCCACAAGTAGGATATTTTCTATCGCGAACTTGTCAATGCTTAACCGGCTTTGTCATAACATTCTAGGTTCTCATCGGTGTGAATCTTTGCATATCCACACTTTTTCCACCACTTCTAGAACAAAGTGATATCTTATTTATGTGCTTTGTCCTGGAATGAAAGGTGGATTCTCAATGAATGTAAAGACTGATCGTCACAATACACAACAATTTGTTCTTTTTATGCCCGAAGTTCCTCCATTACCTTTTTAATCCAAATAGCTTCCTTACATGCCGGGTGGTCGCCATGTACTAAACACGTAGTAGACGAAAGCTATAACATCCTGTAACTTGGATAACCAACTTATCGCCTCTCCCGCAATTGTAAATACATAGCCAGAGTAGATTTTCTTTTATCCACATCACCGCAAAATCGAATCGACATAACCTCGACAAGTAGTTCTGATCCTCCGTAACATAAAGCAACACCGAGGTCCCTTTGATATATCTAAGGATCCTCTTAATAGCATTCAATGTTCTCCAGGGATTTCCATGAATTTACTAACCACTCCCACTGCTTGTGCAATATGCGGTCTTGTACAAATCATGGCATACATAAGGCTTCCCACCGCTGATGCATACGGTACTTCGAGACATCTCCATCCCTCTTCTTCACCGCTAGGGCTCATCTTGGAGGATAACTTGAAGTTAGTAGGAAGAGGGTAGATATTGGCTTACAATCTTGCATGTTGAAGCGCTTGCAAGATTTTCAAGATAAGTAATTTTCCGAGAAAGCCAAACCTTCCTATCTTTTCTGTCTCGGTGAATTTGCATCCCTAAAATCTTGTTTGCTCTGGTCCCAAATCCTTCATATCAAATTCCTTAGCCAATTGTGCCTTTAATTCTTGGATTTGATTTTGTTGGGCCTACCACCAACATGTCATCCACATACAATAGCAGAATAACAAAATCAAGTATTACCAAACCTATTGTAATAAGTACAATGGTCCGAGCTCGATCTATTGTAACCAAGGCTAATAATGAAGGAATCAAATCTCTTGTACCAACACCTAGGCGCCCGCTTTAGACCGCCGTATGGAGATTTGGTCAACCCGCAAACCAAGTTTTCTTGTGTTTTAAAGCCTTCCAGGTTGGAGCATATAAATTTCCTCTTCAAGTTCTCCATGAAGAAAAGCAGTCTTTACATCTAATTGCTCAAGATGTAAATCAAATACAAAGACACATAGCTAGAACAATTCTCGATTGTCATCATCCCGACAACTGGTGAGAATATCTCATTGAAGTCAATACCTTCTTTTTGAGCATATCCCTTTAGTACCAATCTAGCACGATATCTTTCCACTTGATCATTGCCATCTCGCTTGATCTTATAGACCCATTTGACCGATGGCTTTTCAGGCCCTTTGGAAGTTCCACAAGATTCCATGTCTTGTTCTGTGAAGAGCCTCAATTTCTTCCTGCATTGCAGTCATCCAAAGAGAAGCATCTGAACCACTCACAGCCTCCTGAAAAGTTGAAGGTTCTCCTTCTTCATTTAGAAGACAATACGCATCATGACTAGTCATCACATATTTTGAATGCCAAGATGGTTTGCTCCTTTTCGTGTTGATCGTCTGAGTTCTCCATTGCCAACCTCATTTGGCTCTGTTCTTCATGCTGCCCTTCTAACTCGGAGGAAACTTCTGAAGTCTTCTTCTCAATTGGCACTGTAACCTTGTCCTCTATCAAGTTGTTATTTATGCGCTTTCATTTTGCAGTTCATTTTTCGCAAAGACTACATTCTCGCTAACAATAACCTTGGGCGGTGGGATCCCACAAGCGATACCCCTTCACATTGTCAGCATAGCCTAAGAAGATACATTTCCTGGATTTTGGATCCAGCTTTGTTCTTTCTTGTGAGTTGTACACGTACGCAGGGGCGATTAAAAAACCCGTAGGATGAATAATCACCCGGTTTACCATTCCACACCTCCATTGGTGTACTCAAACCAATTGCTGTTGATGGAGATCGATTTATTACATAACAGGCAGTTTTATCGCTTCGCCCAGAAAGACTTGGCTACTCCTGCTGTTTGCAACATAGCTCTTGTTCTTTCGGGGAGAGTTCTATTCATCCGCCTCTGCTACACCATTCTCGCCGAGGTGTATGTGGGACGTAAAATTGTCCGACAATACCCTCTTGCTTGCAGAATGCTAAAATTCTCCATCTACATATTCTCCTCCGTTATCTGTCCTCAAGCACTTAATTTTCCTCCCAGTCTCAAGTTCTACTTGTGCTTTGAATTCCTTGAACCGAGAAAATACACTTGACTTCGTTTTGATAGGTACACCCACAATCTCCTGGAGTAATCATCGATAAACGATACAAAATATTTTGCTCCTCCTAGGGATAATACCGGTGATTCCCACACATCTGAATGAATCAAGTCTAATTTGTGTTTACTCCTGGTAGTCGTCTTAGCAAACTTCAATTTGTGTTGCTTACTTATCACACAGTGTTCACAGAAGGGTAAACTTACTTCTTTAAGCCCGGGTAAGAGATTACGTTCCGCAAGAATTTTCAAACCACGTTCTGACATATGACCAAGTCTGCAATGCCACATAAATGTCACATCTTCCTGACTTGGTGCTGCAACTGATGCATTCGCTTCTTGCAACGTATCTCCAGCCAGCACATACAAATTTGCCAAGATCTTCTTAGCCTTCATGACTACCAAGTTCCCCTCACCACCTTTTAAGATTTCATCTTCAACATGAATCTTACATCCGAGATCATCTAATTGCCCTATGGACAGTAGATTCTTCTTCAAGTCCTTCACATGTCGCACCCCTTGAATTGTGCGAACAGTACCATCATACATTTTTATTTTGACAAGTACCCTCTACTCCAAAGAATCTCCAAGGCATGGTTGTTTCCCATGAACACGGATCCACCCGAGATAGGCTCATAAGTGTGAAACCAATCTCGATGCGGAGTCATGTGCCAAGTTGCACTGAATCCACTATCCATTTATCATGAAACTCCCTTTTACTTTGTTAGGACTCATTCTGTATCACTCACTGAATCGTCTCCATCTTCTAAGGTATTTGCAACATTACCTTGTGAAGATGATTCTTCAGAGTTCTTTGTTCATTCTTCCTCTTCCAACACTCTTTCTTCGTGTGCCCTTTCTTGCCACAATAGTAGCATTTGAAATTCTTCTTGCTTCGAGAGTTTGACCTATAATGATTTTGACTCCCACTGAGCCACGCCCGTTGATCTTCCTCTCATCATTGTTAAAAACATTTTGTTTTAACTTTCCACTTTGCTCATCCTTCCGGATTCTTCTTCAAGAATAGCTCCAGCAACGTCCTCAAAGTGTAAGTTCCCATCAATATTATTATTTGTAATATTGATGATGAGTTGATCATACTGAGTCAGGTAAACTCGAAGTAGAAGCTCGCACGTTCATTTTCAACTATATTGAAATCTGCTGCCGATAATCGTGGGCAAACAAGGTGTTCAACCTGGTTGATGTGGTCCGTCATCGATATGGACTCACTCATCCAAAAAGTATAAGTTTTCTCTCAAGAATATTCTTGTGTGAAGTGATTTTACCTCATATAGTTTGATGAGGGTATCCCAAATCTCCTTCGTTTGTATTCTTTTTCTGCCACACCTGATAGAACCGAATCCGCCATTGCTAAGTGCAAATTTGCAATAAGCATTGTCATTGATTTCTTTCACCGCCATTTGGTCCGTGTGAGCCGCGGTTCTTCCCTCAATTGCCTCTATGCAATTGTTTTTCCTCAGAATGGCCTTCATCTTTAATTTCCACAATGAGAAATTACTCCCATTGAACTTCTCTATCTCATATTTCGTCATGTTTTTAAACCGACTTATGCAACATTCACTTATGAATAGATTGTTTACCTGAACGATTAACGGTAGACCGTGAACAAGTTCACACTACCACACTCCAAAGAACAAGAATAACTCTTTTCGATGTGGAAGGTCGATTAACCGCAACCACTGAGCATACTAAGAATTTTCTCCAACACTATTCTAGTGACTATAAGCACGGAAAGCACAACTGACTGGCTGATACCACTGTTGTGATTCAGATAATAACATAACACACAACTAAAATAAAAGATGAGAAAACACACTACCCAGTGGCAAAGAATGTAATTTACTAATAAAGTAATTACAACAAAAGAACAAGGAAACAATTTGGGAATTTTCTCCCACACTGCTGGGACACTCTTTGTTATTTTTCCTCTCGGTGGTGTGTCTTTCCTACTGCCTACGCTCCCCTTTTATAAGGGAAGGAAACCGCGTAAGTGAAGGAGAAAACGCGTAACGGAAGAAGAATTAAAAAGAGAAAAAAACGGTGGCCGTTTTATGGACAATAAAAACGGTGGCCGTTTTATGGACAATAAAAACGGTGGCCGTTTTATTGACAATAAAAACGGTGGCCGTTTTTATTGGCTTTTCAACAATATACACATCTGAAAATCTTTTTGTTTCGGAGTGTATCCGTTACCGCAATTATTACTCTATGAGTAGGTCTACTCCTCCTATCAATATTATTTACTAATAGATTTACGTATTATTTGATCTAAGAATAAATAATATATATTTATGGCATAAAATTTTATTATATCATTATTTAATCACAAACTATACATGTTCTGTAACAAGTTTTTTTTTTATAATAGTTATTTTAAAAATTATATCAAGTATAATTAGTTGATCATGTCAAAAAAATTATACTATTATATGCCTATTGCACGTTAAACTCTTGATTTAAAGAGAGGAAAGAAAAAAAATATAGCACGTGAATTGAAAGAAGAGAGAAAAAAAAAATCTCGTGACTTTAGTTAAAAAAAAGCGAAATATAAAGGATAAAACATGAACATAATATTTTAAAAATATGTTTGGGAGTTAAATTTTGGAGGAAAAGAAAAGAAAGTACAAATTTATATAATTATATTATTGTAAAAATTACTTAAAAGATTATTTGTTGTGAAAATGTGTTTATAAAAAAAACACTAAAAAATTTGATAGAGTTTGTTTATTATGTGTTGGTGAATACATGATAAAAGTAAAGTCAATAGTTATTTTATTTTAAGTAATTTAAAATATTTAATATTTTTACATATGCTCAGAAACATATAATAAAAAAAAAACTTTAAAATTGCTTGAAACTTTCTCAAAAAGAAAAATACAATTGATTATTAATTTAAACTTCCTAAAACTTCGAGATATATAAGAAGGATAATAGTTGCATGCCTGCAACGGTTAAGTAGTAATTTAGCGCGTGGACAGACACAAGTTAAATAATTACATTTTTCTTCTCGACTTTTCATGGTTAGTACGCAGTCGATGAAGATGGTAATTGGTAAATATTATTAAAATAATATTTTAGTTGAGTGGTTCAGCCATCATTTTACTTTAAAGGTTCAAATTAAGGAAATGCGTAAAAAAGTTTATACAAAACTTATTAAAATTTGTTAAATAATTTATGGTTACTAAGCTCCTTTTAAACTTAATATAATTTATTAAACTAAATTGTTCTTAACTTATTTCAATATTTTTTTACTCAAATTTATGATATAATTTATTATGTAGTAAAAATTTATTAAATAAATATTTAATTGGGTAATATAACCAAAACCAAGTCTACTTTAAGTCCATATTTAAACAGGCAAGGCAATGTATGAATATTACTAAGTTAGTGGTAAAACTTGTGGCACGACCAAAGTTTTGAATGGGATAATCAGGATTCAGTCCTTTCCAAAAAATTTCCAGCACTAAGAAAATTAATTACTGTCTTCGTATAAACTGGACCATAAAGAGATGTACTCATTTAATATATTGTTTTATGAAGTTACAATTATTACTTAACAGCTACAAATAAACTCTATAGCTCATTTTTTTAAAAATATCTATTTTAAGTTTCTAAAGAGACAGGTGTAAAAAATGAATTGGATTACGTTAATTTTTATAGTAAATAAGTCTAATATTATTTCTTAAACTTAATATCTAAACTTATTGGTATGACATAAGTCCTTTTCTTATTGACCTATCCTCTAAAAAGTTAAGTTTTACCTTTTTCCATTAAAAAAGTTGAATATTTAATTAATTAACAATTTTTATATAATTTTTTAAAAACATGTTTTGTGTGCAACTTTTAAAAATAAGTAAAAATTGTTTAAAAAAGGGAAATGACATTGTTGTGTGAGTCTTTATCGGTGTGTAAAGAATGTAAAAATGGAGTTGTAAAGACTAAATTTATCTATATCATTTATCTCTAAGTGAACAGCAAAAACCAAAGAAAATAAAAAAAAGAACAAATGACATTGAAAAAAAGTGAAATAACAAAGTTTGAAATGATATAAGAAGCAATTTTGATTGACAAAGGTTGACTCACAATGAGTTACTCAAATAATACAAGATTTTCCAAAAATCATATATCTAAGTAACGTTTCACTCAATTATTTTGGGGTGTGTGGTACAAGGTGAATATCTATATATTGTTGTGTTGATATTTTGTTTGTTTGAAATAAATTAAGAATTTTTAATTTTGTTAGACGTTAATTTATTTTTTAAAATCAATAATGATATTTGAATATTTGGTAGACTATTATTCTATTTTAGAAATGTAATTAAGGTTTATAAATCTCGTGTTTCTTAGTCTCTGTAATCACGAGTTATAAATGAAATTGAGGTTGTGAAAATTATGATTTTTACTTAGATTTTTCAGTAATTTCCTTTTTTTAAATTAGATTATGGATTTTGAATTTAGTGGCTTCTTAGTCCAATTCTTAAAATTAATTTAGGTTAAATGACTTGAAATTTGAGTATATGTAAAAGATTTAATTTATAGTTAACAAGAAAGTATGAAATTTTAAAGTGATATCTAATTATGTCATCCAATTATAAATTAATATATATATATATAATAAGTTTATTGACTTTTATCATAATTATTTTAAAAATTATATTAATAATAATTTTTTATTGAATGAAAATATAATTTGTTTACATTTAATATATAAAAATTAAACTTTATGAAAATTAAGCCTCAAATACTTCCTTGTTTACCAAATAAAATTAAACTTTAAATAATTTTTAGTGTTTCCATATATTAGTATTTGATTAATGTTCAGAGAACATCTTAAATTCAACAAAAAATAATAATAATAATAAAGGAGCAATATCTTACATAAATTCCACAATAAAG
Source organism: Mucuna pruriens (assembly GCA_025330945.1). Lineage (NCBI taxonomy): Eukaryota > Viridiplantae > Streptophyta > Magnoliopsida > Fabales > Fabaceae > Mucuna > Mucuna pruriens. The sequence goes on from JAENHJ010000154.1 coordinate 3,029,502, forward strand.
GATTTAATGATTAAAAAATCATAGAAATCGTTAAATATTTAACAACTTTAAATAACATAAACAAATAAAATTGAAAATAACAAGATAAACATCTTATTATAGTTAGTTCTGAATAGTCTTAATTATATTATTATTTCACAGTAAATAAAGATTATTATTCCAGTTTATTTTAAATTAATTACGTCCATAAATGTCATTTAAAAGACAAGGTTTGATAAAAAAAAAAACAAAAAAGTATAAAAAGATGCAAGATTTATTGAGACAATAAAAATGTTTCACCTATTGTTTAAGAGTAACGAGCATCTGTTACGCAGCAGAGTTGATGGATGGATGGGGAGTAAAATAAACAGTTAAGCCAACCATCAAGTCAAATGAAACTATGGAGGCGGAATAAAAATTGAAGATGAAAACGGTGAAATCACTTTTCTATTTTTGTAATGTAATGTAGTAATGTTCATAACCGATGCGGAATGGAATATCCATTCCAATAACCCAAAGAGGACAGATACACACTCTACATTTGCATAATTTGCATTGCATTCTTTTCTTCTCACTCTTTTACTGCACTGGCAATTTGGAATTGGATGTATGCGTATAACACATCTATTCCCTCTCATTCATAACTTCACTCTCTGTTCTTATCATTTTCACTCCCAGCACTCTCATTTTCAACACAACTTTAGATTTCCTCTCCCATTTTCTAAACCCACAAAGGATTTTCAATTTTCATCCATTTTTCACAACTGGGTTCTCAGTGTTCCATGTTTTTTGGGTTCCCTTTTAGTCAAAGATCTGGCCTTTCTGGGTTTCGTGTCCCTTTTGTGAGATGTGGCGATCTGGGATTTGTGGTGTGTTATCCTTGTGAATCTCGCTCCGCATATTTAGGTAATGCTTTGAAGTATGTGTCTTTGTTTTTTAGGGTTCCTTTCGTATGTGTTGTGAATGCTTGTGTTCTGAAATGCTCATACTTTACTGTGTGTTGAATATTCTATTTGCCTTTTGCTTCGAAGTCTAGTCGTAATGGACTGTCTTCTGATGCTTGTTCATATTCCATAGTCTCAATTACATAATGAATGACAATTTGAATATTAATGTGATTTTTTGGTTGTAATGCAACTTATCTCTTTTTCTATTGTAGGCATCAGGGGTTCTAAGAGATGGGTGCTGCTCTTAAAGCTGAATTGTCTGAGAAAACTCCTGTTTTTGGTCTTAAGGTTTGGGAAATAATTGGAATTGTGGTTGGATTGTTTATTATTGTCATCCTCTTTGTGCTCTCATTTTGCCTTACTTCAAGGAAGAAATCTAGAAAAGGCAGGGACAGGAGGGTTCCTGTTAGTCATATACCTACTGTCTCAAAGGAAATCAAGGAAGTGCGGGTTGAGCAAGTGCCGGCAAATGGATTTGTTCCTCGCGAAGGAATACTTCTTACAATTCAAGATAAGTCCAGTGACAAAGAATCAGACAAAGTTATGCTTCATTTAGGTGTTGGGAAGATGAAGCATGGGGACAGTGGCAGTCACTCAGATTCGTTTCATTACTTAGAGAAAGATGGAGGTGGGTCACAATCAGGGGAAGAAGTTAGCTCTGGCACTGTTGGAATGTACATGCCCTCTTCTTCATACCCTTACCCTATAACGGCTCCTTCGCCTCTCTCTGGCCTTCCGGAGTTCTCTCGCTTGGGTTGGGGTCACTGGTTTACCCTAAGGGATCTTGAACTTTCTACAAACCGTTTTTCAAAAGAAAATGTAATTGGTGAGGGTGGGTATGGAGTTGTTTACCGGGGACAGTTGATCAATGGGACTCCAGTGGCAGTTAAAAAGATACTCAATAACATGTCAGTTCTAGACTTCCACTACTATGTCTAAGGCTTTGAATTTACTTCAATTGTTTTGTTTTTATTCCTCTTCCACCAAACTTTGACTATTTTTCTTCCCCCCTTTTCTGCAGTGGTCAAGCTGAGAAAGAATTTAGAGTGGAAGTTGAAGCTATTGGCCATGTCAGACATAAAAATTTGGTTCGTCTTTTGGGATACTGCATTGAGGGGACTCACAGGTACGGTACCCTACTTGTCAATTACATTACAGTCTCAACATATATAATCTCAATAACTTTCTTAGATGAATTGAATTATAGTTGCCAGAATCATGAAAATCATAAAAATACTTGTATGACTTGCATATTCATGAACCTACTACCTGGTGGTTAGGTCAGTCTCAAGTTCAACAGACAATTGTTTATGTATGATGTCTTTATTATATTTCTCCTACATTGGGTATATTTTCAGGATGTTAGTCTATGAGTATGTCAATAATGGAAACTTAGAGCAATGGCTTCACGGAGCTATGCGACATCATGGATATCTTACCTGGGAAGCACGCATCAAGATTCTCCTTGGCACAGCTAAAGCGTGAGTTGCTTCGTCTATGCTTCTTCAGGCTTTTGTAGCCCTCATTCGTGGGGTTATTAGTGCTAATTTGAATCAATATACTTGTTTCAGGCTTGCATATTTGCATGAAGCTATTGAGCCAAAGGTGGTACACCGAGATATCAAGTCAAGCAACATATTAATTGATGATGACTTTAATGCCAAGGTTTCTGATTTTGGCCTGGCCAAGTTACTGGGTTCTGGGAAGAGTCATGTTGCAACGCGAGTTATGGGAACCTTTGGGTCAGTATTTAATTATTTATGTGCTCTTCTCTTTAGAGCTATGTCCTTTTTCCACACTCAATATTGTTAAGAGAAATTTTGATGAGTTGGATCCTTATATTTATTCTCTCTTTCTTGCTGCATAAAATTGACAGATATGTGGCTCCTGAATATGCAAATACTGGTCTTCTAAATGAAAAAAGTGATGTTTATAGCTTTGGTGTTGTGCTATTGGAAGCAATTAGTGGAAGAGATCCAGTTGACTATGGTCGTCCAGCACAGGAAGTGAGTAAACTTACTTTTATGTTGGTAGAAAATCCATTTTGAAGTATGTATTATTGTTAACAATTCATTAAATTCACTGACTAATCATGAAACATTAGCTTTTGATTTGATTTATTCATCTAAAAACAATATATGTGCTTGTCTTGAATATTAGTTGTTAATTGCAACATATGATTCTTTTTTTTTTAAGGCCTATTAGTATTATCTCAACATATGTTTTTAGACATGTAACGTTAATACCTTATTGAAAAATGTTAGCAACATATTTTAACACTTTCTTTATTATTGGGCAAATTATCATGTGTACCTCACCCAGTAATAGTGCCAAAGAGTATATTGCTAGCATTTCTCTTACTTTATTATAGTCAACTTAAGGTAAAATTGTCCTAATTCCTTAACGCTTCCAGCTAGACACATTTAAAAATGGACCTATTTTTACCCACTCGGTTCTAAATTGTCCATATTGATATAATATAGCTTGTACTGTTCTGTTTTGATGGTTTGATGCATAAGCGCATAACTAATTTATGAAATATCTCTAATTATTTCAACCAATATTATAAGAAAAGCAAATCATGGGTCATTACAGTGAAAGATTCAGTGACTAATTAAAACAGCTAGAGGAGTTACTCTTCACTTTGTAAGCTATCCCCCCTCAATCAATGAACATTCTCAACAATGCTAGTAATTTTTGTCTATTGCAAGTTTGCAAGTATTATTACGACAAAGGACCCATTCAGTCCTCTGTAGCATACTTACTACCCTTCCCTTTAGAACTCATATCCCTAGCCTTAAAATGCTCTAAACATCATTCACAGTTGACTAAAATTTAGGATATAAAATTGGAGTCCCTGATCACATCCATTTAGCTGTGCAATATATGAACTCGAGCTTGGCACCTGCAATAATTATTTGTGGTTGCTAAACCTCATAGTTATTAGGATTTGTTAAGTAGGTCCCTATAATTTTAAAATTGTAGATGACTCTATATTCTTTGTAATTTCAAAAAACTTCTCAATGCAGTCCCTAATTCTAGTTTATTGTTAGATCCCTATATGGACTCAATAGTAAAAATGTTTTTGAAACAATCATGACCAATTCATAGTTTTAAACTATAGGGATCTATTTAAAAATTCTCAAGTAAGGGTAACATACAAATTAATTTATCCTTTTTCTTGTTAGCTTTCCTCTATTTGTTGTTGATCACTTGATGAATCAGTTCTATATTTCTTTTTCATTCTTCCTCTTCCATTCTCATTTCTAGCATCAATACAATCATGGTTGCTGCTACCGTATACATTACAACTGTGATGCACAATTTAAATGACTTGTTTATTTAGGGCTTCTGTTTGGGAATTAGAGATTTAAATTTCATTAGGGATTTAATTAGGGGTTGTAACATTATCAACTAGGGATTTGTGGTTTGTTCAGATGCGGATATTCATATCCTAGTTTATTTCTTGTTTAGTTATTTATTACCTTATTTTCAGTGATTAATTTATGCAGAGGGCAGTTGATATCCCTCTTGAGGATCTTGTGTTTGATTTTTGACAACAAAGAGAATTCAGATGTTCTTTGTGTTCTTACTTCATAGTTGCTTATTTCTACATCACAATTTGTTATGACAACTTGTGATGAAGGAGTTTTGACCGACATTTACAATGAACTATAATGCCCTCAGGTTAACATGGTTGATTGGCTGAAGATGATGGTTGGAAACAGGCGATCAGAAGAAGTGGTGGACCCAAACATCGAGGTGAGACCATCAACCAGAGCATTGAAACGGGCCCTATTAACTGCTTTGAGATGTGTAGATCCAGATTCAGAGAAAAGACCCAAGATGGGCCAAGTTGTGCGTATGCTTGAAGCAGAGGAGTACCCTTTACCAAGAGAGGTTTGTTTTTTTATACTTCGTCACCATTAAAATGATATTTTTTTCTCAAAGCTTTGTTTTCTTTAATTATTTATACTGCCCTTGATATCAAAAGCCATTTTTGTCTCAACTAATCATAATTGAGCTGGTTGGGACCTACTTAGGATGTTGATCACTCAGCTCATTTCTCTGATCCATTTTTAGCGAATCTTTTCTCGAAATGAACTTTTTGGTCTTTGTCTTTTCTCGGCTGGCTTGCATCAACCGTTCAGTTTCTTACTAGATCATAAATGGATACATATTCCCATACTTAAGGGATGATTAGTTTCAGATGATTTTAGACTGACATTTGATTTATTTCATTGTCTGGATGCTCAGGATCGTAGGCATCAAAGAAATCGTGAGGTTAACTCAGAAATTGAATCCCACAAGGATTATTCTGACACAGATGGCAGTGACATTCAGGGTTCTAGATCAGAAAGTGGAAGGTAACAGCAAGCATGACCAAAAGAATGAGATTCTTTTTTAGGATCAGTGGGGTGTATAAAGTGAGTGAATTTTTTTTATAATATTTTTATCTTGTTAGATTCTTGGATTTGCCTACCCAACATGGGCATGGCAGAGGCCAGAGAGGTTCAGCAGGGGATAATATTATTTTTTGTGGTTTCCTTTCTTTTGTTGTAGAAGGATAGGTATTTGTTCTAGAAGGATATATATTATTTGTGTATGAAGGTGGGTGTTATTTATAAGAAGAACCCAAAATATTTGGGGTATGTACAGAATCTGATCATTTTCCTTGTTTTGTTTGATAAATCCATATTGACTTGGTCACTGGGGAAAGTAAAATAAACCGTTTATAATTGTACCTTGAGACATTTTATGGGTAGATCATTCCGTTTCACACTATTGTATTTCATTCCTTTTACAACAATAGTTACTTAAAAACATCACGATCCGTAGGCCCTTTATTAAGTGTTATATTATGAGAACACATCACTGAATTGTAAACTTGTAATTGTTATTTTTGGTAGACTCTTAACAAATAGGAGAGGAATGAAACAATTTCAACCATGCTGTATATTGGTATTTTGTTATATAAGCAATCACCGTTGGTTAATGGTTATCTGCCTTGATGACGTCTAAACCAATAAAATGAAGGTCCAGTTGGTTAATGAGGGACTCAAGATTTTCACGTGTCACTGAGACGAGGACTCGGCAATTGAGAGCAAACATTTCGGATAGCGACCATAATGCATATATTCTCAAACATGAGCTTCCAGTAGTACATTAACGCTGCTATGCATAATGCAGTTAGTCCGCTGTATGTTCATAATACTAAATTCAACATATATATGTTTTTTCATGTGAGAAAGACCTAACAGACACTGGAGAGGAAAAAGGTAGGAGGGTGGTTGTGTTTTTTTTTTTTCTTGAAGATACAAAAGAGAAGGCAAAAACATATTACGGATCTTAGGTACGAAAGCAGCTAGGGGTCGAACATATTATCATTTTGTTGGCAAAGTATGCTATTCCTGGCGCTCTTCCCACTTTAGAAGCTTCACCACTTCCCATGTGAAGTCAGGATCATCTCTTCCAAAGTGGCCATAAGCAGCAGTTTTCAAGAACCTGCCATTTCCACCCCTCTTAAGGTCCAAGTTAATGGAAATCATCCCTGGCCTGAAATCAAAGTTCTCCTTAACAAGCTTCAGAATCTCCTTATCAGGAATCTTTCCAGTGCCAAAAGTGTCAACAAATACTGATAATGGCTCAGGCACACCAATTGCATATGATATTTGCACAATGCACCTTCTGGCAAGTCCATTTGCCACAATACTCTTGGCAGCCTGTCTAGCAACATAGGCTCCACTCCTATCCACCTTGGTAGGGTCCTTCCCAGAGAAAGCCCCACCACCATGAGCTCCCCAACCACCATACGTGTCAACAATGATTTTGCGCCCTGTCAGACCTGCATCACCATGAGGGCCACCAATCACAAAACGGCCAGATGGATTCAGATGGAAAATTGTCTCCTCATCCAAGTACTTCTCAGGAATAACAACCTTAACAACATGCTCTCTGAGGTCTTCAGCAATCTCATCATTGGTAACGCTTTCATCATGCTGAGTAGATATGAGAACAGTGTGGACACGCACTGGGACCATGGCACCATGTTCTTTACCATACTCGACAGTGACTTGAGTTTTTCCATCAGGTCTCAACCAAGGACAGGTCTCATTCTTGCGAACTTCGGTGAGCCGGGCACCAAGCTTGGTTGCTAAGACATGGCTGAGAGGCATAAGCTCAGGTGTTTCATCTGTGGCATAGCCAAACATGTGACCCTGATCACCAGCTCCTATGTCTTCAGGTTGCTTGGTGAGGTTGCCATGGACTCCCTGGGCTATGTCAGGACTTTGTTGCTCAATGTAGACCAATACCTTGCAGTTGTCAGCATCAAGGCCAACATCATCAGACACAAATCCTATCGAACGACACGTGTTGCGCACAATCTTCTCATAGTCTACATTGGCTTTTGTGGTGATCTCTCCAAATACCATGACCAAGTTAGTCTTTGTGCAGGTCTCACAGGCAACCTTGCTTTCAGGGTCTTGTTCCAGGCAGGCATCAAGGACTGCATCAGATATCTGATCACAGAGCTTGTCCGGATGACCCTCGTTCACCGACTCAGAAGTGAACAGGAAGGTATCCATTCTCCCCAAGTCTCAAGCTACAAGAATCAAACCAAGTGGTGGATTGAAGATATGATTTAGATGCTTCATTATGAAATGTCCCCTTGACTCAAATAAAACAAATATAAAAATTGGGACATCATGTTCAAATTAAGAATAATGGACATTGAACAGTTTATGATACAAATTTGGAACATGATTCGCTGAGAATCATAGAGGGATCATATTTTTGCCATATGCTAACACGCATAATAGAACCATGCATATAATATGTATATGTAAAGTGAAGCTCCACTAGGAGAGGAATATTGAGATTTGAGACAAAATGAATAGAAGAGAAAAGAAACTCATGTCATTGACCTTAATTAGAAGCATAAAGAGATTTTGACACACACACACAAAAAAAACAATAATACTTGACATTCAGGCAATAAAAAAAAGGCTTCTAACTCTCATCCAATAAGGGGCAAGAGATGTAGAGAACAAAAATATAATCAAAATCATTCGAGAGCACACCAAAATGCTGGGAACACGAGAGTTGTTTAACTTGCTGAAGATTTTTGTGTACAATAAAAAATAGAAAAATATTCGATATACTCACTTTTATTTCCTTTTTTTCTTATCTTTTTTTTCCTTTATCTAGGACATCATTTTTTATCACTTTATTTTTTTCACCTTTTTTTCTTCTTTCCACCTCATTTTGGGGTTTATGTTTATCGTTTCTCTAAAAAATATTAGAGGACCTGTCAGTATCAGTTGTAATTATAATCAACATATAAACGGAGCCGTCAAATGACAACAATCCACAATTAACCATGCAGAAATTTACCAGTTTGTTTAATTTCTTGCTAGAGAAACAAAATATAGATAAGTTCCAATCATAGTTTCATGCTGCTAAATAACCAAGGTCGAAGGTGGACGATTAATTCAAGCAAAACGGTGTTTCATTTCCAAGAACCAAAGACTAATTCACCCAGAAGAGTTTGATCAAAGTTAAGCGAAAAAACCAAATGCATGCAAAGAAAATGAGATGACACCAAGCATAATAAACTGAGCATTCATCATTTACATGAGTACCTTCATAACCAAGCATGAAAAAAACAACTTATTATGTCTTTAGAGATATCGTTTTTGGTGACAGAAAAAGAGGTGAGAACATGAGTAGTGAGTAGTCACAACACAAACCTTAATTACAAGGTTTCAGAGGGTCTCCACTCTACAACTGCTTTTCGGCTTTGCTAAATGCTTTGAGTCCTATGCATAAGATTTTGGTTGCCATTTATAGACCTAACAAAACCGATATATTTTTTTCAGTCTTCAATATATAAGAAAAATAATTTTCTCACAATACTTATTTTAAATATAAATAAATTTTAATTCACTTTACTTTATTTAATAAAGTTATTTTTAAAATACTTTCTATTTATTAGTTATATTTATAATATTTTTATTTTATTGATATCAAATTTTAATAAAATTAATTTACGAAAAATATTTATTATTAAATGATATTTATACGATTAAATAATAGTTAATTAATTTTTTTTAATGAGAGTAAATTAATTTTTTCTTTTCTTGTCAAATCGAGGGATTACTGTTTTAATTCAATATATTCGGGTAGTCATTTTTTATTCCCTCCTGATGTGATGAGTGACTCTAATTTTTATTCTTCTCCTGATGCATTGTTTGGCCTCAACCATATATGCAAATTATTAGTTTGTGCTCGGTCGCGTGGAGTAAACACTCATTTTAATCTTATACTGCTTCCGTTCTTATACGTAACTTTTTTTTTTTAATTTTTATTTTTTTATAAAATTCTTTTCAAATGCTCTTTTATATTAATCATTTTTTTATTAAACCATTCTTAATTACTTTATAATAAATACTATAAATTAATAAGATAAATTTATATTTTTTCTTATGAAAATGATTGAAGATAACTAGTATACATTAATTAATTAGGTAAAAAGTAATTAAATGGAAAGAGTAAAATAATGTATTCTAATAATTTTAAAGATATTTAAAAAATAATAATATAAATTATTAATAAATTTAATGTTATTAACTAAATTAACCAATTTTATTAATCAACTTAAATTAAACAAAAAAAAAATCTTATATTAAGGGATGGAAGAAAGTATGTTAGCACGATATGAATTTGTCTCTTTGTAAACTGCAATATTAGCCCTTCAGAATTTTTGACGTCTATCATCTACATCCTTGTGGTATAGTATTTCTCTTTTTTTCTTTTACAATAAATTTTTTGTACATTTATTTTAGAATGTTTGTCAATACATTCAACACACGTAACATCTTCAACACATTCAAAAAGTTAACCAAGCCCCAAATTGCCCAACATTTTAATGTCCTAATTTGAGCTTTTAAGATAGCAATCTTTCAAGTCAACTTCATTTTCCATTCTACCTAGTGCATTCTCAGTATATGCAACTCCCGTATCAGATGTGGCTTCAAAAGCATTGACATTGCCTTCCTTCAATAGCACTATCAATATCCACAATGGTTAGCCCTTGAAAAAAGAAAACACAGCTACGATTATGTTCCCAATCAATAAATCATCAGAAGTGAAAGTCATTAACCTCACCCTATATTTAGGGCATCTGTAAAATAATCTACCAGGATTTGTACTAGCTAGTAGTTAGACCACACTAGCAAACCCTGGATTGAGCTCCCCAATAATATGAACATCATTGATTCTGTAACCAAAACTAGAAAAATGATTTCTTTCATTATTGTTTGTAGACAAATGGGGCACATTTCCACCATTTGCAATGACGAGGAGAAATGAGGTTTTGAAGGCAGAATAAGAAGCAGAACCTATACAAGGAGAACTGAACATTTAGGGTCTCTAACTTAGAACAGGTTTTAGATTTGATAAAATATAAATCTTGGGTTTGGTTGTCCAATAGGATGAATTCTCTTCCACAACTTTTGAGTATAGACAATGAATCTACTAGAATGTTTGAAAATGATACAGTAAAGTGACTCATAAATTTATTTAAGTAGGAGGAAATGGTTATATAGGAACGAGACAAACTTATTGAGATGAAAAATTATTATGTATTGTTGATATTTTTATATATGGATTAGGATACCAGTTATATCTCATGTTTAATATAATTTATTCTTGGTTGAGAAAAAGAAAAACATTTAGGGTTCAATAGTGTTATTTTTTATGGAAGAAATCGAGGAATACAAATACACAATTGCAAATGGAGGTAGGTATTAGTGGAGGAAAATGTACATGCTGAACTCCAGCCTCACGTTTAGATTCATGTTTCATTGTCTAATTAAACTTATCAGTTTACATGTTTGATTAGTCTCAGTTAAATAATTGGTTTTAAGATTTTAATTTGAAATAACTTTAATTAACTTTTGTTTTAGATAAAAATAACTTACTAAGTTTTATTATTAACTTGTTTTTAGAATTAAATATCTAAACATAAGTTAATTTATTTCAAAATCATTTCATTTAAAATTAATTTTACAAATAATTATCCAAATATAATTACCAGTTTTTAATTAACGTCGCATAATGTTAAGAAAGTAAATCATCGACGCCACAATTTTTTAGAGACAAACCTGATTTATATGTTTTGGAACCAATTTGAGCAATATTAACAATTTTGGAGACTAAAAACAATAAGAGTTTACACCTCCTATATGTTATAAAAGACAAGGAGAATTTTCCATGACCACATGGGTGCAACTTGCAGAAATAAGGTAATCTTTATGCGTGACTCTTTTTGTGAGGTTTGATGGGTAAAAAACACATGCATTAGTTTTTATTGTCTTCTTTTCTTTTTATTGTTTTTTTTTTGGAAATTATTAAATTTTGAGAATGAATTTTTAAAGCTTTTTATGAAAAATAAAAAAAAAATGAATTTTTTAAAAAATAAGTTGAACCAAAATGCATGACTTTAATTATGTTAATGTTTATCAGCATAATGCTTTCCATTTCTTCATATAATTGTTTCATGAAAAATATTAACCAATACCTTACAAGTACAGTTTAAATTAAGAATTAAAAATAACATTTTTTATTTACAATATAATAATATATTTTACTGTGATTTTTAATATAATTTTAATAAAAACTTTTTATTTATTAATTCATTCCTTGGCACCTTATTTTATTATGCGTTGCTTCTTTTTCTTTTCCGTCCTGCTTTTTCATGTGAGAAGTTGCTACACATAAAGATATTGCGAAAGTTGAGGAGGCTTGGTAGGTGGTCAGAATGGGAAGCACAATTGAGAAAGTTGGTGAGATTAGCTTTAATTGAATAAACAAAATCTTCCATATACCATAGAGCACAAGTATAATAGTTAGTTTCATTAATTAAAAAAATAAAATATTTATGGGTGATTTTGACGTCAGTAAAAATTAATGTTATCGTCATCAAAAAGTTAATATTGTCGTCTCAAGTTTATAAATATTTATAACAAGTATTATTTGGAGGTTAATCCTCCCTACTTCCCCTAAAGAGAAGTACATAATTCACCTTAAAAAATTAGGTCAAAACTATATATATTGTTGTTATAGTTATCTAATGATCATCATTTATGAATCACAAATTTAGATGTGCGAATCTCAATTCGTTCTTCATTTACATAAAACACAACTTAACATAAAAAAGATAATTTTAGACATGTAATTTTACATTATCTTTAAAGACTTATTTACATCATATGCAAGTTCTCGGAATATAACAAGTTCTTTCACATATTAATTATGACAACACCACTAGCAAAATAGTTTAGTAATACAAAAAAAAAAAAGATGTGAGAGAGAACCCTCTCTAAATCTTCTTACATATATATATTTATAAGGAAGAAATTTTTTTTCTAAAATCACGAAAAATTGAGTCAAAAGATAAAAAAGACTTAATCTAAAAGACCAAATGAACAAAATTTAGTATAAAAATATGATAACACTAAGTCAAGAAGAAAGCTTAATAAAAAAGATTTTTTAAAATAATTGAAATTTTTATATTTAATTAAATAAAAATATTTAATCTTTTTGAAATATCAAATAAAATTTCCAACTTATATTAATACAAATTCAATCCAGCTCGTGCAAAAAATTGTTTATCTCTATCTAATTAAAATGTACCTAACATGAAACAAAATAAGACAATATCGGATAGCAATTAAAGCACAAAGTTTAACTGTTTAAGAGGTCAGTGAACTAATTGAACGAAGAAAATTATCAAAAAGTTTCAATGATAAATACAGCATTAAATATGACTAAGTATTAATCAGTAATTCCTTACTAGTGGAGTGATTGTATATATTATATATATACTTGATTTATATCGAATATTAAATAATCTAAAAAAATTGTACAAAATTCTTACCAGATCAAAAAATAGAAGGAAATAAAAACATAATAAGTTAAAATACAATGGCAATTATTTTGAATTTTTTAATATAATTTATGAAGAAAAAAAATTGATTGCGTGAGCAATATTTCACTTGCCCCTATGCTTCTTAGGATTGGAAAAGGTAATTTAAAATTTTAAAATTTTGGTTTCATAATGTTGTGTAGCCTACGTATTATATAAAGTAGAAAAAAAAGAAGCAAATGACATCATAGGCCATGTTTGGAAATTGATCAATAAGCATAAACTGCAACTTACCATGACATGCATTAGGTAACTGTGTCATTTGGAAATCTCTTTTAGCGATGTTATTTGAGGTGTAGAAGTTATGCGGCTAAAGTTTAAAATGCAACCACAAATATCTCTCGAGTTTCCACTATAGCCAAACGTAGTAAGCATGACTTTATGAAAGAATCATAAAAAGAAAATATCACATTCATTCCATAAGGAGTATATTATTCTTTTACACGAGCAATATCCTGAATTATTTGTGCTTGATATTTATACATGATATAAAGGGAGAATAATTGAATAAATATAAATTTCTAGTATGGAGTTGGCGTTGTTTCCAAATCATGTTTGTACATGGTGTCGCATATATCTTTTGCTTTCGAATATGCAAAGGACATCGATCAATGACATTCAATTGACTCACTTGACAATAAATCCCAAGTTATGTGGTTGGAATTATTGCAGTATTTGAAGCTTGAGAAGACGAAGAGACACATGATAGTTGTTTTCCACGAAAAAAATATTAATTTTTTTTTTCTTCATAAAAAAAATCCGTATATTAGTTGATTCATGAATAGAACGATGACAACCGTTACACATCAAATCATGACAAGTAAACAGTTAATTCGTTATTTGATAAAGTGATGAAAGAGAGAAAAATGTATAATAATTAATAAGTGATAAGATTTAACAAAAAGAGAAATATAAAAATAATTATAAATAGTAACAAGATCACTTGTAGTTCAAAAATAATTGCATGGTCGTGCAATTTCAAATCCAACGGTGTAAATTTTTTCATTCAACATTTTATCAGTTGAAAATTCAATTGCACGAAACTCTTATCCGAGAATGAGAAAGACGGAAAGGAGAGCGATTTAAAAAAAAAAAGAAAAATAACTAATCATAAAATTGTTTAGATAAATATTAGCTAGATTTTCTTTCAAATACTTTTTTATTATTAATTAAAATTTAATACTTTTGATAAATTTTGACTAATAATAAAAAAAACAAATATTAACCAATGTTCTTTTATGTTCTTAAGAAACCGATTAACCACTCCCATAAAAAAATATCAAAAAAGAAAAATTACCGCTAACCTTCTTCAATCATTAATTGTTAAACGTTGTTAGTAGTTTTTTTTTAAGATTTATTTTATTGTCTTGACTCGAGGGGAGGGATCTAGAAATAAAAGGTTAATTATATAGTATCAAAGGTCAATTTGACCATTAGCATCGGACACGCAATAGAATCAAATAAAAAGAAGAGTAATTTTCTAGAAGTCATGGATGAGTTGGGTACATTATTTTATGAGATTTAGAAATCTTTTATTAATTTATAATTTCACAAAGTGGTATTTATTTTAATTTTTTATGTAAACAATAATAAAAAAATAAAGTAGAAAAGATATTTTTTATAATTTAGAAACTAAAAGAAAATTTTAAAGATGTAATACACTAAAAATCATTAATTAGTTTCCTACTATCTTAAACATTAATTTTAGCATTTACTCTTAATTTCAATACAATATATTGATTACAGGATCAATCAACTATTTTGTAAGTATAGCCACCGTCATTTTTACTCCTTAATTTGTTTGGAGAGAAATAAAATAGGATGAAAATACTAAATTTTCACTAAGAATTAGTGTCACTTAAAGTATAAAGGCATACCTCATGAGTTTAAATTTAGTGTGTTGAGAGTATGTGATAACAAATATTTTTTGGAGACTCATGTCATGAATCGCTTTGCTAACTAGCTAGCTATGATACAAAATAAGAATTAAAAAATAGTTTCCAATATGATGCAACAAGAATAAAGGCATTGTGAGCCATTAAAGGTTGGCGTAATAGTGAAAGTTTTGATAGTGTGTACAAGTGGTAGATTGTAATCTTCTTGTGGTTATTGTATTTTTTATTTTGTCAAAAAAAAAAGGTCATCGTGCCTGGTGCAAATAACAAATAATAATAGTAAATAAAATATAAATAAATGGTAGCATCCATGATAGAAGCTGACACTCTAATATAGTAGTGAGCAGCCAAACAGAAATAAAGAGACAAAATGAGAAAACCCACCCATGAGACCAGAACAAAACTTAATAGCTAGGTGCATACATATAAAAGACAAATTAAAGGTTAAACAAATTCTAAGATGCTACATAGCATTAAGTAATAGGTAGTAATAAATAGGTCTTCAATTGTAGCAAAGGCAAGAAGAGTCCCAGTTGTTTAAGCATGCGGTGGTACTGGTACTGAGCCACCAGCACCGGGTATAGTGGGCAAAGTAGATGGGGTACAGCCACCAGGGAAAGTACAAAACCCAGATGGGCCAAACCCAACACCGGTGAAGCTGAAACCTGGGCTTGGGCTTGGAAATATCCCTCCAAGGCCTCCGGATCCAATAAAGTTCTGGGGCTCATCCACATTCTCCTCCTTCAGTAATCGTCTACCTTCCACATCCCAAGCAAACACCACTAGCACCATGGCCAACATCACCAACACCTTACTCACTCTCTCCATTTCTTCTTTTTACCACTCTCACGCACTTCTTCCTTTGGTATGGATGACACATTTCCTTCCCCTTTTATAGTGCCAAAATCCTTTTCGCCTTTGCTTTTAATGCACCATTCCTACATAAACTTTAACAATTAAATGTAAGAAATTGCTAGCAACATCTTTTTCACACTCTTTAAATATATACTGTCTTATTGAAATTATTAGAAGTCACCGATTTTAGTGTATTATTTAATCATTCTCTTTCTTAATTTTATATTTTTTAATAAATTTTGAATTAATAATAAGATGTGTGTTAAAAATAATGTATTAGAGAGTGTATTGGTAACTTTCCTAATTAAATGTTACTATTCAACTGAGAAATAATAATAATATTTAACTTATATTTTTCATACAATGTTTTTGTACAATGTAGTATTATTTTATATATATTTTTCTATCACATTAATCATTTATTTTGTATTTCCTTTTTTAACATCTTTCTTATAATTATTGAATAGGAAACTATTCAAATACAATTTTTCAAAATGTCTATTTTTTTATCATGAGAAAGAAAAATGCTTAAGTTGTTTATATTTTTACCATCAAATTTTCAAATGCTAAAGTTTTTTTGCAATACGAAACAGCCTATTGAAATTAACATAATAAATTTCGGTAAAAAAAAACTAACACATTCATAGATGCAAGAAAATATTTTTTTATAGTAACATTATTTCTGATTGTAAGTAATTTTTTTCTTTTTGTATTAATAGAATAAGTAAAAAATATTAATGCCAATTTATCAAATGGTTATATTCTTTCTCAATATAAATTTTCATATTTAAAGTCAGAATTCAAATAAATTAGATTTTTTTATGAAGTATAATTCTTTTATTCAATAGTAAGTTAATGATAAATTTAAAAACTCATTTTACTAATCAAGTAATCATTAAGTTAAGGATAATGTTAGATACTACTAGTATGTATCTTAATAATAAATATTTTTAATTATTTATTAGCTACCCTAGCAAAACCGATTTAAAATAAAATACGGATTTCTTGTTGGAACATCTACTAAGGTGCAGCAGGGCTAGGGCATCGGCACACTAGTTGTCAAAATCATGGTGGCTGGTGAAGCACAACACACATAAGTAACTTTTAAGATCATTTATTATTTTAGTTGGGAATTAATGAATTTTCCCAACTAACAAAAGTGGGGGTTCAAACAAGGGTCAGGGTCCTTAAAAATCTCTGGACATTGACAGAGGAGTTATTTACATTTCCAAGTTCTTGTACTGGGTCTTACCAACTTGTACATCTACCCAAATGAGAGTCCATAAGAAAGGTTGGAGAGAGCAGATAGCATTTGTCACTTATGGTAAATGACACCCTGTTAATTTGTTTAGTCCAAAAACATTGTCAATTTTTACCAAAAGAGCATCGTCAGTAACACTGACGACTCATTTTATAAAAGTAAAACTTTAAATTGGTCCCGGCGGGGCTCGAACCCGCGACCTTCGGCTCATAAGACCAACGCTCTAACCAACTGAGCTACGGGACCAATTTGCTACTTTTGAATTACTTTATATATATATTTCTTTTTATTTATTGTCATTTTAGTTTAGTAACTTGTATTTTGGAAGCTAAGTTTAACAAGCTTTGACTGTATTGTACATAAAGAGATACGTAGTAATATCCCACAGGTTTGCGTTCTTTTATACAATGAAAGAGAGAGCATGATATATATATAATTTTAAAGATAGCTTATAATATATTCGTAATTCAATAATTTTTAATGTAGTTGTAAACTTCATTAGCTAATGAATTTATCTCTATAAATTAAATTGTGTTCAGTATTATGGCAAATTACAATAAATTCAAGTACCACTGTAACCTTTGTTTATAATCTAACGCTTCATTCTACTTTGGTATAAACACCATAAAAATGATCAAGCACAAACTAAATCATATAATCAAAATCTACCCCTAAAGTTTCTGCATGATCAAATTCTTAACGAGCAATAGTAGTTTTTTTTTTGTATGGTCTTAAGTTGAATATTTGTTTGATATGTGATCAAATAAATTCAATCATTTGGAATTTTATTTAGGATAATTTTAATAATTGATCATAAAGGTTTATATTTGGTTAGTTGATATAAGGTGACCGATCGAAGAGTAGAGGTAGTTTGGAAATTGAAAAATATTGCCTTTTTTTGGCTACCAATCCTCCCAATGATATTAAAGCCAAGATTCAAGTAATTTTATTAATTGAAGATCTTCACGTGGATGATATCAATAGTCTAGCCATATAGTGAGTATATTGTTAAATTTTAGTTGTTGAACTCGAAAATCCAAAATAAAAACAACCATCATTAGCTATGATTGTGGAAGAAATAGGTTACTAAAGAAGTTTGTTATCTTATTTAGTTAGCTTGCCATGAAATCTTTATTAGAAATGTTATTAGATATAATAGGTATTTATTTAATTTGATTATTTGTATTTGGTTATAAAGAAAATTTATTAACGATATTTTTATTTAAGAAACTATTGTAGGTTTAATAATATTCGAATTAGTCTTCAATTTTATTTAAATTTGATTTTTTTTTAATTTGAATAACTATAACGACAATGATGATAATAATAATAACAGTAATGGTAGTGTGATAATTTTTTTAACGTAATGAAAGAATATTTTTAAAAGTTAAAAATTAAATTTAAAAAAAAATATTTTAAAAATAAATCTAAAACTATTTCAATATTAAATTAAAAATCATTTCTAACTCTATTTTAAAAACTAAATTCAAAAAAAAAATATTTTGAAAATTAGCGTAAAACTATTTCAAATTAAATTAACAATTATTTCAACTCCATTTTAATCAAATGTATTTTGATTTGAAATTAGATTTGAAAACCAATAATTCGTAAACAGTACCAAAGAAACCCTTTAAAGTTTTCGGTTTATCTCTTCTTGTTCATATTCTTGCAGGAGTGCTATTTGATTCTTCAATAAAACTTGTTAAAGTACAAGTTCTTCTCTCTCTCTGGTTGTGTGCACATGTATACGATTGTTGAATTATAAACAATAGTGATATTGATCTTGCTTGACAAATTTAGGAAAATTGATAGAACCAAGTATTTGAACAAATTGTTGATATTTTCTTGCATTTGAGCTGAAAAGTATATTGTATGTTACTGTTAGCATTAAGATATATTAGTGGAGTATTCAATAGATATATTCAGTATGCATTTCTATATGCTGCAGTTTCATGATAAAAATATTTAATTTAATGGTGGATTTTGTGTAAAATTTGTCCCTTAATAAGTTCACTTGTAAGATGAGATTGGTTTAGACTTACAGCAATGTTGATGGATTACGAGAAGGTGGACAGCCCATAGAAGGATTTCTTCTTCTTCCACACCTGTTTGAGGGCTTTCTTGACAAGTGCAGCAATCATAACATAGAGATATTGACTGTAGTCTTCTATTAGGAAGTTTCAATTCAATCTAGTGGTTTGCATGTGGGTAACCGATACACACCATCTTTTACCCTGATGAATATCTTTTATTCTATGGTAATAGTCCCTATTCACGCTTTCACTTGATATGTCCTCACTCCTCATGTATACATAGTCTGTTTGAGATTGATACCTGTATTGATTTGAATATAATCATATATCTACTTTATATAGTGATTTTCCCTTTCGACATTTTCTTTAGCTTATTATGCTGGGCTTTTGTCAGGCTTGTTACCTTTCTCGTAACTAAAGGATTGTTTTGTTTCTACATTAGAAATAAATTGATTTTATGTTTAGGGATCCATTACAAACGTGGATGATTGACTTGGCTAATTGGTCGTGAGAAGGATGTCTTATGTATCAATTAGGTGAGCTGTATCTTAGTGATTAGATAGGTTGTAATTTTCTGTGGTATATTTTCATTTTTGGTTCATTTTCTATTAGGACGGGAGTAAACAGAGAACTAATCAAATAGGTGAACTGTATCTTAATTATTAAATATTTTTATTTTGGTCAATTTATAAACTAATCAAATAAGATATAGATTAACTAAAATAGTTTGTCAAGACACTACATGTACTATCACTATTAATGCATTACGAATCCATGAATTTGTTAATATGGGATTTTTGCATGTTTATTGGATGCTGCTTAAGAATAAAACTTTTGCATATTGAATTTCTCAACTCCAAAATTGGATTAAATGGGCAAGCGTAAGGGATGTAATTAACACAGTTATATTATTAGAAATAATTATCACTGAATAATTACGCGATGAAATTGCGTAAAAATTATGTTTTATGAGTCGTTTAAAAAATATTTAAGTTGTTCATTCTCATTCAACTTGTTGAAACAATGTAGTGACCTGGTTCATTAGATTTTTATTTTTATTTTTTTTTGGATTCGAGTGAGTCTGATTCACTGGATATTGCACCTTGTTTCTACAAATAAATGAGACCGTATGAGATGTGTAATGACATTAAATAATAATAATAATCTTTCTCCTATACTTTTCGTTCCTATTAGAAAATAAATTTTAGATTTTATTTTCATGAGTGTTAATTGCTTTAACTATTTTTTAATAAAAAATTATTTACAATAGTCCTACTCGACACCAACAGATTATCTTTCATAAAAAAAATATTTTTTGTTTTGATAAAAAAATATTCCAATTTCAATTTTTACATTCGTCAAGAAGAAAATGTTGTAAAATGGTGGAGGGATATTTTCCTTAAGTCACTTATGTTGATCAAATATGCTCACCACTCTTTTCATCCTAGATTATGTCTCTTTGAATATTTTAGCTTGTGTTAAAAAAATTATCTTTTTAGAAAATTAAGGAATTTTTTTCAGTATGCCATTATTTATTAATATATTAATTACTTTATTACTTATATAAATTTATAACTGTATTTTAACTTTATTAATAAGAATATTTTGTCAAAAAAATTATTTTGTCTTAATAATTTGTGTAATAAATAAATTTCTTAAGAAATATACGTATACAATGGATCAAGTAATTAATAAGCAACTACTATTACACAAGTTACGATTTTCTATCAAGAAGTAGGTCTAAATATGCATAGCATTTGTAAAAATTGAATACGTTATAAAAGGAAAAAAGAAGTTCCCTTTACTAAATATTACATTAAAGAAACTATCTTCAATGGCTTGTTTAGTTTGAAAAATATTTACGATCTTTATTTTTTATTTTATAAATAATTATAAAAATGTTTATTTTATCTTTACAATACATTTAAATTAAAAAAAACTGTACAAAAAACAAAGTAGATATTTATTCTTTGTTTCCAACACAACACATGTATTAAAGTTTAAACATTAACATAGGCCAAGCCCAACCAAGTGAATACTTTTTGAATTTCATTTTATTTTATTTTAAAATATTTAATTAAATAGTATCAACTAAATCCACACTAAATTAAAGAGTAGCATCCGCCATGATCCACACTAAATAATATATTTTTAAAATATAATTAGTGTTAGCTTAATTTAAGCAAAATAACAAAAAAAAAAGTTACTGTCCATGTCGCATTGATCATGATCTACATTAATAAATTTTTAAAAATATATTTTTCACAATTAGTATTAGCTTAGCCAAACATTAAGTCTTAATTTAAGCGAGAGGGAAACAAGAAAGTCATGGTGGATTGTCGCTAAATTTTATTTTATTTTTTAAAAAATATTATTAGCACTCATGCTAATTTAGCATGATAACAAAAACTTTGGCGAACTCCTCTTCTTCCTTTTCTTAAAGTCCTCTCTTCCTCTCCCCAATCTCTCATTCCCTTTATTATCTTTCTGCCTCTATTATCTATTCGTGTTTTTTCATCTTCAAAATTTAACTTTGGTTTAATTTTTGTTGTGACTTTTTTAGACGGAGAAGGTAGACAAAGAGCTTGGCGAAAATATCATAGAAGTGCTCACAATGATTGGGGTGATTTGTTTTGATGAGTGGTGATGGGTGCTGGAAATCGCCTTGCAAACAACGATGGCAGATGGAGCAAGATCAAGAGCACGCCAGAGAGATCAAAACAAGTGCTAGTGTCTCTTCATAAATAGCCTCTTCTAGACACGTTGCCTTGAGACATTACGTCAATCACGAAACCAAGCTGTTAATAACTTTTTTATTTTTATTTTATCCCCTCTTCGTTGAATTGAAATTTATGTAAAATTTAAAAGGATCAACACTATTGTAGGCCACCAGGCATACGTAAAATCTATTGAAAGTGTTATTTTTTAATTTTTTTTAATTAGTTATGATTTTTTAATGACAAAATATTCTTTGTATATCACTTTTTGGATAACAAATTTATAATTATAATTATAGTGAGAACTCGTTTAAAGCAATGATGATGGGACACGTATCAAAATTTACCTTCAAAGAAATTTATTCGGGTGCTAAATTAAAATGATTTGGAATAACTGAGTACTTAAAAAGGTAATGTTGAAATATCAGTTTAGTTTCCACGTTTATATAAAGAAACGATATATTGAAATAAGGATAAATATGTCATTTCAAATTTCAAAAAATCACTTCCTCGATAATACATTGTACCTAGGAGCAATTAATGACGGTAACCTAAAAGAACAGTATATTAGGTAATTCTACCGTTAGAGTCGGCAAATTTATATATAATCAGCAAGTAACAGTTAATTGTATAAATGACCTTAATTATCGGACATTATAATTATATATATATATATATAACTTCCAACAATATTTAAAAATTTACGAAAATATAAAAATATTATTTATTAATTTTAGTAATATTTAGTAAATATTATATTTGAATTATGTTGTAAAATATTATTAAAAATATAATAAATATTATTAATTATATGAAAAATATTACTAAAAATATTAATATTTTTTTATAATAAATATTACTAAAAATGATAATTTCAATAAATATAAATTCCTACCATATTTAAAATATTAAAAATATAAAAATTATCTATTAATTTTAATAATATTTTAACAAATATTATATTTAAAATATGTTATAAATTATTATTAATAATATTTTTATTTAATAAATATTATTAAAATATTAAAAAATTACTAAAATAATATTGATAACATTTTTACAATAAATATTATTATTACTAAAAGTGATATTATCCATTTCAACCATCTATTCAACGTCATGCCATACATGTCGCTTATCCCATTTTCTAATTGTCACCTCATACGAAAATTTGTGAGATGGAGTATATTAATAATAATGTAAAATGTTTACGCTACTTATGAATAAAAGTTAACTGATCTGGTATGTTCTTTTTAAGAATTTGACCCACTCCATTCAACCTTGAGCACGATAAAATTACAAAACATCCACCAGAATTTTAACGCAACTATATTCGTCACACTCGACCATGACATTACTTATTTATTATATTAGAATAATTAAAAGTGAATCATGTCTTTAAAATTATAATCATATGTTTAATTGAATTTTAAATTAATAAAATAATAAAATAATTTTTTTAATTATATATTATTATTCAATTTATCTTTTAAAATTGTAATTGAGAGTTAAATTAATCATCAAAATAAATAAAATATTATAATAGTCTTTAAAATTATAATGATATATCATTTAATCTTTAAAAATATAATAATTGATTAAATTAGTCTATAAAAATAAAAAAAATAATTATATTTTTTGTCTCATAATTTTAAAAACTTTGTAAATTTTATCTGTAATTTTTTTTCATATTTTGACCTCTCAACTTATATAATTTTATGAATTTTATATATAAAAAAATTTAAAAACTAATTTAATTTATTTGAGACAAAAGATATAATTAATTAATTTTAATTTTAAAAATTAATTTAATCAATCATTATAATTTTAAGAACTAAATTGATAAATAATTATAATTTCATAAATTATTTTAATATTTTATTTATTTCAAAGACCAATTTAATTATATATTATAATTTTATATACTAAATTAAATAATATATACTTTAAAAAATTATTTGATTAATTTTATAGACCAATTTAACGTGTGTTTACGTTGAGGAGGTAAGGTGAATCACTCACCAATTAAGTTAATCCAAGTAGTTGTTCTGGTTCTGGTTGGAGGTTAAGCTTGCTTAATCAATACTAGGACCAATTGATGATAGTTGAATTAGACAATCTTACTATATGGTCAATGTTTTAAACACAATGTTAGGAAGCCCAGAACTGATCATGAGCTATGGATTATAAAGAACTTTTCATATACAAATTTTCCACTTGATTGATGCAGGCTGAAAGGCAAATAAGTCGTCTCATTTATTAGCTTCGTTGTCTTTTCCTTATCTTAATAAATGTTGGACAATGAGGTACCTAATTAGGTTGACTCTTTGTACTTGATTTCTCATTAATTATGTTCTACCTATTTACCCTAAAAAATATATATATACACTGATCTCACTTGCAAATTTTATATTAAAACATAAAATAATGTACATCCCCTTACTGTATTTTCTTATATAGTTCATAGTGTGTAAAATTAATTATAGTTATTATCTAAATACTACATCCGATCCGTTTCTTTTTAAGTATTTTTTTAATGTCATGACGCATCAATTAAAAAATATAAGTAATATTGTTTTTATTTAAATTATTATATGATATTTTAATATACTCTTTTTTCATCTTATTGGTGAATTTTTCTTCCATGTATTATTTTTCATATTTTCTTTTTAAACACACAGACACATTTAATTTCATGAACAATAAAAAACAAATAAATTTCTAAATTATGGAGATTTAAAAGAGGAAGAGTGACAGAAGTCCTTTAGATGAGCATGGAGCTGGCGCTGAATTGTTGCATTCAATTTTGTGGAGCGAAGTCCATAAATAACTATGACTATAAAATGATGAGGAAAATTAGTTGTGGACTAAAGACAGAATGAGCTTTATCTATCAAAAACATAATTAATTGATAATTTGACTATAACAGGCCAATAAGTGATCATGATTCAGACATGCCGCAGCAGCACCGCCCCTACTATTTCCAAGTTGGACCTAGAACCACTACACTAGCCTATTTCAGTTTTAGTATTTTCCCTTTTTAAATATTTACATGCTATTGCTATAATCATTCAAAGTATCATTATATTTTTTACATTATTTCTTTATGAAGAAATTTTTTCTATTCTCATTGTCACTTTAACTATTATATACTTTACAAAATTTCTTAATATTTATTTTGTGAAGATAATTGTTCTGTTTTTATTATTACTCAGCACTTATTGAGCTATCAACGGGTGATAGAATGCTTCTATTACTTGTGTAGGTAACTCGATTGCTTGATTAGGGTGTGATAAATTCATTTGTATTGTGTTTAATTCAGAGTAATGACTATTTGTAGATATTTTATTGGCAGCGTCTATTAGAAGATTTTTTATTTTTTAAGAATCTAAATATAAAAATGTTAGGTTTTTGGTATATTATTTAAAAAATATATTATAATAAAATATTATTTTTTATAAATAATTTTACTTATTTTTTTATAAGTAATTCTTACAAGAGAGTGAAAATTTAACTTTTTTAGTAAGAGTGAAAAAGTTTTAATAATACAAAAGACTAGAACATTTTAGTTTATTTAATATAATTATAAATTTTAAAATGATTTTTTATTCAACGTGATAAATAAATATGTTTTAAAATAAAATTATTTTTTAAAATATATTATTTTAGTTTTTAATATATTAAATATTATATTTTTAAATATTTTTTTTTTTTTTTAAATTTCAAGGACTTGACTAAAAATTGTTTAAAATATTATTACTTCAAAATATTCAAAAATATTTTAGTAAAAACTGTAAAAGAATGTTAAAGCAGAGAAGATGAAAATTTTTATTATGTTAAAGTTAAATTAAAAAATATTAAAAATCACATCAACATATTTATAATTTTAAAATTTATAAAAAAATATTTTTACAATAAAACTTATGCAATTTTATAAGTTGATTAATTTAAAAAAATATTTCTTGATTTACATACAATAAAATATTAGAATAAATTATTTATAAATGTTATTATCTATATAATTTTTTATACGTTATTCATATAAACTATTTTGATTGAAGCAAAAATATTAAATAATTCATGTAAAAAATGAAAAATCATTTGTATTATAAATAAAAATAAAATTTATATAAGTTTAATAAATTTATTTTTTATAAATAATTTAATTATTATTTCGTTAAAGTTAAATATTTTTAAAAATAGGTTGGCAGCTATAACTATCTTAAATTTACTTCTAATTTAATTATAATAAAAATGTTATATTTGTTTAAATTTGTTAGCGGTGACAATTTGGTAGTCTTTAATTTTATTTATTTATTTTTTAAATAGGTTGTTATGATAATTATTTTGATTTTACTTTGTTATTTGATTATTGTGATAATATTTGAATAATGACAAATTAGTAATATTTATTTTAAAAAAAATAAAATGAATAACTTATATTTTGTATTTTCATAAAATTAACATTTTTATTAAAATTATTCAAGCACAATTTTTTTTTTAAAATTATATAATTTTAATTTATTATTTTCGTTGAATTAAAAATTTATTTTCATATTATTTCAAAAATAATAAATTTATTTTAAACAATAAAAAAATTTCTTGTGATAAATAGAAATATTTAAAAATTTTAAATAATAAAATTTTTCATAAGTCTATCTAATAAATTTATTTCTCTAAAAATATTTGATTTTAAATCACTTATATATTTAAAAAATTCTATTAAAATCAAATATAAAAATTTTAATTCTCAAAAAATATAAACAAACATTTACAGAAATATTTATAATTAACAAAAACGAATTTTAGTCCTTTCTGAAATTCATAATTCTTGATATTCATTATTTTTAAGTATGAAAAATTTATCATCTATCAAAATGTTATATAACATTCAAATAAGTGAATGAGCAAAGTAACTAGTTAGGTTATCAAGTGAAGTTACTGTTATGCTTGAATTGTTAGGTAGGAGCACAAGTTAAATATTTGGTACATGCAAGACTTTGTGTCTCTTGTTAGAAGTACTAAAATCATTTTAAGGGCGGGTAGACATTCCAAGGACCAACTATGTCACTTTTGGGTGAATGGTCAAATAGTCGAGAGTTTTATCGAATCAAAAATAGTATGCCAACCAAGGGTTGTGGTTGTTGCGCCACTCTTGTGGCATGCTTCATGTTGTCATGGGACATGCTCATAGCAAGCTATCCTCGTTGAGTGTAGGTCATGTCTAGAACAAAAGTATTAAGTCAACAAATATTTAATGTTTTTAAAACTTTAAAAACATTTAATATTTTCTTTACTTGATAAATAAGAGAATTGGTAAAAAAAAAAAAAACAATAATAATAATAGACTATAAAATTAATAAATTTACCATATATTATCTATAATTGAATGACATATAAAATTATTTTACTACTATTTATATTTACTTTATTTTCTCTTTAAAAAATGTTTAATTGTTATGTATAGACCATATAATTTGAAATCACTCATTTTAGTTTCTATAAAATGATTAAAATTTAATTTTTATCGTTGTAAAATATATTTAATTTTTATCCTTTAAAATTTGAAATAACTATTTTTAACTTTTAATGTTCATTTTAAGATGTATAGATAACATTTATTTTAGACATGTACATTTTTTTTTTTTAAATATTATATACTAACTTTGTACCGCATACACTAATTAATATGATATACGGTAGTTTCTTAACTTTTTACTTATGACATAAATAGTTAATAAGTGTCATATAATAATATTGACTAAAAATAATTATTTAAAATTTAGATGATGAAAATTAATAAAAAAAATTTAGACATCAAAATTAAAGCTTGTTTATTTCATTCGAATTAAAAACATATTTAAATATTATTATTTTTATAAATTAGTATTGTTTAAGTTTAGTTCTTCTTAATTTAACTTCAACTTTTTAGTTTTGAATTGCAACTCATCTTGTATTAATAAGTACAAAGATG
The DNA here is from genome assembly GCA_025330945.1 of Mucuna pruriens. NCBI lineage: Eukaryota > Viridiplantae > Streptophyta > Magnoliopsida > Fabales > Fabaceae > Mucuna > Mucuna pruriens. The sequence goes on from JAENHJ010000154.1 coordinate 3,057,152, forward strand.
TTATATATTGACTTAATTTTATTTTTATTTTTCTTTAACTTTAGGGAAAACGCTAAAGAATAAAAAGTTACAATTTTTTGTGAAAATTTTGTTATCAACAAAAAAATTGTTATCAACCTAAACCGTACTCATGGTTTCCAGTGTAGTTCACAGTATTATTTAAAAATTTTTATCTATTAATGAAAAAAATTATAATATAAAATAATTTTATACGGTAATCAAATCACAAATTATCATGCGATAAGTTTGTTAGTTTTTAAAATAATTACTTTAAAATTATATTAACAATTATTTATGATTGAACAACAATGTAAAAATAATTTTATAATATCAATTTATCATCATTAATTTCTTAAACAATAACCTTAAAATACTTGTTAGTATGTTTTAATTTTAAAAGCCTCGTCTCTTAATTTTGTTTCAACTAATACAACAAAATATTTATTATTAACAATGAAATTTTTTTATTATATACTTTTTAAGATGCATAACTTTATTATTATATAATAATATTACTTCTCTCTAATAATATTTTTAATTTTTAAATTAAATTAAATTAAAAAACAATTGTACAATATAAAAAAAACTTAAATATATTTGCAATGCTTATAAAATCAATGAGTTTTTATTTTTCTCCCCGTAACATTTTTTTTTTTTTTATTTCTATAAAATTTGAAATAATTGATATTGTTCTCTATTATTATATAATATTCATTGACTATTATATATCTTACACAAAGTCAAGTACATTCCTCATTACATTTTCTGCAATACCATGTTAATATGTGACATTTTTTTCCTTCTAAATTCTTAAAGTGGAGGTTACTTACATATCTAAAATATGAATGTTGAGAGTAAAGATAGTATTTTTATATTTTTGAATGATGAAAATAAATTTTTTTTTTATAATAACCATGACAAAAAATTCACTTATTTTATTTTGAAATCAATGATTTCAAAATTTATAAAGATATAAAATATAAGAAAAATTTTACAATGACAAAAATAAAATCTTATTCATTTTATAAGAACTAAAAATATACTTTAAGTAAAAAAATAACTTACCGACAAAATTCCAAATCTTGCAAAGTAATTATTTTATTTTATTTTATTAATGTGATATATATATATTTTTTTTTGTATATGTAAGATAAGTATACATTATCTATCACCAAAAGCATTGATTATTTGTTTCCTCTCTTTTACCAACCAATATTCCTTTAATGTAATATATTTTGTTAACTTGATTTTTGTTTTAGATCTCATTTTGATAATAAAATCTTTAGTAAAAACAATATATCATAGAGACAAAATACGTTTAATTTATTATAGTAAATTAAAAACTAGTATTGACGTGTAAATTTTATAGAAATATAACTAAAATTTATAATAAATAAATATATTTGAATATATAAATTATATTATAATTAAATTTTATAATAAATAAAATTTTTAAATATATAAATTATATTTTATTATGATAAATAATTTATATTATTATACAAATTTATTGTTAATTATTGATAATTTTGGTTAAAAATATTTAAAAATTTATAACTAAAGATATTAAAAATAATAATTTAAAATATCAGAGATTAAACAAATTCCTAAAATCACCCTCGTTGAACAAAAACTAAAACCACTTTTTGTTATAGAATGATAATTAAAAGCTAGTTGAAGAATGACAATAAAAAATGTTCAATATATTTATTCTCACAAAGAATAATACAATATGTTTATGCTATTGTGAATAAAAGTTAACTTAATCTAATATTTTTTTTCTTCGAGCTTAACTCAATGTAATTAGCCTTGCTCCATATTACTAAAGAAAATAATTTTTTTAATTAAATTTTAATATGATTCTATTTCAAAAAATTAATAGTAATGTATTGATTATGTAAAATAATTTTATATTATTGTTCAATTATAAATGGTTGTTGGTATCATTTAAAATAATTATTATTAACATTAATAAATTTATTATATATATTAGTTATTATATACGGTAGCTCATGATTAAATGAATATATAAGATTGTTTTATATAGTTCTTTTTCTTGTTTTTAATCTTCGAATATAAAATTATTTATTAAATTAGAAAAATATCTTATGGGCTAATCTACGCACATCAACTATTAGTGGGAAATATTAAATGAATTTAAATATAAATCAATAATGAGCCCCTATTATTTAATTTCAGTTTTAGTAAACAACTTAATTATAATTTATTGAATAAGGTCTCTTAAAAAAAACAATTGTTGATTTGTGTAGCAACTATTTTAAAAATTAAAACTGAAATATTTTCTAATTGGTCATCAAGTTAAAAAATATATATATAAATTAAATTCATTTTATTATTTATGGTATGTATTTGATGCCATGGTCAAAATGGTTTTTAAAACTTCTTAATATATGTTAATAAGAGGAATATTAATATTAATAACATACATTTAGTGATTTGCATAGCAACTAATTTGAAAGTGAAAATTGAAAAATGTTTTAATTAGTTATCAAGATAAATTATATAAATTATTAAATTCATTTTATTATTTATTGTATGTATTTTATGCGATGCTCAAAATGGTTTTTAAAAGTAAACGTTAATAAGAATATTAATAACATATTTCTTAACTAATATTCTAGTATGTATATTATACCGAATAAATACTCAATTCATATAACTAAAATTTATAATAAATAAATATATATATTACAATTAAGATTATAATAAATAAATATTTTAAACATATAAGTTATATTTATTTAAAATTTATGATAGTTAATTTATTTGTGATACAATATTATTTTTAATGTATAACTTCTATAATTATATATAAAGAGATTTGTAGTTATTTTATCTTATAATTATCTTTATAAATTACTATTTTTCTTTCATTATTTTATATTTTAGTCATGTAACTGCTGTGAAAATTTTTTATTATTTAACTTTTGTTATCTCTCTTTTATTTTATCTTTAATTAAAAAAAGTATTTGTTTTGCTGGTTATTATTAATTTTGGTTAAAAATATTAAAATTCAATTTAGAATTAAAAATATTAAAAATAATCAACTAAAGAGATTATAAAAAATTATTAAAAAAGTCATCGTTAAAAAGAAAAACTAAAAATACTGCGATTAAATAGATTTTATTTTTAATATTAATTAAAATTTATTAAGACTTAAAAAATTGTATATAAATATGGTTTAATATAAAATGTTAAATTATTAAGACACACACCTATGTTAAATTATTGAGCACACTGTTTTCTTTTAGCTGTAACATGTTAAACTCGAGAACAAATGAATAATGTAATAAAATATTAAACTGTCTATTCATTTGTTAGCCGTTGTAATTTTTCACGTGCCATTATAAATATATATTTTGGGGGGCGATAAAAAAAAACGCCCATGAAAGAAGGCGCCAAAAAGGCACATGCCGGTCAGCCTGTGTGACCAATTAATAGTTGTTACCATTTTAATACAGTGAGTTTGAACTTTGAAGTTTGAACGGTCAAAAGTGAAGAGAACCAGGTTATACTTGCTAGATTTTTCTATTTTATTTATTTATTTATTTATTTATTTATTTTCGATTTACCCGAAAACATAAAAAATAAAAATAAAAAATAAATAGTTAGAATGGGTTTTCTTCTTTGACTGTCACCAGCGCATTATAGCACACCACACAAAAAAGCAGAGAACAACTGTTACTCACACAAATCCAAACACGCCATGGGTATGCTATGGATCTAACTCTCTCTTCCTTCTAACCGCCGTTTTCGCCTCCTTCTTTTCCATTCCAAACAGTAGATTTCCTTTCTCTCTATTTCTTCCTCTTTTTTTGCGTCGTAGCGTTGTGATTTTTCTCCGCTGTTACTGCCCTTTGTTTCCGTGTTTTTCGTCTCTGTCAACCTCTTTGCGTTTGTTAATTTCGTTTTCTGTATTCGGATCGAGTTGTTTCGCGTTCAGTTGTGGGGATCTTCCGTTTAGGTTTGTTTAGGGATTTTTTTTTGTTTTTTGCTTTCTGTTTCTGCTGCTGATGAGTTTTCCGTTGGATTCGCGGTGTTCCGTGCGATTGATGGATTTTTTTATCTTCCTTCATTGTTTTTCTTTTTCGCACAATGGATATTTATTCATAGACAAAATGGATTTGCATTTTTTATTTCTTTAATTCATCTTTTGACGGTGCAACTTTCCTATTTCGTTCAGTTTTCATCATTTCATGTCTGGTGACTCTAATTTTGTTTCTGATTAATGCTCCAAATACAAAAGGAAATATTATTTTTATAATTATGTTGGAATTGTTCATCCTGGCAGGTAAATGAGTGGTTTTTGAGCAGCAGTTAAAAGAGAAAGGGATTCTGTGAAGATGACATCGGTTGGTGCGGCACCAACTTCGGGTTTGAGAGAAGCCAGCGGTCAAGGAGCAGCAGGTGTTGATAGATTGCCAGAGGAGATGAACGATATGAAAATTAGGGATGATAGAGTATGTAATCCCTACTCTTTTAAATTTTCACTTTTCCATGTTAGTTTTATTTTGTGTATGTGTGTGGTTGATTTTGAATTTGAGGTTCGGTTTCTTACAGTTTGCCTCATTTTGCAGGAAATGGAAGCCACTGTTGTTGATGGCAATGGAACGGAGACAGGACATATCATTGTCACTACCATCGGGGGTAGAAATGGTCAGCCAAAGCAGGTATACCTTCTTCCTTCAATTTTATACCACCAGTCATATATATACTCATTTATGCGGTTTGAAATAATTTAACTCTTGCACCTGATCACTTACTGTGCCTACCTCATGCTGCTTGGATGGAAGACCGTAAGCAATCAATGCCCTGGCGCTTCATATTAGAATTTGTGTGCAAATGTTTTTCCCACTTCTATAGCTGCTGTGATTTTGAATATTGATATTTGAATTGAGAATCGAGAATAGACGCCCCAAATATTAACATTTTGTGCCAAATTCTAATTGTTTTTGTCCTTGAAGTCAAAAAAGAAAGAAATTCTCAAAATTTGGTTCTTATACTGGCTCGCTGCTTGCTGACAAGAATCCTTTTATGGTGACTAGCATGACTTCTTGCCATGTTCAACATGTTTTTGTCGTGTCTTGTGATTGGCAATTATCTTTACCAATTGGTTACTAGTTGATGAATCTCTATGAGATATTATTGTATAGTGTGATAATGTCGCGGCGTGGTTTTGTCATATTCTACATATTCTCTTTAACTGTCTATTTTATTTCTTTTCACTATTTTTTATATATTTATTACTTTAAAATAATTTTATATTTTTTATCAATATTTCAGACTATAAGCTACATGGCAGAGCGTGTTGTAGGGCATGGATCATTTGGAGTTGTCTTCCAGGTAAAAAATAAAATTATGTATCCAGTTGACTAAATGAGATGTGTTTCTTTAGCCTTTTCAACACAAGTACTCCTGATTGTTGCCTTATTTCTGATATTGTGCATGATTATAGGCTAAGTGCTTGGAAACTGGTGAAACTGTGGCTATCAAAAAGGTTCTTCAAGACAAGAGGTATAAGAACCGGGAGCTGCAAACAATGCGTCTTCTTGACCACCCAAATGTTGTCTCTTTGAAGCACTGTTTCTTTTCAACCACTGAAAAGGATGAACTATACCTTAATTTGGTACTTGAGTATGTTCCTGAAACCGTTAATCGTGTGATAAAACATTACAACAAATTAAACCAAAGGATGCCGCTGATATATGTGAAACTCTATACATACCAGGTATGTCTGTTGCCCTTTCTATAGTCAGCTTTCATCATTGTTCAGGTTGTAACAATTTTTTTGATATATTGCAGATCTTTAGGGCGTTATCTTATATTCATCGTTGTATTGGAGTCTGCCATCGGGATATCAAGCCTCAAAATCTATTGGTATGACCTTTGTTTTATTTCGCATAAATCATTGATAATTTATTCTGTTTTTACTCTGGTTCTCTTGTTTCATAGTTATGGTTGTGTTTAGGGTTGCTAAAAGCTAGGAAATGACTAATTCAAACTATGGTGACAGGACCGTTGGGTGGAAAACACTAACTGAAAGTTTTTCTATGCAGGTCAATCCACACACTCACCAGGTTAAATTATGTGACTTTGGAAGTGCAAAGGTTTTGGTATGTTATATATATGTCTCTGCATTTCTGTGTCTTCTTCCTTAAATCATTCTGCTTCATTCAACATTCCTTTTTCCTGGGTTAGATAGTAGTTTCATTTTTCCTTATTTGTCTGACCTTTTACAGGTAAAAGGCGAACCAAATATATCGTACATATGTTCTAGATATTATAGAGCACCTGAGCTCATATTTGGAGCAACTGAGTATACTACAGCCATTGACATCTGGTCTGTTGGATGTGTTTTAGCTGAGCTGCTGCTTGGACAGGTTGGTGGCTGTTGACGTGATCTCTTTTATTTTGGTGGTTTAGCATTTGAATTAAAATTTGTATTTGCTTTTTTACAGCCTTTGTTCCCTGGTGAGAGTGGAGTTGATCAGCTTGTTGAGATCATCAAGGTAATCTTTGTGATTTTTTTAACTCCTTTCATTATTGTTGTTATATTTTCCTTATTTGCAAATGCGTTGCATCCCTTTGAGTGAGTTTGATATACTTGGATTTCAATTAACTGACTTGTAACAGCAGTGTGTAATAGATGTTGAACTGTTGATCTCATATTCTGCTTTAGCCTTTTAAGATTGCATTGGCTTATTTGATGACTCGATGATCAATTTTATAGGTCGCCTTGCTTTATTATGTAGTGCCAGTATTTTAACATGTAAATGATCCATTTGTTGTTTGTCTTTGATAGGTTCTGGGCACTCCAACAAGGGAAGAGATTAAATGCATGAACCCTAATTATACAGAATTTAAATTCCCACAAATTAAAGCACATCCATGGCACAAGGTATCCCAAATAAGTTAATAGCATTTCTTAAGCTCATCATATTAATATATTTAAAAATCCTTAACACACTATACTAACATATATTTGCTGATTTTATTCTACTAGATCTTCCATAAGCGCATGCCTCCAGAGGCTGTTGATTTGGTATCAAGACTACTGCAATACTCGCCTAACTTGCGGTGCACAGCTGTGAGTATTTGACTTGTTATCAAACTTTCAGTATTCACCTTAGGAAAAATAATAGTGATTCCCTCTGTCAGATAATGGTTTTGCAACTTTGTGTTTGGTGGTAGTTTTATGTTTTCTATCTAATTATTCAATGGCTGTTTCTCATCCTGGGATATAATGTATGTGCAATTTGTGATTTTACTTTATGTGGTGCAGTTAGATGCATTGACTCATCCTTTCTTTGATGAACTTCGTGATCCAAATACTCGCTTGCCAAATGGCCGATTCCTTCCACCACTATTTAATTTCAAATCTCATGGTATGTTGATTTTGGAATAGGTGGTCATTGTGTTTATGTGATTCTGCTCGTCTTTTGTTTTGATTAAATGGTTCTGTCTGACTTTTTGTATGTTCTTGATGGGTGCATGTGACCAGAACTGAAAGGAGTCCCAGCTGAGATTTTGGTGAAATTGGTTCCAGAGCATGCAAGGAAGCAATGCCCGTTTCTTGGCTTGTGAAGTGTAACAGACCTGCAAGTGTTGTTTCCATATGAGAATGCTGCGCTTTCCTTCTATTTGATGATATGATATTTGTTGGTATCTTTATTGTATTCGGTTGCCCTGTAAAAACAGATTTAGAGATACATGCTACTCATTATTACCCAACCCCCGATGGGTATGCAGAATACCCTGTTTCCTGTATCACAGCAGATTGTAACATACAATAGAAGACAAATGTCTGCAATTATCTAAATGTTGCATCAGTATTTGTATTTGTTGAGACAATGATGGGTTGTTTAATTTTTAGTAATGCTTAGCGTGGTGGTTGGAAGTTGTAATGGCCTTGTCTGTGCATATGTTTATTAATTATTTTCCACTCTTTCGGTAATCTCTGGCCATACGACGCGGGACGAAGTTTTGGGTTGACAAATATCGAACTCCGCAAGTGAAGCTGTGAAAGTGATCGTTGTTAGTTTAATCAAACAGTTAGGATGACTCGCTCTTTTTTATTTTTATTTTCAATAGTGGACTTGTGCGAACACTAAAAAAACTTGGATGGGTTAGTATGACTCTTGCCGATGGTACCAAGAGAATATATATACAAGCGCGTTCGAGTATGAGAAATTGCTTGGGTACTTTTTTTTCTATCCCTCCTTCCTTACGGTAAGAATATCTTCGTCAATGGAGACTATATTAATTTCCACGAGGCACTTTCATATTGAGAGGTAATCCTTAACTACTTTGATTAAGTGGTCTAAGGTCCAATTTGGTGCTTTCTGTGGTTGGTTTCTTAGCATACCAGGATAACCGTTGACCACTTCAACACGACTATTTTTTACATCTAATTATCTGTCTATAAAATATAAGTTTTCATTTTGAAGATAGAATTCTTTACGTATTCTTTTTTTTTTTTTATGTAATTATATATTGTCCTCATTTTGTTTTTTAATCAAAACTTGTTTTTTAATTTTATAAAGTACAATAGAGTATTTACAAATAATTATTACCACTATTTTATTATTGAAACTAATTTTTAAAATTAAAATTTTAAATACTTGTATTTTTATATTATGAAAAATATATTTAAATATTTATAAAAAAAAATATTTTTTCAGATTTCATATTTAGATTCTAAAAGATTTTTTTCATATTCCATAACATATTGCAATGCACAAAATACTTGCTAATAACTTTAAGTTTGTTTCATGGCTCAAGTAATGAATGTAACAAAAGACTACATAATTATGTGATTGAAATTCTTGTCTAATGGTTTATTCATATTCTCATGAGTTATACTCATCCAAAATATTTTGTACTTGAAATGGTGAAAATTATATATTCTTTACATGAAATTAATCAAGTTGCTGATGAATTGACTATTTTGATAATTTTTTAAAGGGTCAGAAAAAATATATAATTATATTATTTTGTGTTGAATTTAATCTTTAGTAACAAGTCGTAATTAAGATAATCTAGTTTAATTGGTTGAGTAGATATATGAATAATGTAAACCTTCTAATATTATATTTAATTTCGATGAATTAAAAAAATTATAAATTGTAAATCATATCATAAGTATTTATAAATACAATAAAAACATAAAAAAAATTGTTATAAGTTAGTGAGATAAATTTATTTATCAAATATTTTATTTTAGTAAAATAATTTATAAATTAATCAAATAAATCATAAGTGAGTTGATATAACTTTTCAAACGTGCTATAATATTAAAATCATGGAATTAAAGTAGCATAAAATTAAAAATAAAATATATTTTATAATATATTTAAAAATAAATAATATTAATATAATATAATATTATTATATGAAAGATATAATATAATAACTTAAGAAATATAATTATTAAATAATGTATTAAATTATATCTTTAAGTTTTCCTCAATTTGAATTTGTGTGTCTAATCCGGTTTTTAAGGAGTGGAGTTATGGTGATAAAAGAGAAGAGAAAGAAAGCAAAGGCGGTGGAGAGAGAATGCCGGTGAGGAAGTATTACTGCGATTACTGCGACAAGCAATTCCAAGACACACCAGGAGATCGGAAACGACACGCACAGGGTATTCAACACCAGCAAGCCAAAGCTCGCTGGTACGATTCCTTCAAACAACAAATCCCTCCTATTCCTAATCAACCCCTTTGCTTTCACTTCGTCAACACGGTATGCCACCACCACTCTAAATATTTATTCAATTTTCATTACAACCTCCAATCTTGTCTTCTCATTCACTCCCTCTATTTTAGGGATTTTGCCGTTACGGCCACTCTTGCAAGTATCTCCATCCCATTCTCAACAATAACATACAGCAGCAGGCCCCAATCATGAACACACCGTCACCAGGTAATTAATCACTTATCTATGTTAATGATTGAGGATCAACATTAAATTACAAATGATGTGCAGGGAATGTGGTAGGAGTGTCATTGGGCAATCTGCCCCCGTCGCTGCAGCTTCCACCTGAGGGTGGATATCCCCATCTACCCTTTCTCGACTGGGGATAGATTTGTAATTCTACCCACCTCTTTACACCTCTCTTGGTGTCTGTAGCAAATACCACTTTCTTCAATCATTTTACCTTTTTATTTCTTCTAATTTTCTCTATGTGCCTTACCTTCAAATCCAAAATCTATCTTAATGTTCAATCAAGACTAATGTAATATAATATGATAATGAACTGCTGAGTTTGCTTTGCCACATTACCAAGTTAAAGTCATGTCCGCTTCATTTCTAAGCATTTTCCACCCCAAGTCAGAGATCAGGTAATTTAGACAACACATTATGCATATGCACGGAGGTAAAACATAATTCAAAATACAGCGTCTACTTTTGGACATTATCGTTCAACATCTTCAGAAGAACCTTGTATACAATAACCTATCAATAGCCTATTTAGGTGAAGATGACACTACTACATAAATGCATTGCTGAGAAAGTAAGATTGTGATAAGAAGCAATTATCATAATCATGTAACTTTAACCTTTTTCTTTAGTAACAAATCATATAATTTGGTTGGCCACAAACTTTGAAGAGTTATACGCATTTTTTGTGAAAGTGAGACATGCCAGGTTTACAACTAGTTATTAGGATTGAACCAGTGGTGAGAAATTTGAAAATTTTGCGAGGGTCTTCAACAATGATTTTAACCTTCTGCACTAGGAGCAGTTGGACAATGTCTGTAACCCAATTGTCATAGTTCATAGACCACACTACTACTGCATCTTTAAGAACTGCATCAACCAGAGTAGCGGTTTCAGTTTCCCATAGTTTCACCCTCAAACATAAAGAGGAACTTACGATATGAGAAGCCCTTCAATGGGTTTTGCTTGCAGTGATTGTGTTCAATGCACAAACCCCATTCTATCTATCTGAAGTGGAATTGCTTCCTGCACAAGGTCAAACCCATTTTGCTGGAAATGCATATGGAACTATGCACATACTCACAATTCCACCGGTTTTATGCCTTCTAGATGGAAATCCACTAACTCTGCCTGAATGATTTTGTTTGGTGTTAGTCAAAAATGGCTGAGCAATAGCAAAAAAGCTGGCACTTTTAGCCAGAAACAAGAGCTAGCTATGGCATTATCACTTTTTTATTTAACAAAAAAGTTGAATACTCTTGTAAATATTCTCAAATTTTAACGGTGTACATTATCTTTGAAATGCATGTTTCAGGAAGGCAAAGACATTCGTGTTTTTTTTCTTCTATTTTTTGGAAGTATCAGGTCTATCTTAAATATAAATAAAGAAAACTTATGAACACAACACAAATTGTATAAATGATTAGATTTAGAACTGCATGACCTATTCAGATCACCCCAATCCTTGCATTATCCAAGTCATTGAGAATATGACCAAAATGAAGAAGAGATAAGTAAAAGGGGTGTGTGAAACCCAAAGTGAGGATAGCATAGCGACACCGCATCACTTGAATCTTTCGTGAAGTGGCCTATGGATTCATCAAGCTATGTTTAGTTGTGGCGAATTTTAGATTTAAGTTATTCTCATCACACATCATGAACTAAAATGATTTGTTTTTTTTATTACAGACACGTAGGGACGCTGATAATATGAAGATGATACTTCAGTAGCCATTTGCATATTTATCTCAATCTCGCCAGTAGTGGTAGGTCTATGAATCTATGATCAGTCCAAAAAAATAATTTAGTAGCTTCAAGATCAGGTGTTTAAATCGAAGTGGTGGTCAACATGTTAAGTCATTAAGAGGATTTAAAACCTATGACATACTGGCAAGTCCTTAAAATATGTGATTTAGAGACCGAGTGTGCCTTGGGGAGAACTAAAATAATTTTTAATTGCTGAAAAACTAAAGTAGATTGGTAACTAATATAATGAAAGACTAAATTATGTATAATCCAATGACCAATTTGCACGTTTAATCAATATCCCTTACCTAATTCTGAGAAAAAAGGCACGGATTTCTTCCTAATTCTTTTGGATCTGTTATCTGTGTTCTTCCTTTTTCTGCCCTTCTTATTGTTGGAGGGAGGATTGGTTAAGTCATAAAAGTTTCCTTAATTATTTCACATAAGATCAACACACTCTCGCACGCAAATTTACCCAAGAAGTAGTTATGATCTGAATGATAAAATTTAACTAGCAGAACTCTGAATAACTCCATCAGTTTGTTGAGCATCTAACTGAAAACACACTGAATTATCAGTTTTCAGTTTTACTCGGACATGTGTATCGGATAGAGTATATTCATAAGTTACAATGAAAAATAAGAGCAGTATTAAGGAAAAGGAACATTTATTCACAAGGTAACACTGAAGATGTCAACATGTCTTGACAATTTGCTGAAGCCTTTAATCAGAAACATTTACCGATGAAAGCAAACGCCTATGCTACACAACACATGCTATTTGCAATAAACCGATTCATTTCAAAACGACATCTTGTTATCATAATTTATAACATCTCATTAAAAGTACACTATTCCACTTTCATAAGCACGGCAACACCAGAACATTTACATGAGCCTGATGTTACTAGCCTAGCATGTTGAAGTAAGTAGCTCTAGCAAGGAAGCAGCAAATTGCATTTGGATCTCTTCATCGATTGTAGAGAAGAGTGGCACGTGCACAAAGAGGGATTTGATCCCACTCTGCTCCGCAAAGCGAAGGGAATGATAGTAAACGTAGTTGCACACAAACCTGCCGGCATCATCAGATGTCATCACATCATAACCCTTCTTTGCCAAGGCCTTTGTGATCTCCTCCACAGGAAGGGTAGTCTACATAAAAGTTAGGACATAAGACAAAATCATATGATAGATGAAAACAGCAGAGAATCATTGTACCAAAATTTTGATACATAAATTATGCAGTCATTTGCATCATGTCTATATGCAAACCAATAACTTTGTACTCTCTACCTATACATGTCTTCATCCAGAGGCACAGACTGATAAAACAAACTTTCTCTATAATTCACTTCACTTTTTAAAGTTTTGACAAACGAAGAACATAAAGATTCTAGATGCTATGGCCCCAAAGACAATTGAAAAGCCTCTGCAGCTTAGGACCACCAAAACAATTGAACAAATAACAGCACCTTAAAATACTTTCAAGGTACAAAATAGATCTTAACATTACTATGACCCCAAGCCAAATATTAAACACCAGTTAAGGAATTTAAGTGTAAGAAAAATCAGTGATCCAACTTACCTCCCGGATTCGTGTAATTGCACCATCTGAAGGAACAATAGGCACTTTCTGCAACATACAAATTTTGGAAATTTCAGTGAAGGAGGAAAAAGCTATTCAAGATCAGGTTTGATGAAAACAAGTTTATATTGCATCTATTAATTCAATCTAACCTGGGGCTTCCATCCCATTTCATCAGGGCAGCGGAAGGTAGCCTCATTGACAGCTTGACGCTCTATAGCAAACCTTGTTGCACCACTATTAACCCCAAAATGCAGCTAAATGAACATGATCAGAAACAGCCAAAAAGGTAAGATTTATGGATGTAGAAATGAAAGAAAATATAATCAAATGACTACAGATTTAAGATAGCTGAATCCAATCAAGGAAAATTCCTCGTTAACTGGACACTTTCACCATTCTTTCTGACTCTTGAGGTTTAAAAATGCCTCAGAGTTGATATTAAGACCATCCACCTTTCACAGTTATCCTTTCTAGTTCAGCCTTAGTATTACTGTTAAGCTACTAAGAAAGAAGTGCAATAGAAGGATAAAGTATTGAGCTACAATTAAGCGTTAGAATAGAGCTACAATTAAGCCTTGTATAGAGCTACAATTTAGAAAAATATTAGGTTTGTCTGTCGTGATGACTAACTGTTGATAGCCCAATACATTTATGATTTATGCATGTGCACACAATATCAACAATTAATTTTTTACTGACATTGTTAATTTTATCCTCTAAAGTGAACAACTATTGCTAACTGCAACTAGTGTAGGCAGGCGAACGGGGAATAAGACTGAATAGTCTTGGATTTGGCAGTCTACCACGTTAATGATATTGTCTCATTTTTGTTTGATTTATTTATTTATAAGCAATTCACCTGGAACATAAACTTACCCAGATAATTTTGTTGGAACTTGAAGATTCAGAGTCCTTGGAAGCAATGGCAGACTGCAATGTCTGGTAGAGGGGAACAAGTGCTCCTTGACCAGCAGTCTCAAGAATGCTGCAGCCCCCAATAACTAAACCTTTTGGCAAACCCTTCTTCTTCAAATACTCCATCAAATTATTGACAATTGTCTCCGTTGGATTCTCTGAAACTCCATGGAATTTCTTGAAACCTGTCACATGAACTGTTGTTACAGCTGCTGGAGGACCTTCAGACCCCATCTGACGATGATGGTCTGTTAATATTCACAGCTTAAACGACAAAGTATTTATTTCCTCAACACCTGCATTAAATGACGAGCAAAATTGAGTAAAAAAGGCAAAAAATTGAACTGATTTCCTATAAGGTGGATCATACACAGAGAAATCTCATAATCCTAAATCATAAGAGACCCCTATAACCCAAAATTATTTTGATGAATAGCAATCAATATACCCCATCAAATTTCAAGGCTTTTTTCAAGGAAACAAATTAGAGAAGGTAATAACTGCACCCATGTCACTAAACCCAAAAAATGGCAATTTGGCAAGGGCAGTTATTCTAATGAGTGGAAGCAAGAAAGGGTCTTGACACAATCTTGCAAGCAAATCTAAGATTTCAAGATTGACACAAAAGAAGGATAATTGAATGTCAAAACAAGGACACACACATCTATGGTGTTTTTGAAGATGTTTCAGACTGAGCACATGGGTTTGCTATGGGCGAATTATAGTAGACCCCTCAAAAAGGAACCTTAGACCAAACCACGAGACCAGGAAGACATCAAAACCAAGTTGATTATATTGATGATCGCACAGCCAAATGATCAAAGAGAAAGCAACATAATTAAGATTAAGCATATATGCTGTGTTGAGAATTAAGAAGGAAGTGAATTTAGAGAGAGAGAGGGAGAGAGTTTTGCTTACCAGGAATAATAACAATATTCAACGTTCAATAAAAGAGATGACACATCCCACCACCAGTCTTATCTACTCAAAGCTTATTAACTGGTGAAGATTCCGATTAGATTTATTTAGAGAAGAGAGAGAGAGAGAGAAAGAGAGAGAAGGCAAAGATATATAATAATAGATATAGAAGAGTAGGCTACGTGGGAGTCACTTTCGAACAACAAAGCATAACGTCGTAATGTAATGGATTGTTATCATGTTCATATCATGCCATCTGCTATACTATTAATTTTTCTAATAATACTTAATTCCCAAGTTTTTCTCATTATCAAAATCACACATTTAATAAAACCTGCACCACTGGACCTTGCATTCTTCCAACTTACAACTACAGAGATCAATCTAACAAAACTAGAAAATATTAAGCAAGTTATATGATCAGATTTAAATTCAAATATTAAATATCAACATTAAAATTTTGTACATATATTTTAAAAGCATTTTTTTTGGAAAATATTTTATATTATTTATACTCATTTTAAAACGTTTTTATTGTACCTAAAGTTAAACTTTATTTTTATTATTTGAGTGGCTTAAATATATTTTTAGATACTGTAAATATAATTTTGTCCAGTTTTAATTTTTATAATTTTTTGTTATTTTGTTATTTTTTATTTTTTTTCTACCATTAATTCTAGTTAATTTAACAAAAAAATGAATAATATTAATTAAAATAATAAAAAATATTTTAAAATAAAATAATTTTAGGTATAAAATTTAATTAAGTAATGTATTTATTATTTTATATAAATATACTAATTACAAATATTTATTTTTATTATTTATTTTTTAATATATTATGAATAATGATTTTATTACTTTTAATATCATTCTTATTTTTAATTCATTAATTTACTTTTATAATTATATTTTAAAAAAGTTATAATTTACCTAGACTTATAATTTAATTTTAATATATTATTTTTATATTTTAATTTATTATTTTGGTTGATTATAATATGATTTATTTTTAATATATATTATTTCAATTTATTATCTTTAGAGACAAAATCATCACTCAAGATATATTAAAAATAAATTATATTATAATAAGACAAAATTAAATAGCATAAAAAATAATATATTAAAATTAAATTATAAGCATATAATTAAATTATATATTTTTAAAAATATAATTAAAATTAAATTAGTTAATTAAAAATTAAAATAATAATAGACATTATTCACAATTTTAATCTAATTATATTAATTTTAAAAATTAATATCTTATTTATCTTAATATTATTTATTTGTTAATTGTGTTAACACTAAACTAATTAGTATTAATGATAAAAAAATACTAAAAATATGCCAAAGATATTAGTGAAAAATTGAAAATTTTATCTAATTTAAACTAATTTGACTACTTTAAATTATTTAATTCAATCAAATCTTTTATTAAGGGTTATATAAACAATACATGTATTTCTTATTTTCTCTTAGTGCCTTTTTAATGCACGAAATTAGACATGAAATTTGAATCAAACTTTGGAATGCTAATTATGTCGTTCAAAAGTTCTTTAAAGTTAGGATTATAATTTTAAATTCCAATTCCATAAATTCTAATATAATTAAAATTAATCTTTTTCGGTTCTAACTCCGATGTTTTGAATTATAATTCCTAATCTCATTTTAATATTGTAGAAATTATTTTTCGTAATTTTCACATTCTCCCTTTTATTATTATTATTAGTATCATGGTTAATGTAACTATTATAATTATTATTATTACTATTATTATTGTTATCATAGTTAATATCACTAATTATTATTGTTATTTTTTTATCCCATTATCAACGTCTGTCACAAATTATTATTTTTTTTATTACTATCATTATTTCTACTATCACTAACCATTGTTGTTGTCATTACTCTCTATCACTATTCTCAAAATTATATTTGTTTCTTTTACTATTGTCATCATATTAGTTGTTGTTTCTACTACAATTACTATAGTCACATATTATTTTCATCAATTTCGTTGTCACTAGTGTTACCATAATCATTTGAGTTATCACCACCACTATTATCATCTTTGTTGTTATCACATGTAAATTAAGTTGTTTTTACGAGTAAATTACCAATTTATTCTTTATAATTATAATAGTTAGTCAAGTTGGTATCTCAAATTTATAAAATAAAATAGTCTTTGAAATATATATTATTAACCAATTTAGTTGCTAAAATTATAATGAACTATCAAATTTGTCCTTAAAATAAAAAAATAATAAAATAGTTTTTGAAATTTAAAAGACTTAATTATATTTTTGTTCTATAATCTTTAAATTTTTGTAAATTATGTAACTAAATTTTTTTTTGCCTATTTTAACCCTAAACTTACTTATTTTCACAAAATGATAAAAATGTTGAATATGAGATTTGAATATGAGATTTGAACTCTTGATCTCTTTCTTCTCCACTATCAAAGTTGCTAATTCATTTGACTTCTCAAATTTATATATATAATATTATATATCATTATTACATTTGGTAATTACCCTCTTGGTTTCCTATTGTATATTTATATTTATTGTGAAAATCATTAAAAAAATTAAGATGATAAATTTATTTATTAAAATATTTATTTAATTATATAAATTTATGAATTAAATAAATTTATTTATTAAATTATGTGAAGATGTTTATTATTTACAAATCATTTATATATCTTCCACCTGTTTATTCGTATAGTATTTATTCAAAAATAAAAAATATTTAATAAATAACTTTATCATCTTAACTTTTAATATTTTTTCATACAATAATTATAAACACACTTGAAAAACTAAAAATGTATTTAATAAATAAAATAATATTATATAAATATTATATATATTTTGATGGTTGTGATCTTTGTGAAGAAGGAAGGTTAAGAATTCAATCTCCACCTTTAAGATTTTTATCATTTTCTAAAGATTTAATTGTATTTTAATGGTATTTTTGGACAAAATTTACAAAATTATAAGGATGTAAAAAAAATTTAGGATCAAAATTTGTAAAATTTAAAAAACTGAAAGACAAAAAGTATAAAGAAAATTTCTTTTACTTTAACCAATTATTATAATTTTGAGAACTAAGTTTATTGATAATTTATAATTTTAGAGACTATTTTATTATTTCATTTATTTAAAGAACTAATTTATTTATTTATTATAATTTTAGATACTAAATTAATTAACACTCTATCATTTTAAGAACTATTATATCATTTTATTAACTTTAGAGATGAATTTAATCCACCATTTCACTTATATATTTTTGGTCAAAGCCAACATAATATTACTTACGACTGATCCTAATTAAATGTGTTAACATAAAAATGAAATTACATAGAAAAATAATTTTACACTTTATTTCTTTACGTAATCAAAAGATAGGAATTATAATTTCAAATCAATTCCGATTCAAATAGAATTGTAATTGAAATTATAAAATTTGAAATACAATTTCAATTCCATGCACTAAACATACTTATTTTAAATTTGAATTTGAATTATTTTGAAATATGTGTACATATCTTTTTTTATAATATTAAATATTTGTTAAAATTACAACTTTATCATTCTAGTTGAATTAAATGTTTAAAAAATAACATTTCGTTTATCTTTTTATATTTTACATAAATTTGACAATAGTTACATAATCCATAGAATAGTTGTTAATTCAAATCAAATTAAATCAACCAATAGATCTCTATATATGAAATTGGAGTATTCAATCATGAACAAGAGAACTTTTATGATATACTACTCTATTTCTTGATAAGTCACCTGGTGTTGCCTTGCCTACATTAAGTATCTCTGATTTCCTTTTTTTTTTTTTAATTTCTCTTGAATATTACTACTATATTTACCTTTCAATTTTTATTTTAAAATATGAGTTTTAAAATTTATTTTTTACATATCATATTAAATTAATAAGCATAGAAATTACGTGTCTTGATTTAAAAAATTATTACTATAATTGGTAAAATATAATTTTTATTATTGACAATGAGTATATCTTGTATTATACTTTTTCTTTTATAAAGATACATGATCACAATTGTTTAATAATAATTATATGTTTTTTGGTATAATAATATTTGTATCTTTATATTTTTGTTTAAATTTTGCTTAAATTTTAAAATACATGTACAATGTAAAAAAGCTTGCTAGTTATATAATATAGAAAAATGATTAAAATAGATGGTTGCATTTCGCCGTCCATTCAAGAATTCTTTATTCATTCTTCTTTGAATTCCATTAAAGTATTTTGAAAAATGATAGTTAGAAAAATTATATAAAAAGACAGTGAGACAAAGGAAAGCAAGTAAGGATTCTTTTATTCTTCTTGCTTTGTGGTATTTCAAAATTGGACGCCATGTCGATCATTACACAATTAAGCATACGAATATTAAAAATAATTAATTGATTTTTAAATTCGTTTAAAACCAATATCAAACTCTTTTTCTTTTTTTCTTTTTAGTTTGAAATAAAGTAGTGAAAGTATCTCCTAATTTGGTGCTCCATGCATTTTTTTTCTCTCTCTCTAACACAACACTTAACATTTTTTTGTTCAGCATAGATATTAGTTTACAAGTACTCCCCGGTGCTTTTTGACGTTGCTTCAGCATTATTACATCACTTTATACTTTCTTTTTTACATGAAAGTTTATGCTAGGAAAAGGTTCTCTTTATTTTAATGTCAAAATAAATTTATAAGTTTAATGAAAATTTATAATAAAATTACATATTATTTATCAATAAAAATCTAAATTATACTGTTAATTGTCATGGGTGGAACTTAAAGAGAGAAACAGTCAGTCAACACGGGGATGCCCTTGTAGGCCCTTTATGCACACATTATTAATTTGACATGTTGCAATTTTTAATGCATGCATATATATTATATAGAAGCAAATGCAATTGATTGAGCCATCATCATCATCATCATTTTGTGTTTATATGTGACGATATAAAATTAAAATACAAGATAGATAGAATGGCTTTTATAAAAAAGATATCATAGAATAATGGAGGATGATAAAACTATACGGACAATCCATAAGAATGAGTTAACACGCATGTTTTGATTATAGATATAATTTGCACATCTTAAATCTTAATTTAGAGAGTGTAAACAGAATATTTTATCTACAAATACCATGCTTAGCAAAATTAATTTAATTACGTTTGAAAACGATTTAAGGTCCCAAATCACAATTTGAATATAGGTAAACAAAATTATCTTTTCATTATTACGAAGAAACTGACACGGTGTTGTGTTGATAAATAAATTTTTTTGATATGTAATTAGTAAAACTATATGTGAATATTATTAAGGTAAGTCTTATATTATGATGATGATATTTTTGCAATATAAGTACAACTAACTTTTTTACACTGAAAAACAACAAAATGTGTTTTTTTTTTTTAAATATCATGACTTAGGATGCAAAATTAATTTTGATTTAATTAAAATAAATTAATAATATAAATAATTTATACTATTATTTATCGTAACTTGTTATATACACAATATGGTTGACTTTTATAACAATTATATACATATATATAATATTCTGCTTTTGTTTAGTCGGTAATCAGTGGAAATGGTTTCAAATTAAATTGACATTTGAGAAGTGAAGAAATGCAAAGAACACGTTCAAATTTCAACTTATTTTTATTATCCCAATTTCATTAATCATTGTTCTTAGGATAATGGTTAAATAATTAATAAATACAAATTTCTTATTAAAATTAATAAATTAATAATATTAAATATTATATTTTAATAAATTTTTATTTAAGATAATGATTAACAAAACTGTTATTATTATTGAACTGTGGCATGTGATATGTCTACCAAAAATCAAAGAAAATATTGAATTATGAGTTTATTATATAAAGTACTTGTTTGAATAATGGGCCACCAGAACCAAACAGAGTAGGCCAACCCAAAAAGCCCAATCTGATTTGGTCACGACGGAAAATTGTCTAGAAAGTACAATCCTTCAGATGACTTTTTTTTTACAAGCACATGATCATCAAGGGATCTTTGACCGTAATATAAAATAAAATAAAAAAACTAATTTTCAAAATAAAAAATCTATATATGGTAATAGTGTCTTTTCGGCCACTGTAGAGTGGGTGGGCCATGGTAGCAAGATGTGTGAAGGTAACTCATGCCTGTGTGAATGTGTATTAAGTGCCACATAGGCTTGCGCCTTATGTGTGTTGTAAGACACAAATTCAATAATAATAATAAAATATAAATTTAATTATTAATTATTTTAAAAATAACTCACTACAGAAAAATATGAAATTATAATATTCTACCTAAAAATGATAAATATAATAAAAAAAAACAGTACAGTAATTTAATAATAATAAAAATAAAAACAAAACTAATTATTAATTTTTTATAAAAAATTATTATAAATAACATGAAATTATAGTATTCTACCTAAAATTGACAAATATAATAAAAAAATAGTACACACTTTTAATATCAGTAAAAATTATGAACTAAACCAAATCATATTAGAACTTCTAACTAAAAATAAAAATAAATAACATTAAAGAACTTTAATTATTAATTAAAAAAAACTTACTATAAACAAAATAAAATTATAATATTCTATCTAAAAATGATAAATATATTAAAAAGTACACAAATTTAATAATAATAATAATAATAATAAAAACAAATTTAATTATTATTATTATTTAAAAAGTTTTTTTATTAAAATTTCATGTTGTTTATAGTGAATTCTTTTTAAAAAATTAATAATTAATTTTATTTTTGTTTTTTTTATTATTAAAATTTTATGCTGTTTTTTTTATTATATTTATCATTTTAGGTAAAATATTATAAGTATATGTTGTTTGCAATAAGATTTTTTAAAAAAAATTAATAATTAAAATTTTTAATTGTTATTTATTTTTATTTTTATATAGAAATTATAATATGATTTTTTATGTTCTTCATTTAGTTTATAATTTTTATTTTTATTATTATTAAATTCGTCTATTATTTTTATTATATTTGACATTTTTAGATAGAATATTTTAATTTCATGTTATTTATAGTTAGTTTTTTTTTAAAATTAATAATTAAATTTATTTTTATTTTAATTATTATTAAATTCACATATCCCAATATACACAAAGTGGGATGCACTTTGTACACACTAAGACACACTCACATTACGTGAATTTTCTCACCTCTTATAATCTTAAGATCCACCAACTTGTTAAAAGAACACCATTTCAATAAAATGTTTTTTTTTTAATTTTAATTTAATTTAATTTTATATTATGGTCAAAAGATTCATCATTAGGTAGAATTGATTAACTTAATATTTAATATTTTATATTAGCTTTCTTTTTATATATAAAATAATATTTATTTTTCATATTTTAATCAAATAGAGAAGAATTATTATGTGTAAAAACTTTTTCTTATTAATTTATATTTAAAATTTAATATTATTAATTAAGTTAAAATAATTTTATATTAATTAATTCATATGCTAAGTAATAATAATATCGACTTTTTTATAATATATTTTTTATTTAAATAAAAAAATAGGTGATATATTGATCTTATAAAATAATTTTATAATATTATTTAATCTCATTCCTATCTTAAATAATAAGTTGGTTGAATCATAATATAAAATTATTTTTACATGATTAATATATCACTATTAAACTCTTGAGAAAATATCTTTTCTTAAAATATAATTATAAAAATTACTAAATAAACTCCATAAATTATCTCATTCTTTGTATATCTTATCAACATGAATATCTTACCAAATGTGCTACAACAGCCTGATAAAAAATCATTGCTCCCATAAGCTACCGCTGCTTATATTTGGATGCCACATGCATCACTCATTTCCAATTAATGTCGTAATTTGGTAAGCAATAATGTCATATATTTATAAAAGGAGCTTAAGCTACAAGCGTAGAGCTGCCCTTGATGCTTCTGTTACAGATTTCACTTTCTACGCTGTGAACACTGCCAACATGTTGAAAAGTAAGATCTTTGTAGTTAATAAAAAAATTAACTAATTTATGATTTATTATGCGTAAGCATGTTATGGAGTAGTAGTTGATTTTATTTTTTTTTTTCATTTACATCGACATTCTTTATTTTTGCATACAAGAGTAGAAATTGATTTAAGTCAGATTAGTGTTTGATAGACTTTAAGCTTAACCTTTATTAGAAATGTAAAGTCTAATTTAACCTATTTATATGTTATGGGTCTTCTATAAAAATTTGTATGAGTTTAAGGCCTGTAAAATGACGGGTAGGTCTATCAATTGGCCTGAGTTTATTTGCATATATATATATTTATGTGGGTGTGTACACACACTTTTCTAGATTGGATTCGTTGGCATGACTATCCCAGCTACAATAATTTCTTCACATCACATAGCTAGTTTAGGTTTTCCTGGAAGTGTTTAACTTGTAACAGTTGTGAAGTTCGCAATGTTCTTTTGAAAATCTGGTCAATGAAATAGCGTAAAAGGAATGGGATGTCAGGATTTTTTTTTTTTAGAATTATGTCAAATTAAGGGTCTGTTTGGGAGATAAAAGAAACGAGAAAAAAAAAATTAAAATTTGAATTAAAAATATTTTATAAAATGAACTTTTATTTTTAAAAGTCAATTTTTTTTTCTATTTTTTCTTTCACTTTTTCTTTAACCAAACTAAGCAAAAAAACATCATTCTTTATGTCAGTATGGGAAAAGCTAAATAGACTAATGAGTTCGCGTACCGCCTAAGGATGTCTAAGTTTGCATACAATGATTCTTCCATAACTGTAGTTTATATGCAAAGGATGTCTAAGTTTGCCTACAGCCTACCCCTTGTAAGTCACAAAGCACAAATATCTACTTGCCTATTGCTATCAAGACTTTGTAAAATTTTAAAAGAAACAGGTAATTAGCGTCATTATTGATAAAGTAACAATTAATTGAATAGTATTTGATATAATCTTGTAATCAATAATGAGATGTTATTGAATTTTTAATTGATAGTGATTGTACATAATAATATTTTTTTATTTTTTATTTACTATCAAAGACAGTTTATTTTCTTATTGTTTTTAATTTTTACAGTCATCTTCTTTTTTTCTCTCAAAGTTTACTCGTGTTTTGCTTTTCTTTGTCTTTTCTCTCTCGATTTCTCTTCTTCCTTTTTAAGTATTCAAAAACAGTCTCCCTCCGTGCGATCTTGGTTCAAGTCCAATTTATAGGTATTATCAAATTGATTTTTTAATCCGACTTTACTATTTATCCTTGTAAGTTGGTTATTTGTAATTTTTTTTTTCAAAAAACAGAATATGACAACAAGTTGTAGAGACTAAAATAGGGAGCAGAGCAGCTCAGAGAAGAAGGGAGGAAGGGGAGATGCATCCACTTTGGATACACTGTTGTGTCTAAAGACTTTTCCATATATCACGTACAGAGCTGCGTAGGTGCAGTAAAGTCGTAAAGCAAATAAGATGTTTCTTTAGACACACGTCATCCACTTGCCTGTTTCTCCTTCATGATTGGCTGACTTTGTTGGTGATGAACAAGTGTTGAGTAATGAGGTAGCTTTTCTGAAAACAACTTTGTGGATGATTAGTAACTTAAGCTTCATATTTTAAAATATGCATGACCATAGTTGGTATTCTTTGCAATGTTGAAGTATCAAAGGAATTTCAGCTCCTTACTCCACCATAAAAATCAAAGACATGTGAGTAACATTTGGCTAAAAACGACCCCAAGTAATCAAAAACCTGTGAGTGGTAATTGGACAAAATAACCCCAAAACAATCAAAGGCTTGTGAGCGATGGTCGGTCAAAAAGATCCCTCGAACAATCAAAAACCTGTGAGAGGCGATTGACTAAAATGACCCCCGAGCAATCAAAAACCTGAGTAACGATTGGTAAAAATGACCCCTCGAGCAACGTGAGCAGCTGTCAGACAAAACTATCATTGGGCAATCAAAGACCTGTGAGCGATAGTCAACCAAAATGAGTCCCCAGATAATCAAAAACCTATGAGACGTAGTTGGCTAAAACAACCCCTCTGGCAACTTGCAACTTAGTCGTAAAATGTGTCTTAGTTTTGGCAACTTACTTTTAATCTTAAAGAGCATCTTAATTTTAAAGCACAATCCTAATCTTAAAAAAGGGGGCCAACTGGCCCTAATCTCAAAATGCGATCTCAAAATTTTAAATGCGACTGTAAAAGAATTACAACCAAGAAACAATACGGACTAAAAAGAAAGCACGAAACAAAAAGATGACAAAAATAGATATCATTAACATTAAGAGTAAATTACAAAAAGAAGGAACATAAAGCCAATAGACACTTAATTACAAGTTAGGGGAGCATGGCGGGGTGCCGACATCAATTAATCAACCATCAATGACTTTTTTTACAAGGATTGGCCTTGGAAATGCCAATACTAGGATGCAAAAAGGCCACTTGATCAAGTGCTCGCTAAAATCGTCCTTAAACTGGTCCACAACAACCAACTCTTTATCTTCAACTTCCTTTTGTGTTTTTGGCAAAGCAACTTCAAGTGAAGTCACTTTGCCCTCAAGCGAAGGCACTTTACCTTCTAGCATTAACACTTTTGAAAGAAGCATATGTTCTTTCTCCTCCAAATGCTCCTTCTTGGCCAAGAATTTATAGGCATCACCAACGGCTGATTGAAGCTTCGCCTTCAGGTCCTCCATCAACCGTGCAAGGCAAGCACCTCGATACAGGTAACGTGTAGGACAAGCTTCGTTGGTACCTTGGTACAAGAAAAATCCAAAGGTACATATTCCAAGAAACAATCCCATCAAAAAACTTAGAACACAAGATGGTCGACTATCAAACGACCAATTTTAACTCCAACAATTTAAATATCTTTGTCTTCACTCGGCACTCAAGGGACTGTGGACTGGATTGATTGGTCATCTATCGAATAACTGAGTAGGACGACCGACATTAGCTAGAGAATGCTCCTAACAGTGCTGTCACAAGTGCTTAGATTATCAGTACAAAACACGCCTGTATAATAAGGGTCAAAGACACAGTAGGCACACCAAAGTAGTTAAATGACATAGTAGTAAAAGAAATGACAGTGACAAATAAAACAATCGTCAAGAAACAGGATGTGAATGAAGGCTATAAAAGGAGAGGGCAAACAAAAAGGAGAGACAAAGTTACCACAAGACACCTGAGAGTTGAGAGTTATGCCGGTAGTTTATCTACATACTTAAACAATTTAAAAAAAAAGGCTAGGGTAGCTGTAGCAAGCTTGCTACTAACATATGAAAACATGCAGGGTAGGGTAAATGGGTAATGAAGTTTGTCTGAGGTCAAAACCATCTCAAATGACAGCAGCTTTACAATTAACAACTAGAGATAATATAATTAAACATAATTAATTAAATAATAGGAATAAAAGTGGATTGGTTCTATCTTCGAATTTGAAGTCTCCCTTCTATATTCTGTGGGAAAAGACAAAAAGGATAGCTGAACGCTGATGGAGCATTCACATATATTTCAATGTAGGGGCCACAATTACTTAGATGAGTTAGTCTGCGTATATGATACCATCCCTCTTCCATTCCCCTTACGAAAGCAGAAATGTTAGTTCTCACCATCTCACCATCTTCAAATCACCGTTATATGGATTATGAATACCACTGTTCCATCTCTCACTAAAAAGAAAATTAAGACACGAGTGTGTGTTTGATTATATTTTATTTTTTAGTTTCAAAAAATTATTTTATGAAATAATTTTACCAATTGATGTTCAGATAATAGAAATGAGGGAGGGGAATGTGAAAGTGTAAAGAAAATATGAATAATAGAAAATTGAAAATAAAAAATAAAAATAACTAAAAGATATTTAGATTTATAGTTTTAAAAACCAAACAAAATTATTAGTTTTGAAAATAATTTTAAAATATTACTCTTATGGTTTTTTTTTTCTAAAAATAGAAAAAAAATATTTAAAAACAGGAAACAAATAGGTCAAACTTTATTATTTATATTTGTCTTCATTAGTATACTTTTTTCTATCAAATTACACAGTTAGTGCAAGGGTTTATGCTAAATGGCTAACAATATGATTGATCATACTAACAATATGATGTATAAATGCTATATATCACTTTTATACCAATAGAATTGTTAATTAGTATTTTTTTGTTTACATGTGTTCTGCTTAAGAGGCCATATTATTTGAATTAAGAGCATCTACATTATGGTAGAACTAATTCTCCTTGCAGAAACCTTTTTCCAGAACACGAGACGCGAAATAAATACATTACTTAAAGATATATTCAGAAGTTAGGTTTTAGAAGAGAAAGAAGATGGGAATGGATATTTGTTTTTAAATTAAAAGAATTATATAATATTCATATAGATAAAACAAGATTATTATATAATTTATTTTATTTTAAAAAAATAATCCAATTAGAGATAATAATTAGAAATGAAAATCAAACACATGCAACTTAATCAATCATTCATTAGTTAATTAGTATATGCATGATACTATTGATATAGATCTTTGATATTTTATATTAACAATTAATATTTGTTAGATAAATTGTATATTTATAATTAACATTTTTTTAATATATGATTTTTTATGACGTGAAGTAATTCCAAAGCCCATTTACTCATCCACATGCCTATATAATTTGGATCATTTAAATTATAATTAATTTTCAATGATGATTCAAAATTGATTACTGGTATATTCTTACTATACTTTATTTGGATGAGGAATGAAATAAGGAGGAAAAAGATAAAAGAAAAAAAATAAAAAAATAGAGTAAAATAAGGTGAAAAAATGTTTTTAAGTGGATAGAAATAAAAGAAAATTAAGTGAAAAAATGTTTTCTTATTTATTTAGATGAATAAATAGAAAGTTTAAAATAAATTATATAAAACAACTTTTTATTATAAAATAAAAAGTCAATTCAATAAAAAATTAAAACTTATTTCTAAATATTTTCTTAATAAAAAATTGTTTTAATTTTTGTTATGTAAAAAATTATTAAACATTAAAAGTAATTAAAAAAAAAAACTTGCCCCCACTAGGGGGAAGGTATTCTTCATGAAGGCCCACCACCCTATTTTCCCATGTCCTTCGTTCTCTCCGACTCCCAATTCAACCAAACAAACCTTAATTACATTGCAATGACGTTATTACAATTACTTCACAATAAAAAACTCAATCACGAAAAAAAAATTCCTTTGCTTTTCGCTAAAGTCCAAGTTACATCAACTACAAATCTTTTTTTTTTTTTAAATATATTCATACAGTACTAAAAATATATCTTGTTTGACCGACCCACACATTTAATGATGCTTTAAGAATAAAGGAAATTCGTATCAATATGATGAAGACAGTGACGTGCTATCTCCTTATTCGGCAGTAGAATGAAGTTGCTCTTGTTGAGACACAAAAATTAATTGGAACTTGAATTTATCTTATGATATTTTTGTTGTGGGCCCCATCTCCACCTCATGATGACCCACCTAATGTATTCATCTGATGAAATCAATCTTCCCAAAAGTTGCCGCGTCGGTTGTCATAAAGCATCCCTGACGCATCAACATTCATACCATCATATGGTTTTAAATATTAAGTTATGCCATGACACGCGGAATATATAGACATCAGAATAATCGGTTGGTAAGGATTGCATGTGGGTTTAAATTTTATAATTGATATGAAAATATTAATAATAAATAATTTGTAAACAAAATTATTTTATTTTTAACTTTAAAAGTTAGTTTAATTTTGATGAATTTTCATCTAATCTAACTCATTTAAATGATTACGTATATATAAAAAATTGTGCGACGGCTAATTACCAAGGTACCCCTTTCGGTTATGAAGTCAAATCCATGATCATTTTTGGATGTCGCGGCCATTCATGTCAATTCATTAATCTTGTTGGCAAATAAAAGTAAAACCACATGAAGGGTCTTTAGTTACCTCTCTTGCCATTCATTTTCAATCAATACGTTATATTGAAGTGATTAGAGGATTCCATACTTGACTAGGGCAGGTAATTAATATATTATTATTCGATTATGAAATTGTTCACTTTTACTGTATTTAATTTGGATTTGGATTCACTATGTTCCTTTTTCTTGTGTGGTTCATCAGCTACAAATCCATGAAGCAATAGGGCCAGAAGAACCAAGTAATAATTCTTAATGTCTGTGTATTACGTTGCTATAAGAATAAGAAGAAGCGAGTAATAGGGGCATAGTTGAAAGTGAGTGAGAAGTATGGAAGGAGAAAGAAGGAAGAGGAAAATGGAGAAAGAAGAAGAAAGTGAAGAGCAGCAGATGGAGAAGTTCTTTGCGCTGATAAAGAGCACGAAAGATGTACGGGATCGGCTCTCAAAAGAGAAAGAGGAAGAGAAGGCAAAGGGTGTTTGGAAACCCACGTTTCAACCAGAAGATTTCATGGATGATGAAGAGTTCGCCAAGGTTAATGTTTTACGTCTTCAACCCGCAGAGCCTTCGGGGAAAGAGACAGAGGAGGTGCCTGCACACAAAGAATCACCAGAACCAACCGCAGACCCACAGCCCCAAAATGGAAATACCAACAAATCCACTGATGATTTAGACCTAACACTTTCTTTATAATTAATCACAAATTCCGGGTAATGAATTGCCTATCATTAATTTGCACACCAAATTTATTTGCCTTGTTCATTATTCCATTTTCATTCTATTCCGTCATTCAACAAATACTTGTTTTTTTTTTTTTTCTTTCGTTGTTTCTTCGTAGGTGAGAGATTAATTTGTAAGGACATTATCTTTTTTTTTTTTTTTGAACAAACGGAGCCAGAGCCTCCAAACTAAAAAATCTCTAAAAAAAATTACACCAGATCCAAGAATCCGCTGGCAGAAGGAAAGATAAAAATGCAGGAGCAACATCATGCGTGTCAATGTTTGGTTACGCATATTTTACGCATGTTATCTGACTACTTCATGTCCACAAGTTAAAAATGATGCATAAGCTATACAAGATTACTTTAGTGACGCGTATCCATTGGGTTCTAGGGTAGAATCAAATATATGGACTAAAAGATTTGGGTATCTTTTATTTAGGCCAGCACATCTTGGTGTACATATAATTATTTTTTAAAAACTCGTGGAATAAGATTGATGTTGAAGCAATTTAGTAACACTCTCACCGTAAAATGGTCATTTATTAATGTCAAGTAATTGATTAAAGAACGAAAATAATTTTCCTGTTGGTTCTCCAAATCGTCCGTCCTTACTCTCACAAAGTTAATTTTAGGATTTCTTTTCTTTAACAGTTTATTTTTATGAAAGTAATATTGAATCATCGATGGATTGATCCAAACCATAAATAAATGGTAGTAATTGAATTTTATTTATGAATGCGTTTAAAATATTCTTTGAGATATCAACATTCATCTAAATTCACATATATAGAAGACACTTTTTTTTTTCTTTTTGCTTCAAATTTTAATGATGTGTTATTTTATTATTAGTTGTGTTGGAATGATAATACATTGAGTAAATGTATAACAAGTTTCATTTTTTTATATTCTCCCTTCAGACTCAAGTATTAGAAAAAAAATGAATTTATTTTAACTATAAGGAAGTCAGTTAACATAATTTAATTATATTAATATTATTTAAAAAATATTTTTTTATTGAAAATAATATCAAAAATAAAAAAAATCATTAAAAAATATTAATTAAATAAAAATTATTTTAAGATCACATTATTAAGATGAAATTAGTTAAGATTTATTTATATTAATGGACTTCCTACCATACATGAAATTAATGATTATAAAAGACAATAACCAATTAGATGATTATATAAAATTATTTTATACGGTTAATTTATAATCTATTTTTCATGTATAAAATATAATTATATCATATAATTATTAAATTTTCAACATAGATTTCTTTAACATAATTGTATGATATAATTGTAGCCTAATTTTAGCTTTTACGATTAGTGCATAGTCATTTTTTACATAATTTTTTATTAAAACTATTTGAGAAATGCACAAGTGATTGATATTAGTTCATGTTTAGAAATTGCTTAATTAAAAAAAAAAAACATTCTTTTAAAGTTCCCTAAAAAATCTAACAGTAACAACCGTTTATTCTTTAACATAAGCTAAAACTACTACGTACTAGATTAAAATGTATACTTAATGCTTTTTCTATATAGGCTTAATTTTACCTTTAGGCTTCTTATAAGTTTTAATTCACAATTTTAGTTTTTTTTTAATTTTAATTTCACGAATTGAATCCTCTTATTTTATTTTTTAAAAAATTTGGTCCATATTAAGTGGATTTCTAATACTTAAAAGTGGATTTTTGAGAGATGAGATGACATGAAATGTACCTTACGAAGATACATGTGGCCTTCCACGAATGAAGTGAGGGACATGTCATTAACCCTAAATTATAGGGGGGCAAATGTGTCCCTATAGGGCATGGTCCGATAAGCATAATGATAGGTTGAATATGTGAACTCTAAACAAATGAAGACAGAAGAAAGGGAGTTGTGGAGAGGAGGTTTGAATGGTGGGATTGCAATATTGTAATTGAAGGTGTGGTCGCCGACTTCAATGGTGAGTTCGAGAGAAAGTAATTTCTTATGGAGGATTTTGTGGTGGCCACATTGTTTGAAGGATTTTGTGGAGGAATCAGGAATGGGGCCCAATGGCCGATGAGAGGTAAATTGAAATGAAGGTTCCAGAGAGAGTGAAAGACTGAAGGTTTTGGATTTGGCACATTGAAATGGGTATTTACCAAAGACATAAAGGAGATCATATGTTTGAGATTAAAGAGAAAAATCAATTTGTTTGTTAACCGTTAAAAATTCATTAACGTTATAAATTTGACCATTTAAGGACTTTCTCATAATCTTTAAATTATTGTTATAAAATTTTTATTGAAATAAATTTACTATTTTAATATATTTTTGATAATAAAAAATATTGAAATAATATATATTTTATATTTATTATTTCAAAGCAAAAATACAAATGAATTATTAACATGAGACAAAAAATAAATATAAAATATAAAATTTGAAGTAACATGTGAGACTTACTTTAACTTCTTAAGTAGGTTCACCATAAAAAATATTAAAATTTTTTAATTTAATGTAATAATATAAAAATTCATAAAAATAAATTAAGAACTTAGATGGATTCACCATTAGAGATATTTTAATAGTGAGAATATAAGAAAAGGGAGAGACGTTAATCTTAAACATATAACCTTACATGATAATTAAAATTAGTTTTGTTTGAAGAATTTAATTTGGAATTAATGGAAATCCACAATTCTTTAAAGTAGTTTGATAGTGTTATTGGATAGCAAATTATTATTGGTATAATTTAAAATAATTATTATAAAAATCAAAAAATTATGATAATTTGTAAATGTATCTATACATAAATAGTCTAACTTAATTTTTATATTATTAGTTAAAGATTTATATATTATCAATATAAACTGATCGACTAAAAATTATTTTAAACATATTTTTTTAAAATAATTATTATAAAAATTAAGAAATTTATATTATATATTATGTATATGAGAAATTTTATTTTTAAATAATAATATAAAAATTTGTATAATTAAAAACTTAATAATCATATATTAAAAATATAAAATAATTTCACACCGTCATCTATTCACAAATTATTGTTAATGTAATTTTAAAATAATTATTATAAAAATCAACTTAATAAACCTTATATTTTTTTAATTAAAGATTGATATAGAATTATTACTACATAACCTATATAAATTTTTGTTTAAAATATTCTCATTGTTGTATTGTACTAATATATCTAATAATATGTTTGACAGTTTCATGTATGTAGTGTTATGTAATGATTGAGCAGACGATGAGCAACGCTGAGGGTGATTCATTAGCATGACATCAGACAAGTGCCACAATTAGCATCAAGCATGTTGGGAAAAAGAGTAGGCAGCTGATTAAACACCATTAGTGATTAGTGGACCAAATTTGGAAGCCGAAAACTCACACAACCACAAACATGATGATAATAGGGAGGTGAGAGAGAAAAAAAATCAGAAAGTGCAGCGTAGAAGAAAAGCAAATTGGAAAAAGGGATCCAAATTAATCAGGTGCTGTTTTGCACACAAAAAATCAACGAAAAAAGAATGTGCATATGATAATAAAAAGTGTGAAATGAATGGTTGTAATATTGACATGTCCATATATCAACATTATAGCATAAAAAACACTCCCCGAAGATCGAGGCAACATTGATAATCTATGATGTGGTAAACGACAAGAGAAAGAAGAGGAAACATTACCTTTAGCTTTAGGAGAGACCCAGCTTGCCAGGTCTTTTGTGGGTGTAACTTGCAAGTTTCAAGGTTTGTCCGGTCTTTTATGTTCAGGTGTGTTTGGACACACGTTTTTAACACACGTCCATGTAGACGAAGCTCGACGTGGTGGGACGACATTGATCTACGTTAACAAATGGTTTCTAATACACGCACTACGGAAAACTTTGATATCTCATGGAATGAAACGGAAACCAGACAGAATATTTCGTAGATCACACCCTTTTCTCGTTTAATGGAAAGAAAGAGAATAAAATTTTTAATTTTTTATTATTTATTGAGTAGAAAGATAGAGAGTTGAGAAATTTTTTATGGATCGTAAAATTTTTTTTTCCATCAATAAAGAGAAAATAGGAGAGGGAAGTTAATTTTTGTTTTATTTTTTAAAAAACATTAAACTATTTTGTGTAACATAAAAAATAAAAAACTTTATGTTAATAAAAAAGATTATTTTTAAGTTAAATTTGTTTTTTAAATGATTATAAAACATAGTTTACTTATTTATTTTCTTTCACTTTTCTACTATCTAAACATTCACTACTTCAATTATCATGTTTTAAACATTGAACTAATGTAATAATTCATGCACACGTGTTAAGTTTACAATTATTTATTTTTATTTTTATGAGTTTTTAGTGTATTTTTTAATTTAAAAAAATATGTTAGTAAATATGTATATGGGTAATTGAAAAAAAAAATAATTATGAATACTAATACATATTTAAGTTCACATGTATTTATATAAACATGTGTTTTAAATTTCATTGTATGATTATTACTTTTTTCCTTTAAAACAGACTTAATTGTATTTTGGTTTACCTATGCAAATTGATTCCCTCTATTTTTAATTGTGTTAATTGAATTCCTCAACTTTCTTCATCTTTATAATTAAGTCTCTTTGTTGGTGTGCAATCAATATACTAATGTCTTTTGTCAATGTAGACAATTGCAAATGACGTAGCTAGTACAACACATAGAGTAGACATGTTTGTGCAGAGTAAGCTGACAATGATAATGTTGAATTTTAAAATTCACCAAAAAGAATTATATTTTTTAAAGTTTAAGTTTGTGAGTATTTTTGGTCTCATGGGCTTTCTTTATCTTGGCCTTTTGATCGTATGGACCTCTTTGATAGGCTTCTTAAAGGTCTATGTAAAAAAAAAATAGTTGTAATTTATGTTTCAAACAATTATGTTTTTATATATGATTGTAGGTAATTATTTTATATATGGATAACTATTAATGTTTTAGAAAGATATGTGTGATTGATAGCTATCGGACATATGTACGAGTTTATATGTTTGTTTGAGATAATAATTCTCCATAAAGGTATAAATATGTATTTGTGATAATTATATTTTAATTTTGGTTTTCTCCAAAATTGTTATTAATAGAATTATCTTATTTGTATTTAATCTCTTGAGTTTAATAAGTTGAGTTTCTTGAAAACTTTACTTAGAATACTTATTTCGTACCATTAGATTTTGTGGTTAACAATCATAGTATTATAAAATTAAGAATTTAATTGTATTTTTTTTCTTTTTTTAATTCTTTTTTACATATAAAAAATTATATGAAATATAATTATTTTTAAAAAGAGGAGATTTTGTATTTTTAATTATTAAATATTGTTCTTAATTTCTCTATTAGAGTATGCTAACATACGTATTTTTGTGAGTTTAATTTTTATGTATGATTAGTCTAAAAAAGTTATATTGTTAACTAATTAAAAATTATTGTTTATATAATTTCTAAAATAACTATTGTAAAAATTAATAAATTAATATATATTTTTAATATATATATATATATATATATATATATATATATATATATATATTTATTTACGATGGAATAATAATATAAAAATCTTTTAAAATTTCAATTTATAAACTATTTACTTTATTCTTATTTATATAAAAAAAAAATCACATTTATATTCTATGAACGGAAAAAAATATAAAAATGAGTTGAAACATATTTTCAAAATCATTTTCAAGCATTTTAAGACATGTAATAATAAAGTTCCAAAAATGCTAAGCCACGTTGTTATATGAAGCTACATAAGAAATTATGTATCCTTCAACAAATGAAGTTGACTTTAATAAAACCTAAAATGTTTTAACTCAATATCGGATTTTCTTCTTAGTTAGTGTGTGTTAACGGAGAAGAGAATGAACACAGTTTTTATCTTTATTAATCTTACAATGTAATACTACATATAATCCTTATCAACAATTAAAATTACACTAAAAATACGGTTTTACATTATTCAGGTTCTAAATTGAACACAAATATTTCTTTTCTCATCCGGTAATTGTATATTCAAATATTCTTAATTTCACTTATATTGTCTCTAAACTCAAATTGAAGTATTTTTTTTTATCAAACTTCTTTATACTCGTATTAAAAGGTTTTGAGAAAAACTTTAACCTTAAACTATCATATGTATAAAACACGTGTACAATAAACAAGATAGCTTCAAGCTTATAGCATTTTAACATAGTTACGAGGAAATGTATATATATATAATTATTTAAAATTTCTAATTATTTTTTATATGAACGTACTTCACATTTACTTTGTAACATAAAATTATTGCACAAACAATTTATATTTACTTTCAAGTTTCAAGGGTGAAGTTCAAAATGTGGAGGCCAAATATAATATTAAAGAAGTAAAAGAAAGATTGCACGTGTTAAAATAAAAATAGCATCGCGCATACTTCAAATATGTACGAAGTTGATTTACTTACAGTTCAATTTTACAAATACACACGCACCACAAATTTAAAATGATACGGTCACGTGTTTCAAAGAGTGAATGGTTAAAAGAACTCATAATTTTACTACTTTAGTTATGTCATAATAAAGTTAGGAAAGGGATGAATGGATTAAAATATTTTGAGTAAATTGCATTTTGTTAGAGTTTCATTGGCCCTTATACAAAAAATGATAATGGAGAAAGAGTGTGTTTATAGGTTTAGTTTAAGCGATACATTTGTATAAAATACATTTGTTACAAAAATACCTTAATACATTACATTATTTATGATCTTATTTGTATATATCTCTTAACTTAATTATTTCTAACTCATCAATATCAGATTTGTTATTTAAGATTCTGTCTTAAGTTTACCTGCTTGGTCCAGTTGTAAAGTAAGGTGCAGTGTATTTTTATTTAACAACGGAGAAAAAATATATTTATTTTTATATTATAAATTAAAATACATGATTTTTATTATTTTCACTCTCCCAATTACACATTCTTATTATTTTTTCTTTTCTCTTTTAGAGATTTATTTCACACATTACTTCATGCCTAATAAAATCTCAATCATTTTAAGCTATTCTTCTTTTTTTATATATATATAGGTATACTATTATTTTTAATTATCTATCACTTTAATTTATCATTTTTTATTTTTATCTCTAATTAAAATTTTGTAATATTTTTTATTTATCAATAATTAAAAATAATTTTATATCACAATTTAAATTATTTATTATAAATTTAAAATAAAATTTATACATAAAAATATTTATTTATCATAAATTTTAATTATAATATAATTTATATATTAATAATATGTTAAGTGTCATGGAAACTGTCATGAATTTATTTTAATAAACAAGATCTCCAATATGAATGAGAAAATAATTATGTATGATAAATTTGTTGAATTTCATAATAATTATTTTAAAAATTATATTAATGATAATTTATAATTGAATGATAATGTAAAATTATTGATTATTAAATTTAATAAGTATTTAAAATAATAATCAATATATGTCATTTTTAAAAATAAAATATACTTTAACATGACATATAA
This sequence comes from Mucuna pruriens, assembly GCA_025330945.1. NCBI lineage: Eukaryota > Viridiplantae > Streptophyta > Magnoliopsida > Fabales > Fabaceae > Mucuna > Mucuna pruriens. The sequence continues at coordinate 3,094,566 of JAENHJ010000154.1, forward strand.
TTTGGTATATATTAAGTAATTATTAATTAAAATATCTACAATAAAGTTTATTTTTTATTTTAAATCTTGTGTTGGAAAATCATTTTTTATTAAAATCGAATTAAATTGACTTAAAGAAATATTTGAAAGAGTTTTAATAAATTTTTTAGTTGATAAAAATAAATTTATTTTTTATAAGTCAATTTTCAAATTATTTTAAATAATTTTTAATAAAATTTATTTAAATAATTTCTTATGTATTTAATGAAAAATAAGTGATCATTTGATATTCACTAATATTTGCGTAACAAATTAGTATGTAACTTTTAAATTTCTTTTAGGCTTTTAAAATAAATATTAAAACAAAAAATAATAATTTTAGATTTCAAAAATAAATTTTTTATAAAAGTCATAATAATTTTAAATTCTATAATAATTTTTTACTTTAGAGAATATTTTAAATTTATTTTTATAATAATAAAAAGTAATAATTTTAAAATAATAAAAAATGTTTATAAAAACTAATCAGAACTAGCTAGTAAAATTAAAAATACATTTATTACTTAAATTTCTATGGAAGTAACATTTCTCTATTTCTCATTTCACCCGCAAATAAGACTTGACTTCAATGTGTGAAATAATTGAGGTGGGTCCCGTTTATTGTTTTGGCTGACATGGGCCTGGTTAAAAGTATACATTCTCTTACTTCAAAATTCTGAATGCAGGAAAAAAAAAAACAGAAACAGAATGACATCTGCACATCTTTTGGTTAGCTTTATACTAATTAATTTATGGTATGATATTAAAACTTAAAAGCTGTAAATATGTGTATTTAATATTTATAGTTCAATTTATCAATGATAGAAAAGAGTCATGCTATTAAGGACTATACTACTATATTATAAATAATTATGTAAAGAAAAAACATTATAAGTAATCATAATTTTGACACCCTAACTCCCTTTTGTCTTTTTGGTATAGATTCATTTTGTGTATAGAGGAGAATGATATAATTCTTTTCTTATCAGATTTATTCAATAATCAAATACGCATTTTTAAGACATAACTAACTTTTATATGGCGTCGCTCATGCAAGTGTGTTGTGATAAATGTGGTAAACAGAAATAATTGAACCTCCCCAATTCAAAAATAACTTACATTTTTATAACATTTATTTTATTTTACATTTCTGTCGCTTCTCTTCATATCTACCTTTTTATTTCATAATAAATTGTAAAAGTTATAAAAAATACAATTTCTTTTAAAAAATTATGATACACGTGCAATTTTTTTTTTGGTATACTACACATTCTGCTCATATGTTGTGAATCATGATCGAGAGATCATTCTCCGTGGATTCAGCCTATATGTTGAATTAAAAAAGAAGGGGTAAAAACACATGTCGGTTTACTTTTTATTTTATTTCTTGTTTATATTTTCCATTTTCACTTTTAATTACAAAACTGTCACATTTTTTTTAAACTGGTTTACTATTTTTAAATATTTTTACATAAAAAATAAAAATTTATTTTCACTGTTTTGTATACATTTTTGAAAACAGAAAACAAATTAAAAATAAAGTGACAATTTTATAATTAAATATAAAAATAAAAAAATTTTAAAATCAAATGAATTCTAATATATTATTATTTTATACTTAAATAAATAAGACTTAAATATTTTTTTAGGTCTATTACTTTTAACCCTCATAAAACTTATTTTTTGAATTTTTTATCTTCGCCATATTCATTATCATTTCTTTTGATTCCAGCGACAACGACAAATAAAATCATAAGCTACTATATTTTGCAATGGTGTAGAGATAGAGACTAAAAATAACAAAATAGCTATATTTACATGAACTAAAACAAGGATTTACAAAAATAAAATTGTTATATTTACGGGAACGTATAATATGTTGTTATAACACGTTCATGACAAGAACCTAAACAAATAACGATAAATATTTCTTACAAAAACTAAAAATAAAATTATTATATTTATAAAAATTTCGGAATATTTAAGCCGATAATTTTTTCTTTTATAAAATCTCGATATCACATACACAACTATATTAGTTGTTCTAGATTTAATTTACACAATCAATAAATTCAAGTTTCATATATATATTGACTTTCACCTAAATTAAGTGCATATTTTTCAAAATTGAAAAATATTGTTTATTTCCTTAAAATTAAATAAGCTAGACCAAATATACTTTATGATCCCGTTTGGATTGTTTTTCGTACAAATTATTAAGGCACAATTTAAATAAACTCTTCAATAAATTATATAGAAAAAATAAAAAATAAATTAAATTTATCTTATAAATTAAAATTAACTTATATATTTTAATTTTTACATAAATTTTCGCATATAATGTTTCGTTGAGGTGTATAAGTTGTTTTAAGTTATAGAAGAAAATTAATTGATTTTATTTATTTATTTTTCTATAAGTTTTTTTTGAGAAGTTTATTTAAACAAATTAAAAAAAATGAAATGAAGTAAAAAACAATATAATATTTTTGCAATTATATAAGAAAATAAAAAGAAAAAAAACACATTCTCTCAATCTAAACAAGTCTTAAGTGTGCAACATATCACTTAGGTGCATCTTGCATTTGATAATAAAATTGGAAGCGATATGTTTAATATAAACTTGTGGGAAAATGTGAAAGAAGGTAAAATGAGAATTGAACTCAAGATTATTGAGTGAATGAAATACAACTTATCAGTTAATCCTGAGTCACTCTTGCCACATACATAAGTACTATTTGTGTAATATTTTGTATTGAAATTTAAATATATTTAAAAAATTTGTGTGAAAACATGTTTAGCTCTTCATATATTTAAATATATTTATACTATGTAAAACTGATTTATTAAGTGTCTTCAGTACTCATATATATGCCATAAATTACTTATTTCATAATTTAAATGTATAATAATCTTCCTTTTTATGATTTGGTTTATATATATATATATATGTTTGTGTAACTCATATTTATAATTCTCACGTAAAATACTTCTCATTTAATGTCACATATATTATAAAGAGTAACAAATAATAACTGGATGAGAAATAAAAATTATAAATTTAGATGTTTAAATTATATTTAAATGTCTAAAATTACAAAAATACACATACATAATCTTTTTAAGACAGCATTTGACTTATATAAAGACATTTTTGAGAATGTTGGTGTCTGCTGGCCGTAAGTTATTACCTAAATTTGTTTTTTTGTCAAAAATCGATCATAAGTTTACGTTTCTTTTTCTTGTTTTGCTCTTAAATTGGGAACACTTGCCACCGTTTGCTTATACTCATTTCATTCACGCTTCCCATACTCGTGTTGCTGTTTCTTATGTATTTATATATAAAGATACATAACTCTCAGCATATTTCACTTCTCATCCTTTCTCTAGATACATTGTCAAGATCCATTATATTGTATAAAACAGTCTCTCTGGAAAGGTCTATCCAAATTCCGAAGACAGAGTAGTGAAGAAGAACCTTTTGAAGAGAGAATGGCGAGTAGCATTTTGCCACTCTTGGCCATGATTATTGTACAATTGGGCTATGCAGGGATGAATATTACCTCTAAGCTTGCAATACAATCTGGCATGCAACCTCTTGTTCTCGTTGCTTATCGGCAAATCTTTGCGACTATATCTCTTGCTCCCTTCGCTTATTGGTTTGAACGGTAATACATACACATATATATATCATATATCTCATGCACATTTTATTTCACATACGTACATCTTAATTACACCATTTTTTTTTTGAAAAATTGTACTTACCTCCCTTACTTTATACATTTTTACACGTTACCACCTATTATTTCTAAGAAGTTTACACACGTACTCCCCTATTTTTATGTACAGACCATACGTATAGTATCCTTAAAAATAGTAAAGCAAGAATTGTGTAAGAGAAGTTGATGTAATTTATTCTCATAATTTAAATAATAATATATTTTTATATATTTCGGATTTTAATTATAGTATAATTTATTATAACTTTTAATTATATAAATAAATACTTATTCTGTGACATTAAAATACTAATAATATTTTTATACAACCAAGCTTGGTTATATGATTCACACTTCCCTCACTGTAACAGAAATACATGCTAAAAGAAATAACCGCAAAAGCAACATCATCACAGCAAAATAACAACTACCCGTACTTTACGTCATCCTACAGCTCACGCACCCTTTGCTCAAGGAACCTCATAGTTCTTGAACCATTTAGGCCTAAGCCTACTTGTCTTGGGTCCGGTCTGAGGCATATGACCCGTCTCATATTCTGCATCCAATTTCTCATCTTCTATCAACATTTAACACAACATCCCGAGTTCTACTTCTGGGATAATTATGTCCATGTAAATGTATGCCAATTTATAATTAAATAAGAATGTAACAAATTTCTAATTTTAACATGGACTTTATTATTATTTTAACACGTCTTGAACTTTTGATTATAATCACATTGTTCATACATGATTAATTTACTCGTGATAAAGACTGCTCAGTGCATGTAGTTGTAGTTATTTGTCTAGCTTCTACGTGTGGACGAGTAAAAAAGTTTGGTGGAAATCGTCAGTTTTTTTTTTTCTTCCCTAGCATAAAAAATTTGGGGAGAAAACCCTGATGAGTGATCGCATTATGATTTAGAGTTATTTGTTATTTCCTTTCAATAGGAATACGGTTCCCCGGATGACAAGGCGCATTGCATTCCAGATATTATTATCTTCCTTAACAGGGTAAGTTTAATTTGGTTGCTGCTACCCTTGATAGTATTTGTTCCGCTATAGTAATTAATTAGTAATTACTCATTAATTTGATCTTGAATGCAGAGTAACAGGAAATCAGATATTATACTTCGTGGGGCTTAAATATTCAACCCCTACAATTACATGTGCACTAAACAACTTGCTCCCAGCATTCACTTTTGTTCTTGTAGTCCTCTTCAGGTAAGTAACAGACCCAGCATCACTAATAATGTCACTTTGCAGTAGGCTTTAAGATAGAGATTGATATTATGTTTCACGTGCAGACAAGAGTATTTGAGAATCAAGACGATGGCCGGGGTAGCGAAGGCGTTAGGGACAGTGCTTAGTGTGGGTGGAGCCGTGCTTTTATCATTTTACCACGGTAAAGTCCTTGGTCTAGGTGACTCAGGTATTCACCGGAGATATGCAGAAAAAATGGAAAGGGAATCCTCTTCTGGTAGTGGAACAAACTCGTTTCTGGGCTCTGTTGCTGTAATTGGAAGTGCTATAGTTTGGGCAGTGTGGTTCATAATTCAAGTAAGCATCACACTAAGTGATATTAATTTAATTAATAATTATATCTTAAAAAAAGTACTTCCTTAAATACATGCTTGTTTTGGTTGTTCAGGCAAACATGAGCAAGAGCTTTCCAGCTCCTTATACTAGCACTTTCTACATGTGTTTCATGACAAGCATTCAGTGTGTGGCCATTGCCTTGTACGTTGAACACAAGCCCTCAGCTTGGTCACTCAAGACTCCTATAAGAATTACCTCTGCACTTTATGCGGTATATATATACACTTGCCATTTTGTATAATCACAACACAATGATGAATTCAATTGGTTCATTTATTTAGAGTTTACAATGTTGGTTTCAGGGAACTATTTCTACTGGGCTAGCGTATGTTCTTCTTTCTTGGGCCATTGAGAGGAAAGGCCCTCTCTATGTGTCTGTGTTTTCCCCTTTGCTGCTTGTCATCATTGCTATTGTCAGCTGGGCTCTGCTTCACGAGCAATTATACGTTGGCACGTATGAAATTACTTTATATATTTTTTCCCTTGATAAATAAAAATTGTACATTACGGTATGTTCTTAATCCAAGATTTTGATTTGATGCAGTGCCATAGGGTCTGTTTTGATAGTGTTGGGGCTCTATTTTGTTTTGTGGGAAAAGAACAGAGAAGCGGTTCAAGAGACTGTGACGGGGGCAATCAAGGACAGCTAGAAGAATGATATGAATGACATGGAATTGCAGCCCTACGAATATGATCCTTCCAACTGTATTGGTAACGGTAACGGTAACAGTAATCATCATGATGCTACTTAAAGGGAAGAGGAACTGACAGGGGATTCAATGCAGTGCATGGAGCTTCCTGAGGCACAAAACGTTTCTATAGTCTGTGTCACATTTGCTCCTACACATTCCATTTTATTACCCCTATCTAGCAATAACAAGGTCGTTTTCAAATTGAGAGAAGATGATTAGTACATGTTACTAGACATATGAATTTTAATGCAGAAGAATTTTATAGAAATTTAATTTGTATTCCAATCACTCATGTATACTTATTAGTTTCCTGATACTAATTCATACTTTTTCGTGTCAATTTTTTTTAACAAATAGCATTGTTGTTTCAAACTTCCCCTTTATTTGACTGAATGCTTGTTCAAAAAGCAAAAATGATAAATTATAAATGTAACTCTAAAATTAAAATAAAGAACTAATATTGTAAAAAAAATAATATTTTAAAATAACCACACTGTCATTTCTTTGATGATATATATATATATATGAATGAAATGTAATGTAATATAATATAAATATCGTTCCTACAAATTTATGTTTATTACTACCACAACATAAATTTTTTTGGATGTTACGGTATCAAATAATTTTATTTTTTAAAATTTTTGTAATTTATGTAACAAAAATTAAATTACGTCACCAGTCAGCTAATAATTTCGTTACATTTACATAGGCATGATTTATAGTTTTATAAGTTAAAAATATTTTTAAAAATTTTCTTGACATATTTATTAATGATTTTAGGATTTGGGCTTAATAAGGATTTAATTATATGAATTAACAATAATTAGCATAAAAAGCATATTTCACCATACATAAAATTAAACTTTACTTAACATATAATAAATAAAATTCATTAATGAAAGAATAAAACTCTTATAATTTAATGAATTTTATGTTAAAAAAAGTGTATTAACGGTGCAGATGAGCATTCTTTTGATTCTACATATGTGATGAGAGAGGATTGTCTAAAAATGTTTTTATGCTTAACCTATTTAAAATTTTGGTACTAAAATAAATAAATAATATTAAAAGTAAGGAGCATTCAGCATTGGAGGGAGAGCTTCTTGTTGGATCTACCCTCTCAAGTTGGCTAATAATCTCAATTCTCTGGCTCTGCTTATTCCCCTTGTAAGTTCTCTCTCTCTCTCTCTCTCTTTCGTGTGGACTGTGAGTGGTGCTTGCTCGTCTTCGCTATGTACTCATTTTCGCGTGCTTGCTTGTTCTAGATCTGATTAGCTTTTGTTGGAGTTCTGGTTCGTTGTTTTGTATGGATTGAAATACTTGTCATCTTGTTATGTGTTATGCTAGCAGTAGCAGATCTGTTGCAAGTAAACCTGTTTCTCATTTTCAAATTGCGAATCAAGCAGGTTTTCCACAATAACGGAGATCCGAATATTAGCATTTGCTGTATTCTGCTGAATGAAGAAGTCGAATCTTTTTTATTTTTAAAACAGTTTTTGAAAATTCTATTTCATAGTTGTGTTGAGCAGATCTCTTTGTTCCTTTTCCCCTCTATTTTTCTGAGTTCCATTTAGATTTTAGCACGCGCTGAATTATCTTATTGTATTTGTTTAATTTTCAAAAGAACCTGCGATATCACTTGCGTCTAGTTTTTTTTGTTTTAATTTCGTCTGAATTTCGAAAATAAGGTTGTGCTCGTTGCATCTGGTTACGAGAGAACGGTTCTCTTGTACATTGATTCTTAAGATATGAGATTTGAGTGCAACTATGTGATTTGGTTGACATGTGCCTTCTCGTTAATTTCTGCATCCTGATGAAATAAGAGATGGGATTGAGATTCTCTGCAGTTACATTTTTTAATTATACAAATCTTTACCTTTCAAAAGATTTGGCTTTATATTAAATTAAAGCATGAAAATTCCTTTTGAAAATTCATCACAAATTTAGAATTGCACCTCATGCAGTTCATTTATCAATTGTAGGGGATCCAATTCCTAAGAGATGGGGTTGTCTTTCACCAAACTTTTTGGCCGGCTATTTGCCAAGAAAGAAATGCGAATTCTCATGGTAGGTCTTGATGCTGCTGGTAAGACTACCATCTTGTACAAGCTCAAGCTGGGAGAAATTGTGACAACCATTCCCACAATTGGTATTCGCCTGACTTTGTCTTTTACATGCTGATACCACTCACCATTCAACTTCTCTTGTACATCTTTTGGTTGTCCAAAAAGATTTGCAAATTGATGTTTATGTTTGTTGTTGTACAGGATTTAATGTAGAGACTGTGGAATATAAAAATATTAGCTTTACTGTATGGGATGTGGGTGGCCAAGATAAGGTTTGTGGCTTGTATATTTGTATTTTTCCAATAAGTTCTGTTAAAACATTGGAAGATTTTTTTGTGAAATTTTGCAATGAACTATAGTATTTTTTTCCTGTTCCTTTTCTTTGTTGATAGAGCACTCTGAACCTGAGACAACAAATGTGAACATGTGTTAGTAACTTCTTTGTATTCTAAACTTACTTTAGAGCATCACCATAGGTTACATATATGCCATCTGTCTCCTTCAAGTTTTTCATTGAACCATATTAGGAAAAATTATCAGTGTTGTGACTTACATTTTAGAAAAAATTAAACAAAGAATTCCTGTGAACAGTGACAGAACACTGCAGAACATCACCCAAAAGTTTGATGGGGCAGGAGCTTAATGAAGTTTTCTCTGAAAAACTTTTAACAAAACAAGAAATACCCAAAACTTTGGGGGCCCAGCTACCACCCCCCACCTGAAAGAAGCTACGCCACTGCCGATGACAAATACAATTGTTTTATGTTTGTTTAGGGTAGATATATGCAATCTTTCATAATTTATTCTAGATTTCTCTTCTATAGATTTTGGTGCTTGAAATCTGTTGGTTTTGATGGCAACGTGCTTATTGATGGTCTTGTGCCAAGCAGAAGTTCTCTCATTAGCACACAACACTAACATAATTACATAACTCATAAACTACATATTAAGCCATCGACGTTTTCAAGTTTCTCCTGTGAAAGTGTGAGGGAAGGTCATACATGGTGTGGCTTAAGTTTAGGTGTTAATCTGAATTCCTATGTACATATGTATTTGTGTAGGTTGATGAGTTGTATTTACTTATGGACAGTCATGTGAAGTGTAGTCTCGTCACCCTTGCATTTTTTTAGTGCATTTCCGTGAAGGCCTTTATTCATTCATCCATTTTTATTGCTTCAAAGGTATTTACCATGTTATGTGCTTTAGATCATCAACATTTTTTAAATTCATGAGGTAGCAAAATTTCTACTGTGTTCCTGTTTAGTTTGCAAAATTTTTGAATGGTCGCTATGGCTTTTGCACCTATATTAGAATACATGCAAGGCCTATTAGGTTAACTTCTAAATTTGTATTGCCTTCATTTTTTATTCTTGCATGCTAAACATGAATGGTCTTCTGTATGGTGCACTCACAGATCCGTCCTTTATGGAGACACTACTTCCAAAACACACAGGGGCTTATCTTTGTTGTGGATAGCAATGATCGTGACCGTGTTGTTGAGGCTAGAGATGAGCTCCACCGGATGTTGAATGAGGTAAATAGATGACAATAAGGGCAAGGTGACTCTAAATTATGTGGACTGATTAAAAGGTCTTGCATGTTGAGTTGTTTAAAATAATATGACATTGGATTTGAAATTTGATACTTCTCTTACTCTTTCAACTCCAGGAAGCTCTGGCAATAGTTATATGCTTTTTATTGATAATCTTCTGGACTGATGATGGTGAAACTGTTGCATTTAAGCATTATATTTTGTGGTAGAAAATTTAGTTATCTACTTGGTTAATTTATAGGATGAGTTGAGAGATGCAGTTCTCCTTGTATTTGCCAACAAACAAGATCTTCCAAATGCTATGAATGCCGCAGAAATCACAGACAAGCTTGGACTGCATTCTCTTCGTCAACGCCACTGGTATTAAAATGCATTTCTATTAGATCTGTCTGCTTTCATCTTTATTGTGTACTTTGGTAATTGGATTTTGGTATTGGTTTTTTTTTTTTTTCCTTTCATCGCAGGTATATCCAGAGCACATGTGCCACCTCTGGAGAAGGACTCTATGAAGGACTGGACTGGCTCTCCAACAATATAGCTAACAAGGTACGCCTTAAATTCTGCATCTCTTGTGATCGATGCTTGACATGTATAACTCTGGTTGATTTCTGTTTACTTTTCTGGATCAGGCTTAGGGACATTTTTGTGGATCGCTGCTATCTTCTTGCTTGGCTTTATGATTATATTATGAGGTTGATTGGTTGTTGCTTCTGTTATATAGTATTAAAATCTTTTCTTTTCTTTTTTACATTTTCTTAAGTCTTTTTTTTGTCTTTATTTAGGTGTTTGATACTATATTATAGCATCGTATTTGTTCGTATAGAATTTTTAAATAATTAACGAATTACAAACTAAACATGCCGCGATCAAGTTTTTCCTATAATTCTGCATCATGAGCCGAGCATAATGGTACACTGGCAATTTCTGGCTAAAATAATGTACGTGCAGATTGAGAAGAATCTGGATTCTCTTCGGCAATATTTCTTTCCAACCAAAATTTCATCCTTTGTCATATTCTCTTTTCAAGTTACTGTGTAATAACAAGTTTAATGGTTTAGACGTGGGTTGAATATTGGCCGGAGAGGATCCATACGCGATTAGGAAGGCTCATGCCATTGACATTTCCTATTTGATTCTTGCACCGTCTTTTTTTTTTTTTTTATATAAAGATATGTTCTAGTTTTCATTTGACACACGAAATTATACATAACGAAAATTAACTTTTGTCAAATTAGTGACGCTTGAATAAAAAATAAGGGAAGTTGTATTCACTTTCCTGAAATTTTAAATGATATTTACACTTACAGTTTTTAGATAGACATTCACTTTTTTGTGTTTTTAATAAAGTATTATCTACTTTTTATTTTATTTAATAAAATAATATTTTTATAATATTGTCTACGAGAAGTGAGTATTTAAAAACTAGAAAAAGTGAGTTTGATTTAAAAATATTTCAAGAGAAAATAATGCAATTTCTCTTAAAATAACAAATGGAACACGGTGGGAGAGTAGAGGAGGGGAAAGGGGTATGAAAAGAGGGAAGGAAGAGGAATTTCAAAAAGAAAAAGGTAGGAGGTGAGACGAGGAAAAAGGGGATGTCAATAGCATGAGCCGATTGGGAAGCCCATGTCACCGACGTCACATGATTCCAGGTTAATGATTTTTATGCAACGAGAGGCACAAAATATGAACCAACGGGAATAAATATACGGTTAAGGTGCAATGCCATAAATGTGAACATATATTACTAATATGCACGTACGATAAATAAACTTTTGCATTTTCCTTTTTCTTTTCAGTTTTTTCTTCACTTTATATAGGATTGAAGACCTTATTGTGGTTTTATCAGAAGAATTGAGATGGAATGCAGAAGAATCGAATTCTCTGTCTTGAACACCAAATGCTATGTTTGGTTTCACGTTGAAACTGCACATCACACATGAAAAACGTGAAAAATTCAAAGCTACAGCCTACAAGGAATTGTTTCGTGATCACTGTAGAAAACTGAATTGATTCTCGTAAAAATACCACGAAACCAAACATATTGAAAGTCCCCTTGTTTCCATATAAGTGCCGCCAGGCTATGAGTCCGTAGGCAGGCAACCTTTGTTTTTCTAAAAGCCTCTTTTATGTGGAAGTGGAATTTTTGGATATTTGGATATATAATTGGATTGCCTGGTCAACCTCCTATGGTCGACCCATAGAAGACATACATTACTTTAAATGTCTACACTTTGTTTGATACTTGTTGGATTGTAGACTGTCCGATTGACTTCCTATAGCCAATACATAAAAGGTCAAGTTACTTTAAGTGCCTACATTTTATTCAACACTTGTTAAGTTATCTACTGTCCAATCAACCTTCTATGGTCATCCTGTTGAAATGCTGACCGTGTTTAATTAATCAACTCCGACTCATTTATTCTCCCACAACCAACACCAAGTTTAACTTATTGGTTACAATCGACCTAGACCCTACAAGCTATCCTCCCTTGTTGACCAAATGGTATAGTAGCAAGGGACAAGCTCAAACGACATCTGACACTTGACAAAATCAATATGTGGATATGATCCAAAACTGTCTCCTAACATGTCAGAGGACGTAGCGCCAAAAACACAAGCCAAGGTGAAAGAGACAAACAATGCATGACTCCTGAAAGGACAACAAGGAAAGTGACAAGATAAGTATATAAGGAAAGAAGACAATCCACCTAAGGGACATAGAGCTCAAGGGAGATTATCAATCATCCTTGATAGTTTGTCTCCCAAGCAAGAACATTTGGCACCCACCATGGGGTTGTGAGAAAACTAATCCTGATAACCACTGCATCTGAAGAAATTGCAACCAGTTATGCCAATCATTAGACAACATGCTAGCTCAGATAATGGTGGGAATGAAAGGGGCGATACCATGCAGCGCCTACTGCACACAGTGACCAATCTTCAAGAAAGGAGTGAGGAATAGACTTGACTCAACACGGAGGCTATCCATTATTAAGAGGAAGCGGAAGAGCACTAGTAGGTAAAAGAGCACCGTGCTTAGGCCCTAAGGCTAGTGGAGGAGAGAGAGCAAGAGCTCCAAAGGCAGCTAGACACATTAAAGGAGATCGAACGAAACCACCCCTCTACTACTCTTAGAATAGCCTTTCACGGAGGAGATAGACTGAGTTGTCATTTAAAAAGTTGGCAATGAATGCCTTTGACAGCACCCAAGACCCCCACGTACATATCCAGACGTTTCAAATGCAAGTATACATAAGTGGGGGAAACGATGCCACCAACTACAAACAATTCCCAGGGACTTTAAGGGGTGTAGCTATGCAGTGATTTTCTAACCTCCCGGCGAGAACATCCACACTTTCCAAGATTTGGCAACCTATTATGTATCACAGTTTGCAACCAACAAAATGAAAAGGTTGGATGTGGCCGACTTATTTGACATCAAACAAGTGAAGGAGAGAATCACAAAAGCAATACCCCGCACACTTCGACAACACCATTGTACAAGTGAATGACCTGAACCAGAAGTTCTTCGTGAAAACCTTTTAGAAGGGCTTGCTCGTTGGGCAATTTAGTAACTCCCCAGTCCTAAGGAAGTTGACTAACATGGAACAAATTCAGGCACAAGTAAAGAAACACAGAGAGACCGGAGAAGATTTGGCTTACCGAAGAGAGACAAAGTGTATGATGTAGAGAGATCTCGACAAAAGCAGCCCCTGGGTTACATTGGAAAACAAGTTCATTCTCGGGAAAAGAACTACAAACAAGAAGGGGAACTACCTATATATACACCATTGAGGGTAAAAAGAGCCTAGATCTTAAGAGACATTTACCAAACGCACTTGTTGGACATCCCCCAACTAACCAATAGACATATGGGCCCAAATCGAGATAAATGGTGCAAGTTCCATAAAACCTGTGAGCATGAGACTATTGCCAAACAATGAAGAGCCAAATAGAAAAAAAAAAGTTGATACAGGAGGGCCATTTGAAGAAATATGTATAGAAACAAGATGATTGGGGGCCAAGGAGTGGAAGGTGATCACCTCGACGAGCACGATCAGTTGCGATTAGAGAGAGAAGGAATCAGTTGCGATCCTAACATAAGCAAGCTCATTAGGGACATCGCAACAATGTCAGGGGGAGAAGCTGAAGTTGGGCTTATTGGAGTTGGACGAAGGAGATATGCTAGGTCAGTTATGGCAATACACGAAGGGATGCAACCACATGAAGATGACCCAATAGTTATTATTGTGGTGGGGTCAATTTTAAGATAGAAAGGGTGTTGGTTAACTAAAGGAGTTCGACTAATGTACTTTACTGAAGTACATTTTACAAATGGAATGGCCGGAGGCAAGGTTGGAAAGGTGCATAGGAACCTTAGTAGGGTTCACAAGGGAGCAGATAAAGATAAGAGGATGTTCGTAGAAAATAACTACTTTTGAAAAAGGAAGAAACACAAAAACGACATTGATAAAGTACATGGTCATCAACGCACAAACTGCCTACAACATTTTTGGACGACTGGCTTTGAACAAATTAGAAGCATTTGTCGGAACCACCCATCTCTGCATGAAATACCCTATAGGGGATAAAGTGAGCACTATCAAGGCATACTAGCGAATGGCTAGGTGTTGTTATCAAGAAAGCTCAAGGACCAGAAACGGAGGCTGAGGTGCAGCAGTGAGGGGCGTCCATGTTAACTTCTTACATCTGAACCCACGTCAAGGTCATGAGGATAGGAAAACCCACGTCAAGGTCATGAGGATAGGAAGACACAACTGGTTGAAGACCTCAAAGAAGAACAAATTAAAAAAGGATCCTAAGGATAAAACTAAGATAGGAGCATCCCTAGTCAAGAAGGTGGAGGAGGAGTTGGTCTAGTTCTTGTGAAAAAATTGAGATGTTTTTGCTTGACGATGTAAGACATGCTAAGGATAGATCCAGATTTCTTGTGCCACTGACTTTCATTGAGAAAACAAAATGTCAATATATATATATATATAAATACACACATATTGTTGAGGTTCTCCACCCAATTAGCTACCTTAAGTATTTACGCTTTGTTAGACACTTGTTAGGTTGTGAATTGCTCAACCAACTTCTTATGACTGACTCGTAAAAGGCCTCCATCCGGTCAAGCTACCTTGAGTGCATACACTTTGCTCAACACTTGTTAGGTTGTGGACTGCCCAGCCAACCTCTTATGACTGACCGGTAGAAGGCCTTCATCCAGTCAAGCTATCTTAAGTGTCTACGATTTGCTCGACATTTGTTGGGTTGTGGACTATCTGGTCAACCTCCTATAGCCCTTAGGTACCTACACTTTGCTTGACACTTGTTGGGATGTGGACTGTTCGACCAACCATTGAAATACCAATCATCTTTAACTAACCGACCCCAACTCATTTATTCTTCCACAATCGACACCCAATCTAATGGATTGACTTTAGCCGACTGGACCCTGCAAGTTCTTCTCCCCGTACTACACCTGACTCAACCAAATGGTACAGTGGTAGGAGACAAACTCAAACAACATCTGACACCCAATAAAATTAGTATGGGGATACACTTCACAACTGTCTCCTCAGAAGATAGGACACCAGAAGCACAAGCCAAGGTGACAGAGACAAACAATGTGACTCTTGAAAGGACAATAAGGAAAGGAACAAGAAAGACAAGTATATAAAAAAGAAAAAATACCCACCTAAGGGCTTCGAAATAATCATCATGGACAAAGAGATCGAGGGAGATTATTAGTCATTCTTGATAGTTTGTGTCTTATGCAAGAACAATAGTCAAAGACTTCATCTAAATAAAAGAAATGCCAAAGTAATTTTAAGAGAATTTTCCAGACTATTATTGCTTTTCTTTATTCTCATATATTGATCACAAATTTTGCATTACTAAGGCCACGTATTACATGACGCTTTCAAGGATAGATACATTACCTTACATTTCATGTGTATAACCTGTTATGATCCTTTCTATATAACAATGGATTATATATGCCAGAAAGCATTGGCGAACAAATTTTGTTTTGAAGTTCATAAAAATACACAGCAAAAATGCTCATAGCATTTGAAATTTCTACTGCCTCAATACTCGGTTTGAGCTCAGGAGAAAGTTTTCCTCACCAGCAACGGTGGAATTTAATCGTCCTGCTGCCCAGCCATTGTTAATTACTCGAACTGCAGCACGCGCTGGATCCCCTGTTACACGGCTTCCCTCAACTTGCTTCCCAAATTCAGGAAGACCAGCTGCTTTTCTCTCTTTCCTTGTCTTTCTATCTTCATCTCGTTCTTTTCGCAGCCAACTTTCTACTGTTCTCTGCATATTCAAAACCAATTAGGCGCAATTTTTTTATAATTGTAAAATGAAGAATACTAGTAACACACTTTTTATTAGTAGTTAAAATTGAATAGAAACCTACAAAATCATAAATGAACCTCATTTGAAATGAGATCCATAAAATTATGTAATTTTCAATAAATTTCAACTACTAATAGTATTGTTAGCATTTCTCTTGTAAAACTGCACCACCTAACAACACTTATGATTTCATAGCTAGCCTCATATCCGGACAAAGGAGAAGGATTGTATTAGCCCAAGTGTTGTGGAATTTATCAAAAGACCAAGAAAAAACAAAAATACTAACCTATCAAAGTAAACTTGGACGAACTTTTTTATCCAAAAAATGTGAAGACCCTTGCTCCTTTAACACTACCTTAGGGCGCCAATGCAGCAACTCTAGCTCATTTATCATTGAACTCAGGTCATAAAACACATTATTTCCGAGTAACCAACTAACATTAGCACACATAATCCCTCATGAGTTATCCATGTTTGGGGTCTCGACAAGTTTTATGATGGCAGTCAATACCCTAACACAACCTTCCTCTTTTACCCAAACCTGGAACTGGCTATTAAACCATAAGCTAATTTGCTGATTTCTTTGACTAAAGCTCATATTACCAAGATACAGTAAGTGACATAAATAATTGATCAATAACTTTTTTTAGGTCTCAAGATTGTGTATTTATGTACACACTAACCATTAGTGACAATTTGCTAATTTCTTTTACTTTGTCCATAGGCATTGCTAGTTGCAGCTTTCCATGGGCTACATAAACCTGATAAAAGAACATTAAGAACAATGAAGGATTATGCTAAAACATTGACATAAAAAAGAGTTCGAATGGAGCATAGACGTACAATATTTGTAGGCCAATTCTCAAGACCGTCAAATATATGAGTTGCATAGATAATAGTGGCACCCCTCTCTTCACATTCCTTTCTTAGAAATGTCAGAAGGTCAGCTCTTGCTAGAACATCAAGGTCAACTGTTATCTCATCGAGAAGAAGAACCTATATAAACAAGGAAAAAGCTTGTACAGACATGCAATGAGGCCACAAATGTAAAACTATTCTAAGTTCAAACAAAAGATTATCATACCTTGAATGGTTTCAGGAGACCCATACATATTTGCACTCTTCTTCTTTGACCATCAGATACTTTATGCAATCTCCAGGAAAGATCGACATCTAATACCTATCCAGTTTAACAGCAAAATAGAAATTAAGCAAGAGTATTTCCAGAGACATATATGCATTGCCACAAAAACCTTCCCACCACGCATAAATAGAGAACATGAACATCGAGAAAATGTAATGACTTAGTTTTAGTCAAATCTGGTATTGCCAAGCTCAGTCATTATGCCATCTACTAATATCAAATTCATGGATATAGAAGCAGGCACCATATAAAATGCATTTAGGCTCTTATGCTTTCCACCACAATGAGTTTAGGGTTTAGGCTCTTATGCTTTCCTTATATTTTATTAACATTAACTACATAAGTTAAGAGAAACCTCATGCACGGACAACCACATACAGAAATTAACAAAAAGTTGAGCCCAACCAAGATAGCAATGGAAAAAAGATGATATCTTAGGAAATGAATAAAAGTCGAATAATATTTCTTGGATAAGCACCTAAGCACCGCCCCTGAGAGTTGATATTCCGGCGGCTGACACCCTAAATACTTCACTCAACCTTTCTAGTCAGCCCTCCGTAGGTAGCCCTTTCTGAGACACCAGCAACTAAGCTCTAATACCAATTGATAAGCACATAAGCACTTAGGAAACCCTCCCTTAAAAGCTAATTATCAAGAAGGCAGAACCAAAAACTTAAATTCTTCACCAAACATCCCATACTACTCAATGTGAGGCTTAGGCACCCCATAATACCTAAGTCCCTAAACAACATGCCAATTCATAGGTCACTACACCCCTTCTACAGCCATATCTATGCCCACAAAGAGAAAACAAGTCGTCAAAGGATTGTGTTCAATTCTATCAGATAATTAAAAAAAAACTAAAAGGTAAATTATTCACTGTGCAGCTTTGTTTTGTTTTCTATCTTGGTAAAGTATAACCCTACTTTTCCTTTACTACAAAAAAACATCCTAACCAAGAAATTATTAGATAGTCCAACATCATCATCATTCTTATTAATCTTCACATAACACGTAACCGAGTATTATTAATTCTTTATGATGTGTTAAAAAACTTCAGTACATATCATGTAGGGAGTAGTTGAGACCACAGAAACATAATGGTCCTGGAGTACCTAATCATTTGTCATCTCACACGAAGAGAAAATAACCATGAAACGTATGTTGACACATAAAACCAAGGAACCATGTTCAGCTTAAGTTAGATTAATAAAGGTTTGAGAAAAGATTGATCGAACCTTGATTAGCTCCGCTCTTCTTAGAGGATCAATCCCAGGCACACCAAATATCATTTTTTGAGCAGAAACGTCCATTTGAATGGGAATCTCAAAACCTGCAAAAGCAACATCCCGCCTCCACTGGAAAAAAAAAATGACGAAATCAGTATTGTAACTAAGGAGTTCAGCATTTAATTGGTTGAGTGAGGAAATGGACAAACCTCTCCACCAAGATAACAGAGATCGCCAGAAGACACTAAAGTGGTGTCGTGAAAAGCTGATCTTCCGAGCACGCGAACCATGTCCGGCTCCACCATGTGCTTCCCTCCCAATATCTTCAGGATGGTGGTCTTCCCTATTAATCGAAAAACAAATAAAATTATAAATGAATAAGCATATAGCGAAACGCGTGTTCGTAAGATTGAGAGAGTACCGGCGCCGTTGGAACCGACGAGAAGGCAGCGGTCGCCGGAACAGAGAGTGAGAGAGAAATCCTGAATGAGGGGAGCGGAACCCGGCGGGGGATGGCCGTCGATGCCGGGGTATGTAAATCTGAGATCCTTGATCACAATGGTGGCTGCTTTTGAATCTGAGGCCATTTTTGGTTTTAACGTTCAACGCAGAAACGTAACTGAACGTCTCAGCTTATGGTTATGCTTCTCGCGGTGGTTCATTCATTGGTGTATAAATTGAAATTGAAGTGGTGGTTGGTGGCCTTTAAGGGAGGATGCGTGGCTTCGTCTCAGACACCCGCGCTCAGACTACCTACCCAAACCTATGTCAGTCACACGGAAGAGATACATCAAACTATGCGTCTTTTTTTCGAGAGGGGCAACTACATTTACCTTTTCTCTTTTTCTCTCCACATTCTCCTATTTTTGTTATTTTTTTTTTTACAATTATATTCCAGAACATATCCTTAATGACAAGAGGCTTATATAATTGTACAGGATCTTAAACTTTTTTAGAAAGGAATTCAATACGTATATTTAAAATTTTATAAAGCTCAAAATTTTCATTATTTAATATTTTAAAAACTAATTTATAAAATGTTATTAAATTACTTACATTTCAGAATTAATCTTTTTACTGCTTTGAAATTTAATTTCAAAAAAATCTTCACTTAGAAAAATTATGTTATAGTCACCTCATAGAAACAATCTCTTCACGTTGTTTCTAGAAAGTTGTTGATAACATTACGTAGTGAAAAAATGTACGAATAGAACATTATAGATTAAATATATAGTTTAGTTGTAAATTAAAAAGTATTAAACTATATTTTTTGTATGTAAATATTACAGGTTTAGTTTTTATAGGTATAATCTTATGTCATTCTCAATTTGGTACAAATTAAAAATGATTTATACGTAAGAGAGTTAATAATATTAAAAATCAAAATTGTAATGGACATATAAAGATCAATTTAATTAATTTTTTCATATAAAAATAAATGTTGAGTTTTAATTTTTTTCTTTTCTTATATCATTCAATTGATTTTGGATTTATAATCTAATTAATATTTTAATATTAACTTGATTTGTAAATAGAAAACTAATCATTATTATTTGAATTTCAAATAAATAATAAACACACAAACTTTGGATTCATGTTGTTCCCACAACAACTTCTTAAATGAAGACCTTCTAAAGAGATATATGGTTTGGAACTTCATTCTTAAAAGCAAAAGAAAAAGCATGGGTTTGATAATAATTTGTAAAATGGGATTGGTTCGTCATCATTCTAATATTACTCTTAGTTACCTCTTGGACAGTTATACTATCAAGTAGTGTATGTGGACATTCAATACATAGATCTTTCTATTCATGATATATATGTAGAGTACCAATGACACCTAACGAATATCTAAATGTCTCTCACGGAGAACAACTTGCGATTATTACTAGTACTCACATCTACCTAAATCTTAGCATTTAAGATATTTTCACATGGGCTAGTAAAGTTAAGGGGACATACTCAACTAAAGTTGGTTGTGATTAGTTGATTCATGACAAGTTTTTGAATGGAAAAGGCTAGCATTTGATTGATATCTTGAAGTATATGAAAAATAAAAATATTCATTTGACTTGTGTGACATGATTTGGTCCAAACTAGAGAGTTATTACAACAACATCGAATCACTCAAATGGTTGTGTAAGGTGTGAGAACCAGACTGAAACTCTTTTGCATTATGTTAAGGGCTACTTGAAGACTTGTTGACTTTGAGAAGTCATGGATTTTACAAGTAATAATTTCTATAACCAATAGGACAAACAAACTTGGCTTCACCATAAAATGTAAGGTGCCAACGACTCGAACTTTCTTTTGACATTATGGTATGTTTGGTGTTAAAAAGATATTTTATGTTTTGACCATGTTGATTTACTCATGTATAGGCTTTGCAATTAAATCATAACTCTAACTTTTGATATCCAAGCAAACTTTCATAACCCAAGTTAGATAAACAAATAGGATAAGCTAGTTTGGTGGTAACTACAATTTTGAATGTAAATAACAACTATATTGATTATCTTGGAAGAACTAGTGTTAGAGGTTGCATAGGAACTATAGATGGAAAATGGTTGATTGAGTTCTTACGATATATTGACATTTCTAGCATCTTATATATTAAACTAGAAGCTATTATAAAATATTTGCTTCTTGCATGAAATCTTGGACACAAGAGACATGTTTCTTACTATGAGTCAACAAATACTCTAAAGTTGATCAAATAATCAATCTACTATTGTCACATACATGCTCCTCTTCTAGTTACACTAAAAAATTTTATTACTCAATAATGGAGATAATTCACAAATTAGAAAAAAAGAACTAGTGCATTGATACTTTTGCAAGGATGGAACCTATTCTTAAAAGCGCTTTAAAATTGATGGTATTCCTTCCTATGAATTAAGTTAGCAATAAACTTTTGCATGAGAATTAAGCTAGTAATAAACTTTGACATGAATGAAATTTATTCTTGTTGCTCGCTTATTTTTTAAGAATTTTGTTTTTAATTTGTTTTTTTCTCTTTTCCTTTAGAAAAAAAAATAGTTATATTTAATGTCACAAATATTTTTTTTTTTATTTTTTTATATACACACGTTTTAAAAATATCGCAAAATAAAAAATAACAAAAATCTCAATTATATTGCTAAAGAAATAATTTTTCAGGAAACTAATAAGTTAATTCCCATATTTACGTGCGCATTTACTATATCCAAACTCATTATTATAACTCGTAATTGTATGTATTCATATTAGTAAAAAAATGAGTTCAACTTTTAATACAGTTCTCTTGATTGTACTGATAACCGAGGATGAGATTGTTTAATCCTTTTTTCATGTTGTAAATCATTTCTTAATTTCATATGACCTTTTTAATGCTGTAAAGTCACAGCTGTTTCCAAATTAGAATAAGTAAGATTCTTGACTATTTTGATTTAACAAAAGCACCTTAATTAATTTTACGTGATCAACAAAAAAAGTATTTACGTGCTCTGCAATTGTGCAGGCGAAATATCAAGCAACTAAAGTAAGGAGGAGCCACAACGAGAGCTTTAATTTGACTATTAAAGACTAGTGAAACAAAAAAACAAAAGCCGGAAATAAAAGGGAATAGAATAAGCGAAAACGTACAAAATACAATCCATATCCATTTATAAAATTAACGATATGGTATTAGGTGCTATACAATGGCAGAATTGAAAAATTAAAAAAAGGGGGGACACATAAAAAAGGTCCTCTTAACAGTTTAAGAAAAGATAAAACTTAATTAATGAGCATGTACTTGGGGTCACACTTGATTTCCAAAGATAAGTAAAGCACACTAAGCTGCAGATGGGGCAGGAACGAAGTTGACTCCACCAGCCTCCAAAAGCGCCGCAGTGAACCTATCCATTTTGAGAGGATTCTTGTAGTCCAAAGTCTCATCCTCGTATATATCCCACCACTTCTTCACTAACATCTTGATATCTTCTCTCTCCATATTCTCCTCCTTCCCAGTGTACCTCCAAGGCTTAGACCCCTGTCACACCAATGCAACCATATTAAATATCTACCTTATTCTATACCAAATTTTAATTTCCCTTTCATTTCAACCATAATAATAAAATTGAACCCTCACCGCAGCACAGTAGTGAACTACTTTTACTTTGTCAAGCTCAACATTCTCAGGGTGACGCCACAGCATGGCCAGCACGAGATTGTAGACATTAGGTATGGGCTTATATCTGTCCTTGAAGTACATGTTCAAAAAATCCTGCAAGACAATAACCAAACATAAATACACGGTTACACTTATAGATATAACATAAGATTAATTGAGTAAGTACTAAGTACCTGTTCAGCAAAGGAAGTGGGCTTGGTGGCTTGGACTGTTTCAAGGAGGTCACGGTAGGTAGCCAAATTGGGCTCATAAACAAACATCCCGGCATTGAAATAGAGAGGAGGCTTGGGCCCAAAATCAGAGGGCCACTGGACCTTATCAGGGCACTGCTGGCAGTAACCGATCTGATATTGCGGGGTGTGGCCCCATGTGGGCTCGCAGAAACAGTCCATCACCGCGTAGAAGTAATTATCCGGCAAGTCAAACAAGTGGTCAATGTTGTCAAAAACTTGGATATCACCGTCTAGGTAAATCATCTTACTGTACTCCACAAACTGAGACAATAAACAAAACCAATTAAACTCCCAACAAATACAAAGACGACAAGTGTAAAAGCATATACGTATGTATGTATACGTACCTCCCAAATACGTAGCTTGGAGTAGTTGATGACGTAATATGCCATGGCAAACTGGGTTTGGTTCTCGGGGGGGTAAACGGGCTCAATTTCTCTAACAATGCAGCCTTGTGAGGTGAGAATTTTGCGGTGCTCTTCGGGAACATCAGGTAATACTGCAACCACCAGAGGGTAAATGCTCTTCACCTTCCTCAGACCTTTCGCCAAGCCAACAACACCTTTCACGTAGTCGCCGTTCCCGGCGAGGAACGTGACGTAGGCACGACCGCCACAGACCTTAGGGGCCATATCTCACTGAACTGACTAGTGTTTGTGGAAGACAAAGGACACTTTGAAAACTTGTAAGGAAGATCTTGGTTAATTTCTTCTTGTGAATTGTGATGGTCGGGGAGATTGTGTGTTTGCTTATATAGAGCTTTCGAGGGTATTATCGCCATTGCACTCGCAAGTAATCCAACGGTTAAGGACATGCACCGTCAAGGATAACCTTTCGTTGATTCATTGATTATTTGGAATCACGCGGTTATAGATAGTTTTTCACGGGTTAATTATTTTATATTATCTTTTAGGTAGGTTTATATCGTTAGAGAATTCTAGTATTTTTTCCGTCTGGATTGTCAGTGTTATTGCTGTTAGGTTGTAATAAAATCTTGATAACGATGGACAATATAGGGCAAGCCATATGGACAAATAGCGTACATGTTTAGTTAATTCATCAATAAAAACTTGACGTAAATATAGTTAACAATTGGCAACCAGATATATATATATATATATATATATATATATATCAGCCTAAACGGAAAACAATAAAAAGAGACCTGAATCAAAATAATTATAGTTTAGGAACATGAATCAGAATCTTCATTATTTTAGAAGAAATTAACGATGGATGAATCGTTTTATTAAGATACGAATCAAAACAATTATTTTTTGTCTTCAAAAGAGATACTTTTAAAATGGACAAATGACAATGGTATTATTCTGCGTTATAACGCATGTTCTTATAATTTATTCATATGTTGTATCAATAATTGTTTTAGATTCTTTGGAAGTTCAGTTATGATCCCCTTGCTACACTTGGAAGAAAAAGAATAATAGCGTTGAAGTAGACATGTGAAGAATCGAGAAGTTTGCAGTTAAGTTTTGTTTCCTTACAAGAGACCAGAGAAGTAGGGACCACGATAAACCTCCCAACATTGACCAGTTTTTTTGGTAGAACAAATGAACAAACTATAGTAACCATATTTTCTATAGCTAAACTATAGTTACTACAGTAAACATATTTGCTAATATTATTGCCAACTACCAGGTGAATTATTTTATAGCACATATGATTTAGTAATGCTTTTTAATTAAGAAATGTGCTTATTATAGTTTTATATATGTTTGGGTTAATAATTCTAAGTTGATAAAAAAACAAATAAAAAGAAACACAAGTGATTTAGAAATCAAGTATTTGAAGGTGAGATGACACGATACATGCATACAGGTAACCACATTTTATGATCCTACTTTACATTAATCAACCTCTGTTCAAGTTAATATTTACCTGTTGATTAATTGGAAGTTGAAAAAAAAAAGCTACCTCTCCCGTAAAGGTTTTTTTGGTATATAAGCGACAAAAAAGAAACTATAGAATATCCATTTTCAGGTGAACCACCACCGACCCTAGCAGTGGATACTATCACCATCGACTGGCCCTACGTTATTAAATCATCGCGATGGCCAGGCACGTCGATCGTTACTAGACATGTGGCTTTCCGTGAAGGTATTGTTATGGACTCAGTATTTTGGTGGGATCCACAAAATCGTTTGCGTGTGTGCAATGCAAGGTGGTGCTGTCTGGTGAAGAGAGAGCCACATGGCAATTAGTCTAACTTCCTGGCATTATCGTTTTCTGGTTTTGTTAGTTGGTCCAAAATCCAAGGGCCAAATCTAATTTAATGAAATAATTCTAAATTTGTATAGTATTTTATGTGAATTTGTGTGCATATATATATATATTTAGGACAACACCGACCATTTTAGCTTTAGAAATGATGTCCACCTATAAGTGCAGAAGTGTTGCCTTGAATATTTTTGACAAAGAAATTGACCGGCGGCACGAAGGAAACATCCTCCATGAGAATATTCCTTGAAATTCCATATTCCTTTTATTTATTATTATTTCTCATATTTTTACCTTATATTTATTATTTATTTTGAGTGTATTTGGTATGTTATTATATGATTTATAGATTATAAAAAATTATTTAGTACACAAATTTTTAATAGTTTTAATTTATTTTTATAAGTTACGAAAATAAATGTTTATAAGTTATCAACTTTTTTTTATTATTAATTTAAAATCAACCGGAGATGACACCGAAACTTGTGTTGCTGTTTGGCTTAAAGTTAGAAAATTAATTTGTATATTTCTCAATAAAAATATACATTCTAATTTAATATATATAATTTAGATTAATTTAAATGTGAATGTTAATTATATTCAACAAGTGTAAAAGAATATATTAAAATTAATCTATTAATATATATTGGCTTACAAGAAAATCTATCACTGTGCATTAAAAGAAAGCCTTAAACCGATCACGAGTCTATATATATATATATTGGTGTGACATGATTCAATATATTACAGAAACTGTTTTTCCTCTCAGTCTGAACATGTAATGTATGTTTTTTGTGATTTTCTTTCTTAATATGTTTTTTTATATTCACGAGTTCGATTTCGATATTTAATTTAAAGGATTTAAATATAGTTTTACTTTGACTAAATCATAAAATAATTTTAAAATTATGATAATTACATATTCATCCATAACAGATAAATTAGATGATTTTTATTAAATAAATTATGGAAAAAATATTCTTTTATTAAATTATAAATAAGTTAATGTATTACTTATAACTTATCCATTTTAATCCAAATAAAAATATATCCTTTCATTTGACTAACCTAATAGCAATATATTTACTATGTATTATATTAAAACAATAATTAATTGAAATTTATGTTAATAATTTAAAGATTTTTATATTATTATCTAATCACAAATTATATAATTAAAATTTATTGATTTTTGTTATAATTACTTTAAAAAATATTATTTTGTAGTTATTGACTATATATACAGAGAGAATGTATTAAATTAAACACACTAAAATTAATAATATCATGGTTGGACATATATCAACCTTTAGAACCATTTTTTCTTGACTATTTCCTTCTCTCATCTTTACATTGATGGTTATCTAAATTACCTATTTAACAATTAATATACGTTCATTTTCTTCTCTCAAATGAAAGACTTGATCACCTTTTCAATATAATATTCATGAACCATATAGATAAATTTAATATACCTCAAATTTTTATTACTATGCTTATAAATTATTTTAGTACGTATATAAAGATTAACGATTCGTACAAATAAACGTACCAATATCTAACTAAACTAAACAAACATGCACGACATCGATGAACAAATCTAGAAAACACTTAAGAGCTTTTTCTTTTTTTCCTGTTTTTTGGTCCGAGAGAAAAGAACATTGTGAGGATGGACCTTTTTCTTTTTTCTGTAGAAGCTAAAGCAAAAATGAGCTTCAAAGGGTTACTCGTAAAGGAATTAGACGTTGGGCTTTTCTGCTCATACCTACCTAATTCATTTATGGGCTTCTTGGCAGACAACCACTACCCACCCAAGCTTTTATTTAAAGACACAAACACCAAAAAAATATCTAGCCATTTGTTAACTCATTGACTCACAATTAACAACTTTATTATTATAAACATAAATAAAGGTTTACCATTATGTATGTTTCCCTTGGATATGCATCGATGAACATTTTATTATTTCAATAATTTTAAAGTTAACATGTTCGGTTGATACTTGATATATTCCAACACATAAAGTACTTGTTTGTTTCAGCTGAGAAACGAGGTAAGGAGAAAGCAAAAAAAAAAAAAAAGTTTTCAGATATATGAAAGAAAATTTCAAGATATGTACATTGATATAATCATACATATATATATTATAGTTTTTTATCATGAATTACCAGAAGGGAGACTAAAATTGAATATCTAGCAATAAAAAATAATTTACCTCTGTTCAATTCTGGTTACAAAATAGGAAACAAATGATAACACGAGAATCATCGCCTTCTAAGAGGTAATCACTAAAGTTTCACACAATAAAAGAAAAAAAAAACAGTTTTTCAAAGCCGCATAGGACGAAAGTAGAAACTTTCCCACTGATATTATACTAGTAACTTAAATCACTACCTACTATTAAAAAAATAAAAGCTTAATTATAATTATATCCACTACTATCTTCGATTTTTATATATTCTGTATAAAAAAACAAATACTTAATTCTTCCAAACTAATAAAAATTATTAAATTAGTTAATTTTATTTAATAATATCATAAATTTAAATTTTATTTTAAAAATATTCATTTGTATCAATTTTAATTAGAAAGAGGTGAATACGTCGTTAATAGATTTCATAATAATAAATAAAAGTATAAAAGAAATTAACTAACAATTATCTGAAAAAAAATATTTTTTTTATAATTAGGATAAAAAATTATTTTCATTTGTTTGTAATATATAGGATCGAAAGTAATATTAAATATTTTCTTAAATTAATAATATTCTTAATAATATATTTAATAATTCAACAACTTTTTTTTTTTCAAATAATTGACTAATGTTAATTTATAACTAAATAATTCAATAATATAATGCATTGGGAAGTTTGCTTATAAACAAAAATGTGATAGCCACAATAAAAGTGCAAACACAGATGGATTGTCCTAAAATTAAGAGTGCGTTGAATGGAATTACTTCAGATATTTATATTCTTGAAAGTCAAAGTCTCGATTTATTTTTTGGAGATGCTAATCAAAATAGATTTTATTTTTTATACACTATAAAAAATTTTATTCTAGCAGTTAATTAGATTTTTTTAATATAATTTTTAAAACAATCATTACAAAATTAACAAATTTACGATATAATTTATGTTTAGATAAAGATATAAAAAATCCTCTTCACAATCAATACATTCTATTAAATTCATCTAAATATATTAAATTTAATTTTTACTTTTGAACTGTTTCAGTTCAAGTCATCTTAACTCACACATCAAAACTCACTGTCATAAAAGAAATTATTATTACTAGAAACTTCATTGAACTATTGTTAAGTCATAACCACAATTGCCATAAGTTGAATGCTGTCAAATTAATTTCAAATATTAAGCGATATAACGGTGAAAACTAATAAGTTTTGCTGATAAGTCTTCCAATTATACAATGAAACTTATATAAAATTGAATACGATTAACTAAAGGAAGAAAGCCATTACACCCAGAACAATTGCAAGTTTTTAACTTAACATGATCAAGTTGTGTATTTGTGTCACTGAGTTACGAATAGGAATTAGGCAGTTGGCTTTCAATCCATTCCTCGACAATGTTATAGTTTAAGGGTGCATGATGTAGAGTGGCATTGGACAAGATCAACTAACACCCTTTGATTTCAACAAACTCCATGTATCAAGCAATTTCTTGAAATTTTATTTTTATAGGAGGATACTTGTATCTTTTATGAGATATAATTTTGTCCAAGTTGATAGAATCATTATAAATAATATTTTTTTTAAAATATTTAATAAGAATGTATATCTAATACTCCAACAAAATCATCCCATATTAATTTTCTTACATGCTTATGGTTGTTTTTTCCTATACTTTTTCTTGATCTTCTACGTTAAAATCATACTTTAGTGACAAACAATTTGTTGACATGTATATATGCCTCGTCATATGAAAAATAAATAAATCAAACTAACAGAATTGTATTTGATGTGGTAAAATGGGGTTGGATTTAATGTAATAAGATGCCTGACATTTTACTTATATAAACTAAGAAATGATATGCACAAACTTATACAACATAAATAAGATTAATTATATAGAAAATAATTTATTTTTAAATTGAATTTTTAATATTTTTAAAATAAATTATCAATAATTAAAAATAATATTATATCATAATATAAATTATTTATTATAAATCTAAAATATAATTTATATATTAAAAAATACATTTATTATGAGTTTTAATTATAATATATTTATATATTAAAATATTTTTTATATAAAATAAATATCTATCCTATCTATACACCAAAATACTACTAATAATTTATTTTGTCATAATTTTAAATTATTGATGAAACTCTAAATGTATCTCGTTAATAACTTTACTTGAATATATATTTTCCTTTTCTCCATGTTCAAATATCTCATTCTTCTCTCTTCTTTTTATTTTTCACTATTATCACTTTTTTTTTTCTTTTCCAACAATGTTCTTCATTTTTCTTTTTGCTATCTTTGATTAGCAGGTGTTTCTTCTTTCTCTAGTGACACATTTTCTTGTATCGTCGTCTCGTAAGATAGTGTCACTAAAAATAGCATCGTCGGAGAAAAAAAGTCAAATAATTAAAAGAAATGACAAGAAAATTAAATAAAAACAGAAAAAAAGAGCGTCTTTGATGAATAAGAAAAAAAAAAGAAAAAACGTAAATTCCTAAAAGAATAAAAAGAAAGGAAGGAACGAAGAATTTTTGAACAACAGAAAAGAGGAAGAAAAATATATTTAAATAATTTTATTAAATAAAAAAGAAAGAGGAACATTTAACAATAAAAAAAAATGTTTAACAATTGCCATAAAATTACTTTTGGAATCTCAACTCAAGTGGGGAAGGGAACGTCGGAGATCCCACCAAGTCTAGTAGTAATTCAGGTAAAGCCCAATTCGGCCCAAAACGCTTTTCGGTTCACCGATTGAATTTCCATGGTGAAAAAAGTCCTCTAACTCTCCATAAAAAGAAATGGTTAATGCAATTTTACTCACACATAACGTGATTTGGAATCAAAATTTGGTCTGAAAATCGTTGCAGGGTATAAGATCTGGTATGCTCTTACTCCCTCCTCTGTGAACTGTGATTACTTGCAAGCTTTGTTCCTTCTCTTTCAACCGCTCACATGGATCCCAGTCAGGTAAGTCAACTCTTTTTCTAATTTTCCGCATAATTCGCAGATCTGGTTTCATCTAAGTCGCGTCTTTCAATTTTCGTGACTTCCTAGAAAGAGAGTTGATTTCATTTGATTTTCGTCCCTGGGATGGGGGAAAATCTAATCAAGTTGCATCTCTATACGCGCTTAATTTCCTCTGATGATTCAGTAATGTAATCACTTCGATTTTCTGCGCTGGACATTGAAAGTGGATAGGGTTTAATTATTGTTCATGCTATTTATTCCTTTCAGATTTAGGTGATTAATAAATTTTCCTCTGTGTGCAGCCTGTGGGTGAAAACTACGCCAATCCCAGGACTTGCTTCTTTCATGTCCTCTTCAAGGTTTTGTTTGTTCAATTGTGCTCTTACCATATCTTCCTATGTAAGTCATGTTCACTTCATTAAGGGATAATTTGTTCTTTGTATCTGGCAGGCCGCAGCCTTGGCATTTTACATTCTTTCGGCCCTCTTTATTGATAATTTTGTCATCATCTTTGTGGTGACTGTCCTTCTCGCCGCCCTTGATTTTTGGGTGGTCAAGAATGTGAGTGGGCGAATTTTAGTTGGTTTGAGGTGGTGGAACGAAATTGATGATCTGGGGGAGAGTGTTTGGAAATTTGAATGTCTTGACCATGAGGTAGGTACTCCTTGTTTAGATCGGTTGCAGCTGTGTAATTTATTTATTTATTTATTTTTTATGAAATAATATCTCTATCATGTACTGTCTCTGCTGAATCCATAAGAACGGCTCTGGATTCTGTATTGATACCTGCTTGCATCTTAAATATATTGATTTTTTTTCTCCTTCAGTCATTGGCTCGGATGAACAAGAAAGATTCGTGGCTTTTCTGGTGGACTCTTTACCTTACGGTAAGTAAAATTGGATTGATTACAGCATGTGATGACATTGTAGTTTTCTCATGGATCTGTACAGAGTTACAGTCAAAATGTGGTTGATGGCAGATTCAATGTGGGGGGGGGCTTTATATAATACTATTGCCTGATCAGATTCATTGTCATGGTGCATGTAAATAGTATGTTAAATAGGTTGTAATGCTCAGAATAAAGTCATCAACTCTCCATAAGTTTGGGTTGCGATGGAGAATACTCTATGAATTAACATGGCACGGTTCGGTTACTGCTTTTAGTCAGTGTTTTTAAATGGTGGGATGTCATGGTGGATTTTCAACAAGACGCCATACTGAAGGTAAGGTGTGGCAGATTCTTGTGGTGGCGCCATGGCAGCTGCCATGCTCACAGTGCCATATAACCAAAATCCGGTTGTGGTGGAAGATGCCCAGAAAGAATATGGGTCACTCTGACCTGTAAGTTTTAGTGAAACTGTAATGGACGATCTTCAGGAGACCTTTGTCCATCTCCTCTCAGTTCTCATTTTCAGCGCACACTCCCATTCTCGTTTATCTCTCATCCATCTCTGCCAGCCAAGACTCCATCTCTGACAATTTGTGTTTTCTGGCAACCTGCATTTTCTAGCAACCCCCTCCCCCTCCCTATTTTTGGTTTGTATCTCCCCTCGCCCCCTTTTTTTCTCTTCCCTTCCATTTTCTGGTTACCTTCTCCTGCTACCCACCGCATTTTTCTTATGACTTAAATATGTTTTTACTCTCTGTAAAATAAGTAAGTTTTGATTTTGGTTCCTGAAAAAAAAAAATTTTTGATTTATTTTCATTCCTCTGAAGTATGAGATAATTATTTTTAATCTTTACTCTTATGTGATACTTATTAACTACTTATGCGTTAAATAGAAGATCAAGTGACTATCACAGGTTGGTATTGTGTTAGTATGTAAAATCTTAAAAAAATCTAGATTCCTAAAATAAATGTTATTTATCTATCTTAAAATGAATATTAGGGACTAAAAATAGTGATTTCAAATTTTTAGGGATGAAAATCAAATAAAAATGTTTTATAAGGATCAAATCAAAATTCGATCATTTTTATAGGGATCAAAATTAGTAATTTCAAATTTTAGAGAGATAAAAATCAAATAAATTTTTTTATAGAAACCAAAGTCATAACTCACTCATTTTATAGGAACTGAAAACATATTTTAGCCTTTTCTTTTCCTCTTCCATCCCTTATGTCAATTCTACCATCCATTTTTTTTGCTACTCTGTTTATTTAGGGTTTAGTGCTCTCTCTTAAAAGTTTATGAATTGCAATATTTTTTGTTTCTTGTTCTTTAACATATGTTTTTATTGAATTCTGTAGTTTTTTTGGCATTTTTTGTATACATATTATGTTCTTATTATAGCCACTGTGCTTCCGCCTTAACCTGCTAAACTATCCACCATTTTTCTATGGGCTTTGTTGGCTTGCTGCCATGAATCACCATATGACGTTAACAGCATAACTTGTAGTTTTGATACCCCCACCCCAAAGAAAATAATCATAATCATGTTCAGCATAAGAAATAATATTTTTTATTTTTATTTGTATTGTTCTACAGGCAGTTGCATGGATTGTGCTGGCAATTTTCTCACTCATAAGGCTTCAAGCTGATTATCTCCTTGTTGTAGGAGTTTGTGTGACCCTCAGCATTGCAAATATTGTTGGTTTTACCAAATGCAATAAAGGTGCGCAAGTTTATTGATAATATCCTTAAAATGTATGTCTTCTAATATAGCAAAATTTGTTTAGGTTGGGTGAAATTGTTATAGTAAGATGCTGAAATTGAGTGCAAGATTTTTTCGCGTCATCTTGAAGTTATGGAAACTTAACTTGTACCACCTGTTTCTCATCTCATTTTGAAAAATGCAAACTATAATCTGTTGTATTCTGCCTACTTCCCGTAAAATTGTTGACATATGAGCACGCTGACTGCTAATTAACTAATGTTTAGAGTCCATCGTTTATGTGTCAAATGACAATTTATATTTTTCATTGATACCTGGGTGGCGAAGGATTAGGCCTCAAGATGACTCATTTAATGACACAATCATAATTTCCTAGGGTTGGATCATGATATTTGGGTCAAAAGTGCTTTAGATGCTGAACCTCATTCTTTTTTCACAACAAATTGGAAGATGTTGTTATAGCTATGGAAATAATTGTAGGGGGATTGGTTAAGTAACAAGAAACAGCATTTGAGAATGATATTGTACATGATTTGTGAAAAGGATCAACTCCTTGTAATAGTACCCTGTTTATGTGGGATTGGGAACTCTGGGTCTTGTTTTTATTTATTGTATCAATATTTTCTGCTTTGCATCTGGTTTAATTGATCCTACTTCCCATGAATACATGTTTCATTTCAAATCATTTGGATGTTTGTGAAACTTACTTGCCTTAGGAGTGGTTCTACGACCCCTACCTACCATGAATTTACCATTTTGTCTTTAATGGAAAAACTTATTGGTTGTCTTTCAGATGCCAAGAAGCAGATTCAACAATTTGCCTCTCAGACAATTGCCTCTCGGTTCACATCTACCCTACAGTCAGCATTCACTGTCGTCTAATTGTCAAAGATGGAAATGCAAGTTAATCGTGCATTGTTGAAAATGTTGAGATGCGGTAGAAGTTTGTACATGATTATTTCGGCTAGCATCGGATTGGATTTATCGAATTTGCATAGTTACTGATACGGCAAGTGCAAAATTTTGTACTTTTTATATGAAGTGGCATGAGTGAGACTTTGATGATCATCGAATTACACAGTAAAGCAGTTCTTTTTAGGTGTAAATCATGTTTTTTTTTTCTTGTATTCTTTTTGCAACGAAGGATTCAGATTTATATTCTGTATCGACTGTAACAAGTTTTTACGACATATAATCAAGGGTATTGACTCATGCAAATTGAAGGATAATTATAGATGACAACGCATCATCACGGGTAAGCGGTCACGACTGTGTCACTAAAGATATATATTTGAAAATGGTTTTTGGAGGGGAAGGAAGACGAGAGTAAATATTTTATTGTTAAACAGAGTTATATAATAATGTTTATAAAAGTAAATAAAAGATTAACATGATTTTAATATGTTAGTCTTATCATTTTAATTTTAAATAAAATTATCAAATTTGAGAATGTTTTTAATAAAATGAAAGTTTGTCCTTTTTTATCTTTCAAAATTCTTCCCAAACATAATAAGACGGCGGTGACAATTGAAGATGAAGCGGATGATTGAACGTTGACGAACAATTCTTCAATTGGAAGTGACATTGTCACTTCAATTATACAAAAGTGATTTGAGTGGTCTCGATTTATAAATTTTACAATACACAATTCCCTTATATATAAACTTATCAATTAGCCTAATCGATCTCTCAGTGTCCTTTATGATATCTAAATGTGATCTATGGGTGATCCTAGTAGTCAAACCCAATTCGTACCATTTAGCTCTTTTCGTTAATAATAAATAGGAAGTGGTCAAGAAATAACATCTAAGTAAATAAATACCATTCATGCCATGCAAGAATGTTATGCACATGCAAAAAACCACTACTTTATAGAGACTTTAAATTCACCGGGGTAGCAATCGGGAAATCCGGTAACAAAACAACGGTACAAAGTGTTTTATTAATAATTCTGCATAACCAAACCAAGTATCCATCGGTAAAGTATATCAAAGATACAAACAAATACAGCAACCTCGGCCACTAGTAGTAATAAAGGTCAATAGAGTCGAAATACTTTAATTATATCATTTAATAAATTAAATTTATCTCTTAAATTAAAACTAATTTATACACTTAATTTTTATAAAAAAATTAATTTTAAAAATATATATATAAATAATTTTAGTTCAGGAGAGATTCTCATTTTATTTTACTTTAATATTTTATTCTTTGTAAATATTTACAGTAAAATTTATTTAGACAAGACTTTGACTCTAAAATTATAAGAATAAAGATTAAAATAATCTATCTTTGATAATATTTTTATAAAAATTTTATCTTCATGTCCTATTAACTAATTAAAAATCAATAATTTTATTTTATATAATATTTTATAATTAAATAATAATATAATTATTTATACACTATTATAATATATTTTTAATAAAATTCATTTTTATAATTTTAATTTGTAAAGATGAATTTAATTACATTACAATACAATACAGTGACATAAATATTTTTTATACAATCATCTAATTATAATTTTTTTATGTAATAAAATTATTATTAATAATTATTTTAAAATTACATATAAAAAGTGTTTAGCGTGAACGTGTATAAAAAAAAAGAGATTAAATTACGGTGATAGTTATTGGATATCCAAGTCAGCAGCTATGTTTGTTTGCCAGCTTCTTCTGGTTGGCATGATTGCAATTTGCAAAGATGACGCATCGTTTGTTGTTTGATGATCCCTTCTTCACTGTATACTA
Organism: Mucuna pruriens; assembly: GCA_025330945.1. NCBI lineage: Eukaryota > Viridiplantae > Streptophyta > Magnoliopsida > Fabales > Fabaceae > Mucuna > Mucuna pruriens. The sequence continues at coordinate 3,130,127 of JAENHJ010000154.1, forward strand.
TTTTCCGCACTTTGCTTCTCTACAGTACTTGCCTTCTCCTTCCGATTTCGGGTTCACTTGAGAGAAAGAGAAAGAGAAAGAGAGTGATGCTGCAGTGCATATTTCTCGTCTCAGATGCCGGGTAAGATAAATAAAAACACGTATTCGATTTTATTTCTCGGCTGCAAATTCAGCGTTTCAATTTGACCGCAATTTGAATTTCATTTCATACGAAGGGAGGTAATGCTAGAGAAGCAGCTCACGGGGCACCGCGTGGATCGCTCTATATGTGCTTGGTTCTGGGAACAAACCATTTCACTGGGCGACTCCTTCAAGGTTACTTTTTATTTGAATAAAACTCACATATAATTGTTTCCGTTGTTTTTCAATCACAACTACAATTAGAATTTTACTTTCAAATAATGGTACAAACAATACTTATTAATGCAAACTATTTCTTTTCAGATTTTTTTTCTTTAATTTCATTGAGTTTATTCCACAACCTCTTTTATTTCTTTCACTTTTTTTTTTTTAATTTCATTGAGTTTATTCGTGTCCTCATCCAACTATTTTATTAAAATTAATATTATTATTATTTTTTTTAGCAACAACCCGTGATTGCTTCTCCCACGCATTATATTTTCCAAGTTTTTCGCGAGGGAATCACTTTTTTGGGGTGCACGCAAGTTGAAATGCCACCCTTGATGGCCATTGAGGTATGTATATCTTTTGCAACTCATAGTGTCATTAATGTGAAGCCAATTTTCTCTTAACTACCTGATTTTTAGTTCCTTTGTAGGGTAGCCGATGTCCTCAATGATTATTTTGGTGCCTTAAACGAAGACATAATTAAGGACAACTTCGTCATTGTGTACGAGGTACTTACTCATCTCAAGTACTTCCCCTTGGATTTTTTTTAATCTCTACTCATTTAGCTTTCCCTATTGCTCTTTGTTGATTAGATGCAGACTAATCAGTTTCTTTTGTTCTTGTAGCTGTTGGATGAGATGATAGACAATGGCTTCCCCTTAACTACAGAACCTAGTATCCTGCGAGAGATGATTGCTCCGCCAAATATGGTTAACAAAGCCTTGAGCATTGTGACTGGTAGTAGCAGTTCAAATGTGAGTGATACCCTTCCTGGGGCTACTGCATCTTGTATTCCTTGGAGAACGGTAGAGCCAAAGTATTCCAACAATGAAGTTTATGTAGACCTTGTTGAAGAAATGGATGCGATTGTAAACAGGTCTACATGCTCATTCTCCTTTGTCATTTCTTAAAATTGACAGTGATAATATTACTGGGGTTTTTACTTTTGGTAATTGTGGTCTTGTCAATTACAATGCTTTGGTGAATTGGACATCTATTTTGCAAGCTTTGTGTGATGTTACTGACTCTTGGAAGCTTTAACTTTATTGGTAGAAGTTTATTACAGATCATGTTGAGACTTCTCTTTAGTGGTTTTTATCTTATGGAGAATTTCGTTCTTCCTTTGTAGTCGCTGCTAAAGAGTTTTATTCATTCAGGGATGGGGGTTTGGTGAAATGTGAGATCTATGGTGAAGTTCAAGTAAATTCGCATATCTCGGGTCTTCCTGATTTAACCCTTTCATTTACAAATCCTTCCATCCTAGATGATGTGAGGTTCCATCCATGTGTTCGTTTTCGGCCTTGGGAGTCTCATCAAATTCTTTCTTTTGTGCCTCCTGATGGACAATTTAAGCTTATGAGTTACAGGTACGGTGTCCACTTTTTTGTTGCCTGATTCAGGATTTGAAACTAGCATGCTGGAAGCTTTGTTTCTTTTGGCTGCGATTGATCATGAACCAAAAATTTGTTTGTAGAAAGTCGTTTTGGATACAGTATGTTGAATTTTCTGTTTACATTAAATTTGTATTCCCACTGTGTTCTCTCAACATTTCAAGCACCTTACTTTTCAGAGTTAGAAAGTTGAAGAGCACCCCAATATATGTAAAGCCGCAGTTAACTTCAGATGGTGGGACATGCCGTGTTAGTGTATTGGTGGGAATAAGAAATGATCCTGGAAAGACAATTGACTCGGTCACTGTTCAGTTTCAGCTCCCTCCTTTCATCTTATCAGCTGATCTGACTTCTAATCATGGAACAGTAAACATCCTTGCTAAAAAGGTACCTAATTTGCAAGAGTATCGTGCTTCTAATCCTTGGTAGTCAATAAATAGGTGTGATCTCCCTTTTCATGTATAGTAGAACTTACCGAGGTTTTCACTTTCTTGAGTTGTTAACAGATTTTTAGGACTTATCAGTGAGTGTGTTCTCTAGCGTGAACTTACATATAGACAATTTTTTGTCCACAATGGAAGTAGTTAAAATCACCAGAGATAAGCTTCTATGCTCCATTTTTGCTTTATAATTTAATTCTTCATTAATATCTTGTTATACCAGACATGCATTTGGTCCATTGGTCAGATTCCAAAAGGTAAAGCCCCTTCCATGTGTGGAACATTGGTGATTGAAACTGGATTGGAGCGCCTTCATGTCTTCCCCACATTTCAAGTGGGTTTTAGGATTATGGGTGTGGCCCTCTCTGGACTGCAAACAGATAAACTGGATCTGAAGACTGTACCATACCGATTATACAAAGGTTTTCGAGCTCTTACTCGGGCAGGTGAATTTGAAGTAAGATCATAATTTCGGATCTATCATAAGTCATGTGTTTAGTGTGGATGTGAAATTCTATTGCCTGTAATAACATTGGGTGGTTTCTTTTGTATAGTAAGTTGATAATGTTTTCTTTTAGTATGGGGTTATTCTTTGGTGAACCTTACCATGGTTATGAGGTCAACGGAGTTTGCTTCAGTCCCATTATCAAGTATAGCACAACCTCAGTACTCCTAGTCAAATACTATGTACTATGTAGTTTGTTCCAGTAGCCTGTAGTATCTCAAAGCTTTGTTGAGATATACAAATTATTCATGCTCTTTTTCTTGGAATAAATAGCCTTTATGATAAATAGTTTAATCTCATGATAAAATAGGTAGACGTGTATTGTTTGTGTTTCAAGCTTTAAAAGACTTTGGATGAAGAGGGTGTAGTACATATAAAATACTTAAAGTGTGATTGTTGTTTAATTCTTGAGAAAATATATAATTTGTTAAAATGTAATAAAGTATAATGTATAAATGTATAAATTTATCGAAGTTTAATTTTTCACTATTTTAATTTTAATTAATTAATTTTGATTTGTTTTATTACAATGTGATAATAATTTATGTGATTAAGTTTTTATTTAAATAATTTCCATCTTATTAGATTTTTATATAATTTTAGAACTTTTATAGTTAAGTAATTTTAGATTCGATTCTTGCCACTTTATTTTTTAGAACAAAAGCTCAAGTTCGGAATTGTACTTGAAGTTTAATTTTTTTTTATAAGTTTAAATATATTTTATTTTGAAAATTTACCGGCTCAATAATTTTAAATTTTATAAAAATAAAACATAAAAGTTAAAAAATAAAAATAAAAATTTAGTGATTATATAAAAACTAAAATTATATTCAAACCAACACAATTTTTTACAAGAGACGCACGCAGTAGATCCAAAAATCATCGGTTATTGATAGTTGACACTTGAACAATTTTTGAAAAGAATATCAATTATATATAAAACAAAAATAAATAAAATAGAAGATTGGAAACAAAAGATAAGATCAAACAAGGTCGAACACTAGTGGTCAACCAAACATCCAGTTGTGGCAGTGGCAGGCATGTTGAGACTTAAGACACCAAAAAGTGGACTAGTTATGAATTCCACGCCGCACGTGTCGTGTATGTATTTTTGCATAAAAACTATGTATAGTATTTTAGATGATTTATATACTACTTTCAATAAAAAATAGTTTCATTTATATAATTAATATTGGTTTTTAATGTTATTTTTTATTATATAAATTATTAAAATAGAACTCCAATTTTAACTAACTTACAAAGTTAAGATTATCTAAATTTCATTCATATATTGTAAAGAAAGAAAATTTTGATTTTTTAAAATTATTTTTATTTTCATTTTTAATTAAGTAAAAGAAAATATATTGTTATTTGTTTTTTTTTTTCATCTCATTCAATTTAATTTAAATTATTTTTTTTATAAAATAAAACTCATTTAATAAACTCAAATATTTAGTATAAATACATGTAAATTATTTAATTATAAATCATAATATAACTAAAGAAATTATTAATTTCTTGAATTTAATATCTATACATTATTAATTAAAAATCATAATAAATATAACTTGAAAATAATTATTATAAAAATTAATAATATATTTACATAATTTGTAATTGAAAGAGAATATCTATTTAAAAAGTGACATTTAACGTAATTTAGACATCAAAATGTTTAACTACCAAAATTAGACTCTTTCTAAAACGTGTGTATGGATAAGCATGTAAGTTGCAAGATTCATCTTCTGAAAAGAAAAGGTATGGAAGATTTTTGTGTTCCCCGCCGGCAACAGCACCGCCTTCAATCCAATCCACATGGCATAACCACTCAACCTAAACCTTCTCTCTCGTCCTTGCAAACATCACACCCCATTGCTATTTCCTTTGTGTCTATTATACACTAACAATTTCCTTATATTTCGTCTCTGTTGTCGCTCCCATTTCTTTGTCATGATGAACACTATTGCCCTTCTTCGCAACCGTGCAATGAAATCCGCTCGCAGGATTCTCATCGGTTCTAGAACATCATCGGTTTTTGGGTTCCCACCTGCAAAATCTGACCACACTCTTTCCATTGCTAACAATTCGCCGAAACCTCGTTTCAATCACCATCCTTTTCAATTGCATCATCGCATAAAGGGTACACCCTCTTCCAATTTTGCCCCTTTATCAAGGTCTTTTAGTTTCGGGGACGTATCGACCTTCAAGGTTCGAAATTTCTCAACCTCTGTTGAGACCCGTGTCAATGACAATAATTTTGAGAGGATTTACGTACAGGGTGGCATGAATAGTGTGAAGCCATTGGTGGTGGAAAGTGTGAATGAGGATGGTGAGAATGTTTCAGGTGAGAAAAATTTAGGTGGTGATGTGAAGGTGTGTGTGGGCAAGACTAAAGGGGAGGACTCAGAGGTGGAAAAAAAAGCATGGAAGTTGTTGCAGGGAGCTGTTGTGACTTATTGTGGCAACCCTGTGGGGACTGTGGCTGCAAATGATCCTGGTGACAAGCTACCTTTGAATTATGATCAGGTCTTTATTAGGGATTTTATCCCTTCAGCACTTGCTTTCTTGCTTAGAGGAGAAAATAACATTGTCAAGAACTTTCTTCTTCACACCTTGCAGTTGCAGGTAATTTACCCTTTTAGAGTCGATCACTAATGATTCAATCATGTGCTTTCTAAGTCTAGCCCATAAATGCCTGGCTGGCCACCAGTTGAATCCCTTCTCTATTGGATGAATGAGAAATGCTGAAAAAGCACATTAACTAACACACGGTTTTGAACACATTCTCTAGACTAGAATTTATTAAAAATCACAAATTTTTATGTGTTTCACTTTTTATTTAACCAGTTTCGTGTAGTCTTCAATAAATTTCAATTGATAATAGAAGGTGTGTTAGAAAGACTGTATTGCTAGCACTCCTGGATGAACAGTTCTTCCCTCTCATGTATTAGTCATGGCTATTTAATTAAGAGTTAGCTACATAACCATTGCAGTGGTTAGTGATGATGATCAATTGTATATCTGAGGGTTAAATGGTAAAAGGAAGTGTAATTATTATGATGATTAAATGTTAATCCAATGTTCTGTCTGTACTTGATTGGTCCTGGAAGAAAGTGTATTTGTGATTACAAAAATCATTGAGGGTTTTAAAACTTTGTTGGATATTGATTGGTAATAATATTGTACCTTTTTCTTAAAAAGAGTTGGGAGAAAACAGTGGACTGCTACAGTCCAGGGCAGGGCTTGATGCCTGCAAGTTTCAAAGTTAGAACTGTAGCTCTTGATGAAGGCAATCATGAAGAAGTTTTAGATCCTGATTTTGGGGAATCAGCTATTGGTCGTGTTGCACCTGTAGATTCAGGTTAGTACTTTACTATTTGGCAGTTTCTTACAATGTGCTGTGCCTATAGAAGAACAATGTTGAAAATTGCTAATGAGTTGTAATTGTAAACCATGAGCATTCTCAAAAATATTATTTGAGTAGCATAAAAAAATGAATCTCCTAGTTGCTCTTTTGTTTCCTTGATAGGATTGTGGTGGATCATCCTCTTGCGGGCTTATGGAAAGCTCACTGGTGACTGCAGCTTGCAAGAAAGGGTGGATGTTCAAACAGGCTTAAAAATGATCCTTAACTTATGTTTAACTGATGGGTTCGATATGTTTCCTTCTCTGCTAGTCACTGATGGGTCTTGCATGATAGACAGGCGGATGGGCATTCATGGTCACCCCCTTGAGATCCAAGTGAGTGTAACAATGCTATGTTTTTTATTCTTATGTGATTTATTTAGGTGCTAAATATGGATTTGGAAATTATGCAGTTATTGTGGTCTGTTCTATTTAAAATTGAATGATTCTCTATATTACTCGGTTGCAATTGCCCTAGTCTATACTTATATCAGTATATGCTCCTGTTTTTATTTGATATAAGTTATTTTCATGTATATGCTACAATGACATTAATCTATCTTTGCTAAACATGAGATAAATTCTGAATTCAGGTAATGTGGTTTCTGCATTCTACCTCTATTTTTTTAACTTATTATCCTTCCATTTATCTGTGGTAAGTTTTACTTTACAGGCGTTATTTTACTCAGCTCTTCGCTGTTCACGTGAGATGCTTGTTGTAACTGATGGAACCGACAATCTGATTAGAGCCATTAACAACAGACTCAGTGCACTGTCATTCCACATTAGAGAATATTATTGGGTCGATATGAAGAAGATGAATGAAATATACAGGTATAAAACAGAAGAGTACTCCACGGATGCCACCAACAAATTTAACATCTATCCAGAACAAATTCCATTGTGGTTAATGGATTGGATTCCAGAAGAAGGTGGATATCTGATTGGAAATTTGCAGCCAGCTCACATGGACTTCAGGTTTTTCACACTTGGAAATCTTTGGTCTATTGTCTCATCACTGGGCACCCCAAGACAGAACCAGGCTATTTTAAATCTGATAGAAGCAAAATGGGATGATCTCGTGGGCCATATGCCCCTTAAGATATGTTATCCTGCCTTTGATAATGAAGAGTGGCGCATAATTACTGGCTGTGACCCAAAGAATACGTAAGTTCTTACCACAATTCTCCTTTCTGTTGTTTGTTTATCTAAGTATTTTGATATTTTTTTCAATACAGAGTTCATTCGATGAATTTATGTTGTATAGTTTGTATCTTTGTAGTCAGAATTGCTTCTACTGTGTGCATCTTAACTGAAACAACATGCTTAACTTTTGCAGCCCTTGGTCATATCATAATGGTGGATCTTGGCCAACCCTTCTGTGGCAGGTAAATTTTTCCTGATAGCAATGTGTGTTTTAAGGAAAGCTCAGATATGTTGTTGGTTATCCACTTTGTCCTGTGTCTTACTACCTCAATTCATGGGATGAGTAGTTACCAGGCCACCAATAGAAACTCATTCTACTATATTGCAGAAAACTGGAAATTAACACCAGATACTGCAGAACCTGAAGTAAGAGAAAAAAAGATCAGGAGAGATTATTTTCTTTGGTTGTTAAACATGAGATGAAAATGTTTAAAATAAAATAATTTGCCAATTTTGTTTGAGACCTTGCATATCAACTGTCAAGTCATGAGACGTTGCTTTAATTTCTGATGTATTTCCTTGTACATCATCTTCAGTTCACGCTGGCATGCATCAAAATGGGAAGAATTGAACTTGCCCAGAAAGCAGTTGATTTGGCTGAGAAAAGACTTCCAGTTGATTCTTGGCCTGAATACTACGATACACGTACTGGAAAATTTATTGGAAAGCAATCACGGCTGTATCAAACATGGACCATAGCTGGTTTCCTTACATCCAAGATGCTTTTGAAGAATCCTGAGATGGCATCCATGTTATTCTGGGAAGAGGACTACGAGCTTCTTGACATATGTGTTTGTGGACTTAGCAAGAATGGCAGGAAAAGGTGTTCCCGTGGTGCTGCAAGGTCTCAGATTCTTGTACGATAAATACCTAGTGCAGTGTACATTCATAGAGTTCAGGGGAATCTATATTTATTGAGGAATGCTAGCAATACATTATGTAACATTTTTTTTAATACACATTCTCCTATTAGTTGAAATTTATTGGAGATCACAAAAATGAACCTGTCTCACGGTTTTGTAATTCTCCATAAATCTCAATCAATAGAAGAGTGTGTGTTCAAGAGAGTGTCTTGCTAATACTTCTCATATTTATATTATGCATTTGGTAGGTTATAGTAAAAGTTAAATTGGAAAATTAACATCTTCTCCATTTCTGTAAATTATGGTTAAGAAGGCTTACCTTTGTTCTGGGAGGGAAATTCTCACCTTTTTTACTTTTTTTTAACAATGACGGGATAGAGGTTTAAAAGTATGACCTCTTACAAATTACTTAATCCCCTCACTTGTAGCCAGCCTAGTTCATTGCCTAGGATTTTAACTTGTACGAACAAATATGTACAATTGGTTCTTCTCATTATACAGTTTCTGCTTTACAGCATTTTATAATGAGTTTCTTTGTGAGCGTACCTAAATTAATTTACCTCGTTCTTCTCTCTCTGTCTTTGACTTCATTTTCTCATCACTGATGTTGAGATTAAAGGACATTATTAATCATATAGTCGAGGTTGCCTTACAGGATTTCCTATTCGCAGAGAACAATAACTGTTAACACTTTTTTTTATTGAACCGTGTAACAATGGCTGTAACACTAGTATGCCTTTACAGTAACCGGTAAAAGCAGACAATGTGATATTTTGCTTACTGTTAATTCCTACGGCCAACATCTGAAAATTTAACTCAAACTGAAGCTTGGCTGCATAATACGTTCCAAGAATCCTTTTGGTTTGAAAGACAATGTTAAGAGAGGGAACATTAAAAGATAAATTATAATTATAATCATTGATTAAAGCATAATGGATGATTTCGTGAAGAAATACACTGAGTTCGAAACTTATCAAATGATTATTTCAATAATTATTTTGAAGTATTTACAATGAAGAAAAAAAAATATATGTTCGGGACTTCAACCCAAGTTCATAAAGGCTAATTAATCCAGTCCATCGTCGAACAGATCTCATGACCCATCATAAGAGCTCATTCCATAAATTTTAGCAGTTGCATTTTTTGAACTCGCAGCTCGAAACATGTATCATGGTAACACCATAAATAAGAGCGTTGCTTGTATGGGTATTTGATGATGGAGGTTGCTAGGAAGTTACTGTCCCCACTGGTGGTCAAAAACTCTCTTCGCTGCACCCAAATGAATGAACCACTTTGCCGATGATTTCTTATAGTTTTCCTTGGACAAGGGCTCAATCGAAGAAGCACACGCGCTGTTCGACGAAATGCCGCACAGAAACGTGGTCTCCTGGACGGCCATGATCACTGGCAACAACTCATGCAAGCACTATAAGCGTGCATGGAGTGTGTTTGCTCATATGCTCAGAGATGGGACGCAGCCCAACGCTTTCACCATTTCTGCTGTTTTGAAGGCCTGTAAAGGTTTGAATGCTCATTCATGTGGCCAATTAGTTCATGGTTTGGCCATCAAGATTGGAATTCAAGGATCATCTGTATATGTTGATAATGCACTCATGGATATGTATGCCACTTGTTGTCCTAGCATGGACCATGCAAGAATGGTTTTCGAAGATATCACAACAAAGACTGCTGTCCACTGGACTACTTTGATCACTGGGTACACTCATGGAGGAGATGCCTACGGTGGTCTTCAAGTTTTTCGTCAAATGTTTCTGGTAAACTTCTGTTTTATCCCTCTTCTCTTGTTCTCAAAATCCATGTCTATTTTTACTTAATTGTTTTGTCTTATTGGTCTAGCAGGAGGAAGGAGCACGGAGTCTCTTCAGCTTCTCAATTGCAGCTAGAGCTTGTGCCTCAATTGGCTCAGGTATTTTGGGCAAACAGGTACATGCTGCAGTGGTTAATCATGGATTTGAGTCCAATCTTCCTGTCATGAATTCCATATTGGACATGTATTGCAAGTGTTGTTGTGCATCTGAGGCAAAACAATTATTCTCTGAAATGACTCATAAAAATACCATCACATGGAATACCTTGATAGCTGGATTTGAAGCATTGGATTCCATGGAGTCTCTCTGCATATTTTCGCGAATGGTGTCGGAAGGTTTTAATCCAGATTGTTTCTCATTTACTAGTGCGGTAGGTGCATGTGCTAACTTAGCAGTTCTGTGCTGTGGGCAGCAGCTTCATGGTGTAATTGTTCATAGAGGCCTAGATAACAACTTAGAAATATCCAATGCCCTTATTTATATGTATGCCAAGTGTGGAAATATAGCTGATTCACATAAAATATTTAGCAAAATGCCATGCACAAATTTAGTCTCCTGGACTTCAATGATGATTGGATATGGGGATCATGGATATGGTAAAGAGGCTGTTGAGTTATTCAATGAAATGGTCAGATCAGGTATTAAACCAGATAGGATGGTGTTTATGGCAGTTCTAAGTGCTTGTAGCCATGCTGGACTACCAGATGAAGGGCTGAGATATTTTACATTAATGACCAGCTATTATAATATAGCACCAGATATAGAGATATATGGATGCGTGGTGGATTTGCTTGGTCGTGCTGGAAGGCTAAAGGAAGCTTATCAACTAATACAGAGTATGCCATTTAAGCCAGATGAGTCTATCTGGGCAGCCCTTCTTGGAGCTTGTAAAGTGCATAAACAATCAAGTGTGGCCAAATTAGCAGCTTTGAGGGCTTTGGATATGAAGCCAAATCGGGCGGGAACTTATGCATTGGTATCAAATATTTATGCTGCTGAAGGCAACTGGGCTGATTTTGCCAGCTCGATGCAGCTGAGGAGAAATATTAAAAATAAAAGTGACTTGGGGAGGAGTTGGATTGAGTTGAAAGACCAGGTTTGCAGTTTTGTTGTTGGAGATAGATTTGTTTCTTCCAATGAGCAGATGTGTGAAGTTTTGAAAGTGTTAATTGTGCATATGAAAGATGTTGATATGCGCCTGATTTAGACTGCAATATAAATGACCTGGAAGGATTAATCACTTGAATCGAAGCTGAAAAGACCATGTTATTGCTGAAAGCTTCTAGCAGATTCTTCGGTTTGGTACTTCTTCTAAACACAATCAACTTGGTGATAGAAAACAGGGAAGAGTCTGTGCATGGGGGAATTTTAGGTTAGAAATCTATAGAAAAGGAGTTGGAAGATGAGCAAGAAGGTCATATTTGGAGAAAGTTATGTTCTTTTTTTTACTTTTATGAGAAAATAAATTATTAGGAGAGACGAATACTAAAACAGGTGGACTAGGAATCTTCCCAGTAGCAAACAAAACGGAATTGCATTCCTTATTACACTGCCACCTAGCCATTGGCCAAGGTCTTGAGTTCTACAATGCAGTAGGCATATAGAGAAAAACGAAGAATGGCAAAGTGATTTTTGTATAGACATTATTCATTCATTGTGTAAACGTATGTATAACCAATGTTTTTGTGAGCTTAATTTGTATATTTTAGAATCAATTGATATTTGATGCCAATCAATAAAGAAGAAAAGGTGGTTTGTGTTTTTGTTACAAAAAGGTGGTGTTTACTGAACAGGATTGGTTCTGGATTCTGGTTCTAGTTTAGGTTGCAATTTCTCAAGTGACATGGGATATGTTGATTTTTTTGGTACAGTATGAATTGAAAAACGAGCAAGCAAAAAGCAAAACTAAGAGGCAGTCATGTTGTCACGAAAGAAAGCTTCCAACACTTTAGTCGGTGGGGTACACCAGGTGCGAAATGCTTGTTCAAATTGTGCACTCAAAGCTGCCAATTTGTCTGCAACATGGTTATTTTTCCATGGTACGTGAGCTATATATAGCAAGATCCCATTCTCGCCGCAAAATGGCTGATTAAACGAAGTAGATCCACATATTGAGCATGCTAATAGTGATTTCGCAACTGCTCCTCGATACCATTTCGCAACTGCTCCTCGATACCATGCATCAGCTGCCTTAAAGGACGTTAATATTCTAGAAGATATTTTTGTTATAAATAGCAAAGATATTTTAAGAAATATAATATAATATTTATTTTGTTATTACTATTATTTTTTTATTTTTATTTTTTTAGACATAATTTTTACCCTTTATAAGGGATATTAGTAATTATATAAAATACATAATTAATATATAATTTTCTTTTCTTTCAATTTAGTATTAAAACTTTAGATCTTTGTGTCTCTGTTTTCATTACTTAGTCCTGGTATTACTGTGCATCAGGTGGTCAAACCATGAAATAAAAAAAATTGTTGCATATTGTTCATGCAAATTCTTCACACGTTATTTACGCTTTGCTATTCATAAGTTACGCACTGTCTTCTAGTGTGACTCACTTGGTGAAGTCACCATAAAAAGAATCACCAATAACACCTTTACTTGCTTTAGAGCTTTTTCTAATGGCTAAAGTAAAAGTCATCTCTTTGGGTCTCAATGATCTTAGTAAGTTTTTTGACACTTGCTCTTTGACCATAAAAGATAAAAGTTATTTTAATATTTTTTGTTATGTTTCCTAAACTATTTGGATTTAGGACAACAAATCACATGACTTCATTCTCCTCACATTTGTCATCATACTCAATAGCATATGGAAAACAACTCATTATAGTTGCTAATGGAGATCATGTTCCTACTGTTGGATCGAACAGCATCCAACCCCAACCCTCTTTATCCTTACACAATGTTCTCTATATTCCTAATTTAGCTAACAATTTTATTTCTATACATAAGTTTGCACAATATTTAAATTGTACAGTAACTTTTTATCATTCTCATTGTCTTTCAGGACCTTATCTTTGGGAGGATGATTTTGATTGCTAAAGAGCAAGGTGAGTTATACTTTTTACAACACAAGACAATTGATGATAAAAATAGAAAAAAGAAGATGTCTTCTAGTCACCAAGCAACCTTAGAAACTTGGACAACTTCCCAAATTTGGCTTCACCACAAGTATCTTGTTCATCTTTCATTTACTTAAATCTTTATTTCCACATTTTTTTCACAAAAGAGTATGTTGAGTCCTTTAAGTATGATGTTTGTCAAGTTTCTAAACACCATCGTGCTTCCTTTTTCTCTAATAATAGTAAAAGTGTCGCTCCTTTTGATCTTAATTGATTATGATGTATGGGGACATGTTGCTGAATCAACTTTTAGGGCTAGATGGTTCGTAACTTTTATTGATAATTGTACTTGTTTAACATGGACTTATCTTATGAAACACAAATATGAAGTATGTCAAATATTTATTAATTTTTTTCATGTTGTCAAAAATCAATTTGGTAAATTCATTAAAAGAATCAAGTCAAATAATGGTACTGAATATGTTAACCTTTAATTTTCTAAGTTTATTACATATCAAGATATTAGCTTACTTGTGTCAATACCCCTCAACGAAGTGGAGTTGTAAAGCGAAAGAATCGTCATCTTCTTGAGGTTGTCGAAGCTCTACTCTCTCAAATGTCCGAATGTTTATTGAAGAAAAGTTGTCCTAACTGCCACCTACCTCATAAATAGGCTACTCATTCGCGTCTTACAAGGTATTAGTCCATTTGAACACATCTTGTCATTTTTTCCTTCTTCTCCCGTACTATTGAGTTTTCATGTTGTGTGTTTGAGTGTATTGCCTTTGATTATTCTCACAGCCCTAGTTGCAATAAGTTGGACCTAAGAGCTATCAATTTATTGGTTAACCTCCAAAAAAAAGGATATAAGTGTTATCACCCTCAGAGTCGTCAATTCTTTGTGTCAATGGATGTCACCTTTCATGAAACACAGTCCTTCTTTATCAGCTCTCAACTTTAGAGGGGGAGTATTTCAAAAATTGAGTCTATCTTAGGGTCATTACCTATTTTGTCTTTGCAGGATGTCCAAGACACCAATCATGAAAACACACACAAAGAAAGCAATGAAGGAGAATGAGAAGATCATAAGGAAGCAGAAGAAGAAGATCATAAGGAAGTAGAAGAGAAAGATCACAATGAAACAGAAAAGGAGGATCAATTCTTTGGAATAAAATATCAAAGGTAAGAGAAACTCACTCTGGTCCCACAACAAGTGAGTCTTCTGAATTAGAGGTAAATGTCCTTGAGGATGATAATAATTCTAAGGAAGTTATTGACAATATGCCTATTACCTTGAGGAAAGACAAGAGATCATGTGTTAGGTATCTCATGTATTCCACATCTCAATTTGTTTGTATTGATCATCTCTCTCCAACATTGAAGCTTTATTGCAATTATTGATGCAATCAAAATACTTGTATCAATCCACGAAACTATAAAAGATAGCAATTGAGTTCAAGTCATCAGAAAAGAGATGAAGGTATTAGAAAGGAACTCAACCTAGGATATTATTGATAAACCCAAATATAAGAGAGTTGTAGGTTGTATACATTGTGAAATGTAAATCTAATGGTACTCATGATCACTATAAAACGAGATTGGTTGCAAAGGGATACATATAAACCTATGACATTGATTATGAAGAGATATTTGCCCCTGTAACTGTTGTGATTCAGATAATAGCATAAGAACACACAACTAAAATAAAAGATGAGAAAAACACACTACCTAGTGGCAAAGAATGTAATTTACTAATAAAGTAATTACAACAAAAGAACAAGGAAACAATTTGGGAATTTTCTCCCACACTGCTGGGACACTCTTTGTTATTTTTCTCTCGGTGGTGTATATTTCCTACTGCCTACGCTCCCCTTATATAAGGGAAGGAAACCGCGTAAGTGAAGGAGAAAACGCGTAACGGAAGAAGAATTAAAAAGAAAAAAACGGTGGCCGTTTTATTGACAATAAAAACGGTGGCCGTTTTTATTGGCTTTTCAACAATCTCCCACTTGAAGATTTTGATTAGATTAATCAAATCTTCACACCTTTATTCTTTATCCTTTGCCATACATGTAGCTTACTTTTCCGATAGGCCACAGTAGGATCGACTCCATGCGAACTTGTCAATGCTAACTGGCTTTGTCATAACATCTGCTAGGTTCTCATCGGTGTGAATCTTTTGCATATCCACACTTCCTTCTTCCACCACTTTCGAACAAAGTGATATCTTATGGCTATGTGCTTTGTCCTGGAATGAAAGGCTGGATTCCTTGCAATGTGTAAGGCACTCGATTGTCACAATACACAACAATTTGTTCTTTGCTTGTACCCGAGTTCCTCCATTACCTTTTTAATCCAAATAGCTTCCTTACATGCCTGGGTGGCTGCCATGTACTCAGCTTCTGTAGTAGACAGAGCTATAACATCCTGTAACTTGGATAACCAACTTACTGCCCCCTCCTGCAATTGTAAATACATAGCCAGTAGTAGATTTTCTTTTATCCACATCACCCGCAAAATCTGAATCGACATAACCTCGACAAGTAGTTCTGATCCTCCGTAACATAAAGCAACACCTGAGGTCCCTTTGATATATCTAAGGATCCTCTTAATAGTATTCCAATGTTCTCCACCAGGATTTCCCCATGAATTTACTAACCACTCCCTTTGCTTGTGCAAAGTCTGGTCTTGTACAAATCATGGCATACATAAGGCTTCCCACCGCTGATGCATACGGTTTTCGAGACATCTCCATCCTCTCTTCTTCACTGCTAGGGCTCATTTTGGAGGATAACTTGAAGTTAGTAGGAAGAGGGGTAGAAATTGGCTTACAATCTTGCATGTTGAAGCGCTTGCAAGATTTTCGATAAGTAATTCTTCCGAGAAAGCCAAACCTTCCTATCTTTTTCTGTCTCGGTGAATTTGCATCCCTAAAATCTTGTTTGCAGGTCCCAAATCCTTCATATCAAATTCCTTAGCCAATTGTGCCTTTAATTCTTGGATTTGATCTTTGTTGGGGCCTACCACCAACATGTCATCCACATACAATAGCAGAATAACAAAATCAGTATTACCAAACCTATTGTAATAAGTACAATGGTCTGAGCTCGTCTATTGTAACCAAGGCTAATAATGAAGGAATCAAATCTCTTGTACCAACACTTGGGCGCCTGCTTTAGACCGTGCAGAGATTTGGTCAACCTGCAAACCAAGTTTTCTTGTGTTTTAAAGCCTTAGGTTGGAGCATATAAATTTCCTCTTCAAGTTCTCCATGAAGAAAAGCAGTCTTTACATCTAATTGCTCAAGATGTAAATCAAATACAGCACACATAGCTAGAACAATTCTGATTGTCGTCATCCTGACAACTGGTGAGAATATCTCATTGAAGTCAATACCTTCTTTTTGAGCATATCCCTTTAGTACCAATCTAGCACGATATCTTTCCACTTGATCATTGCCATCTCGCTTGATCTTATAGACCCATTTACAGCCGATGGCTTTCCGACCCTTTGGAAGTTCCACAAGATTCCATGTCTTGTTCCTGTGAAGAGCCTCAATTTCTTCCTGCATTGCAGTCATCCAAAGAGAAGCATCTGAACCACTCACAGCCTCCTGAAAAGTTGAAGGTTCTCCTTCTTCATTTAGAAGACAATACGCATCATGACTAGTCATCACATATTTTGAATGCCAAGATGGTTTGCTCCTTTTCGTGTTGATCGTCGGAGTTCTCCATTGCCAACCTCATTTGGCTCCTGTTCTTCATGCTGCCCTTCTAACTCGGAGGAAACTTATGATGTCTTCTTCTCAATTGGCACTGTAACCTTGTCCTCTATCAAGCTGTTATTTGTCTGCTCATTTTGCAGTTCATTTTCTGCAAAGACTACATTCCTGCTAACAATAACCTTGTGGGCAGTGGGATCCCACAAGCGATACCCCTTCACATTGTCAGCATAGCCCAAGAAGATACATTTCCTGGATTTTGGATCCAGCTTTGTTCTTTCTTGTGAGTTGTACATTACGCATACACGGGGACAGCCAAAAACCCGTAAGGATGAATAATCAGCCGGTTTACCATTCCACACCTCCATTGGTGTACTCAAACCAATTGTTGTTGATGGAGATCGATTTATTACATAACATGCAGTTTTTACTGCTTTTGCCCAGAAAGACTTGGCCACTCCTGCTGTTTGCAACATAGCTCTTGTTCTTTCCAAGAGAGTTCTATTCATCCGCTCTGCTACACCATTCTACTTGAGGTGTATGTGGGACAGAAAATTGTCGACAATACCTCTTGCTTGCAGAATGCTAAAAATTCTCCATCTACATATTCTCCTCCGTTATCGTCCTCAAGCACTTAATTTTCCTCCCAGTCTCAAGTTCTACTTGTGCTTTGAATTCCTTGAACTGAGAAAATACACTTGACTTCGTTTTGATAGGGTACACCCACAATCTCCTGGAGTAATCATCGATAAACGATACAAAATATTTTGCTCCTCCTAGGGATAATACTGGTGATTCCCACACATCTGAATGAATCAAGTCTAATTTGTGTTTACTCCTGGTAGTCGTCTTAGCAAACTTCAATTTGTGTTGCTTACTTATCACACAGTGTTCAGAAGGGTAAACTTACTTCTTTAAGCCCGGGTAAAGATTACGTTCCGCAAGAATTTTTCAGACCACGTTCGACATATGACCAAGTCTGCAATGCCACATAAATGTCACATCTTCGACTTGGTGCTGCAACTGATGCATTCGCTTCTTGCAACGTATCTCCAGCCAGCATATACAAATTTGCCAAGATCTTCTTAGCCTTCATGACTACCAAGTTCCCCTCACCACCTTTAAGATTTCATCTTCAACATGGATCTTACATCCGAGATCATCTAATTGCCCTATGGACGGTAGATTCTTCTTCAAGTCCTTCACATGTCGTACCCCTTGAATTGTGCGAACAGTACCATCATACATTTTTATTTTGACAGTACCTTCTCCAAAGCAATCTCCAAGGCATGGTTGTTTCCCATGAACACAGATCCCCCGAGATAGGCTCATAAGTGTGAAACCAATCTCGATCGCGGAGTCATGTGCCAAGTTGCACCTGAATCCACTATCCATTTATCATGAAACTCCCTTTACTGTTAGGACTCATTCTTTGTATCACTCACTGGAATGTCTCCATCTTCTAAGGTATTTGCAACATTACCTTGTGAAGATGATTCTTGAAGTTCTTTTGTTCATTCTTCCTCTTCCAACACTCTTTCTTCGTGTGCCCTTTCTTGCCACAATAGTAGCATTTGAAATTCTTCTTGCTTCGAGAGTTTGACCTATAATGATTTTGACTCCCACTTGAGCCACGTTCCGTTGATCTTCCTCTCATCATTGTTAAAGCTTCTGCTTGTTTGGAACTTTCCACTTTGCTCATCCTTCCGGATTCTTCTTCAAGAATAGCTCTCGACGTCCTCAAGTGTAATTTCCCATCAATATTATTATTTGTAATATTGATGATGAGTTGATTATACGAGTCAGGTAAACTCTAAAGTAGAAGCTCCGCACGTTCATTTTCAACTATATTGAAATCTGCTGGCGATAATTGGGCAAACAAGGTGTTCAACTGGTTGATGTGGTCCGTCATCGATATGGACTCACTCATCAGAAGAGTATAGAGTTTTCTCTTCAAGAATATTCTTGTGTGAAGTGATTTTACCTCATATAGTTTGATGAGGGTATCCCAAATCTCCTTATTTGTATTCTTTTACGCCACACTTTGGATAGAATGAATCCGCCATTGCTAAGTGCAAATTTGCAATAGCATTGTCATTGATTTCTTTCCATACAATTTGGTCCGTGTGAGCAGCGGTTCTTCCTTCAATTGCCTCTATGCAATTGTCTCTCCTCAGAATGACCTTCATCTTTAATTTCCACAATGAGAAATTATCCTATTGAACTTCTCTATCTCATATTTCGTTGTCATGGTTTTAAACCGACTTACGCAACCTTCACTTATGAATAGTATTGCCTCTTTGAACGATAACGGTAGACCGTGAACAAGTTCACACTACCATACTCCAGTAACAAGAATAACTCTTTTTTCGATGTGGAAGATCGGATTAACTCGCAACCACAGAGCATACTAAGAATTTTCTCCAACACTATTCTAGTGACTATAGAATGAAAGCACAACCGACGGGCTCGATACCACTTGTTGTGATTCAGATAATAGCATAAGAACACACAACTGAAATAAAAGATGATAAAAAACACACTACCCGGTGGCAAAGAATGTAATTTACTAATAAAGTAATTACAACAAAAGAACAAGGAAACAATTTGGGAATTTTCTCCCCTTTCTTTGGGACACTCTTTGTTATTTTTCTCTCGGTGGTGTATATTTCCTATCGCCACGCTCCCTTATATAAGGGAAGGAAACCGCGTAAGTGAAGGAGAAAACGCGTAACGGAAGAAGAATTAAAAAGAAAAAAACGGTGGCCGTTTTATTGACAATAAAAACGGTGGCCGTTTTTATTGGCTTTTCAACAGTAACTTGAAAAATAACCCAAGTCTCCTACATTGGCTAAAGATAGAGTCTTAAAAAATTTTAAGTGGGGAACAATTCTCACTTTTTGAGCTAACTTTTGAGATTGAGATAGATTAGGAACCACTTTGATGGTATCAAAGCCCATTTTAGATCCAATAAAGGGTTATTCATCATATATTTACGCATTAAACCCAATAGCACTGGATGTGAAGGAGTATATTAAAAAACCCTAAGTTTAAACTTGATAGTGTTGGACGTGAGAGGGTATATTGGAAAAAACCCAAGTCCCACATTAGATAGAGATAGAGTCTGGAAAAAGTTTATAATTAGAGAGTAATTATCATTTCTTAAACTAGTTTTTGGAATTGAGTTAGGATCAAACTCACTTTCTAAGAAATTGGGAGTCATAGATCTCACACTCCTAATCCTCCCATTTTGTCTGTGCAAATCCGAAGAAAGTCAGAATGATTGCAATAACAATACTTCTTTTTTCTTATACTATATTCATATAAGTGCAAATTAAATTTTAACTTCAATACTTCTTTTGTCATTTATATTATAATTTCAATTTCTTAATGCTTAATGTTTGTATACTAATAGCTTAATATTTGTATTATTAAAACATGTTACACTTGTATTTTACACAAAAAATTCTATTCAAAATAACAATTAAAGACTTTAGTTTCATTCAAGTGACTTGATTTAAAAAAATATTGATTTTTTTTTATCTAAAACTTTTTAAAAAAATGTGTTTATTTTAATTAAGGCTAATTTGATTTGATGGTTCAACTATTACATCATTCAGACTCTTATATCTTGTAGAAGTTTGTAGAGTAGACCCAATAGGAGAATGTGATTTAATTAGAGGAAGGGTGTTGACCAAAAAATTTAAACTAATTAGTTTTATCATCTTTATTTTTATATATCTTTCTATTCATCTTTATTTACTCGATGTGAGATATTCACTAACGTATCTTGATAAAAAGGTCCTACTTATTGGCATTGAAGGTTTATCCATATTATTAAAATAAAATCAATTTTTGGACACAAATTACATCCATCGAGGACCCCTTATTTTATATTATTTTATATCATCTTGATTTGGCTTAACAATATTATTTTCAATCAATGAGACCACTAAAAAGAAACCTTGAGCACTAAAGAGAAACCTTGAGTCATAAACATCACTTTTGGTTAACATTGTTTGACTTGTGCCAACTTTTAGAATCAATCCTAACTTTTTTTTTTCATTCTTAGAGCTCATTAATAAGATTGACCTTTCTCAGTTGGTCTTTAATATATAACACCAAAAATTTATTTTTTCCTAAATTATGAGATTTAATTATTTTTATCATGGTCTTTTATTTTATTTTATTTTAATATTGATTGATTTTTTTTTTCTTTTTTGTAATTGTCAATCATTCTCTACATGGAATAATCCAACTAATTAAGTAAGAGTTGACGAAGATGATCTAGTCAACTGTTAATTAAATTTATAATAGACAATTTTTAGCAACACAACTACAGTAGCCACAAGATGAATAAAAAAATAAAAATTTTTATATTCAATATTAACATTGATATTAAACTTATCAACCTCTTGAACATTGAAGTCAATGTTTACAAACTATTATGTAAAGAGTCTATGAAACATGTTTATCATATTAAGATCTTTAATATTTATATTTGCATGGTTTAACAAGATGTTTTCATCATGAAATATCATTTCAAAATAAGAAAAACATATTGATACAAATGTCTTGTTAATTTTATTATTTGTTATGAAAAATTATATATTCAAAACAAATGATCACAAATCATCTACGTGCCTTTATTAATAGTTTTCTTTCTGTCTTCCTCTTAATCAAAACTCATCATAAAAAAAAAGTTCGACCTCCATTAATTTAAACTCCTTCATATAACTTTCAAATATTTTTTTTTTTTGGCATAACAAGAATGTCCACATTGAGTAATTTTACAATGACTCCCCGAAGAAGTTAAAGAAACAGTTTGTTCTCTCAGTCATCTCAAAAGTTAAACCTTCATTAGATTATGGTGATTAATCTAATAAGAAATTTTATTGTGATTGAAAAATACTCCTTCTAGAAGGAGAGTAGTATGGTGCATGACCAAAAAGAGACTAGTCCCTTCACATTCCCGCCAACCGCACATATAAAAGATACTCTCTCTTCCGTTCTGTTTCCGATTTCTGTGATCACAACTCACAACGTAAAACCCTAAACCGCAGAGTGATGGCGCGCACGCCTAAACCCAAAGGCGGCTCCTCCTCTGCCACCGCCACTGCCACCGCCTTCTTCAAACCTGGCACTGCGGTGGAAGTCAGTTCCGAGGACGAAGGCTTCCGCGGCTCTTGGTTTTCTGGCACCATCATCCGCCGTCTCGCCTCCGAAAGGTTCCTAGTCGAGTACGACAACCTGATGGCGGAAGAAGAAAGCTCGAAGCACTTGAGAGAAGTCCTCGGCCTCCGCCACCTCCGGCCCCTTCCTCCGGTGGAGACCGGCCGCGAATTCAAGTTTGGCGACGAGGTTGACGCGTACCACAACGACGGGTGGTGGGAGGGACACATAACCGAAGAATTGGAGAATGAGAGGTTCGCGGTGTATTTCAGAGCATCGAAGGAGCAATTGGCCTTTTCCAAGGAGCAACTCAGGCTCCATCGCGAGTGGTTCA
Source organism: Mucuna pruriens (assembly GCA_025330945.1). Classification (NCBI taxonomy): domain Eukaryota; kingdom Viridiplantae; phylum Streptophyta; class Magnoliopsida; order Fabales; family Fabaceae; genus Mucuna; species Mucuna pruriens. The sequence goes on from JAENHJ010000154.1 coordinate 3,152,416, forward strand.
ATCACAATTGGGTCCCCCCACTGCAAGAACCACAGAAACAGGCACGATTCACCCTAATTTTGTTATAATTTGCTGCATTAGAGAACTCTAGAATCTAGGACCAGGGTAGGGCTAAATTGCTTGTATGTTAATTTGATTATAGTTTAATGTGATGATGATGTTGTTAATAATAGGATAATGCGGAATTGAAGAAAGTGTTGCTGACACCCAACGTGAAGTCTGTTGAAACTGTGAAGGGGGAGGAGTTTAACGTAGGGATATTAGTTGAGGTTAGCAGTGACGAAGATGGGTTCAGAGGAGCTTGGTTTGCTGCCACTGTTGTTGAGGCAATGGGGAAGGACAAGTTCGTTGTTGAATACCATAGCCTGTTGGCTGATGATGATTCCCAGCTTTTGAAAGAGGAGGTTGATGTCCTGCACATAAGGCCTCCTCCGCCGCCGGACACCAGTGTTGCTGGTCAATTCAGTCTTCTTGATGAAGTTGATGCTCTGTACAATGATGGCTGGTGGGTCGGTGTGATTTCTAAAGTTCTTACTGATTCAAGGTATATAGTTTACTTCAGGTCTTCTAATGAAGAACTAGAGTTTCAGCACTCCCAGTTGAGGCTGCACCAGGACTGGATTGATGGCAAATGGGTCATGCCTTGTAAGGTATGGCTATTCACTGCAACTCCTTTTAGTTCAAAGTATGCATGTTGGAACTTCCTTTTTAAAATTTCACATAACAGCTCATAGTCAAGAAATAGGTTTTAGAAAACAGTCCTTGACGTAATTTTGGCCGTTTTGTCAAAGCTTTCACGGTAAAGGTTTTTTAGGTCTCCATAACCACATTGTGACTGCAATTGTCGCCACATCGACTGCAATGTTTCATAATATCAAGAATTGTGATAAAACTATAACCGCAACTCCAATTTAAAACCTGGGTCAAATCCATTGTTGCCTTGTTGGGCTCTTGTAAATCTTTGGGAGTATGTTGGATTTTATCCCTGCCTAAGATTAGAAGGCAGGACAGATTTTGGAATGTGTGGCTTCTAAGGGAATAACATTAGGAGGCGGAGGCACCTGATAGATATTTTTAAGTGGAAAATGAATCCTCTCATGTGAAAATTCAGCCCAAGAAGATTCATTCCCATTTTTAAGTTGGTGGCTTCTCAAGAAAAAGTTTGCATTTGATCACATTGGGATAATTACTGACTTAAATTCAAGTCAATGATTAAGCTTAGTAAGTGGGAATCAAGGTTTTAAATTGCCCACTACAGTGCCGCTATAACAGTGTAGCAGTGGTTTAGTGTAACGGTCATAGCAGACCAAATAGTGGGCTTAGTGGCCGGGATAGTAGTGTTATGTGTTGATTCCAAAAAATTTCTGAGTGGAGACATTAGGGTTTTTGGGAGGCTATTTTTGGAACTTCAATTTTAAAAAATGAAGTCTACAACTGTAAGTGAAAATGATAAAGAAGACTTGAATGTAGAAGATGATGTTTGATGATTCCTATCTAGGAAACTTGTATGTTTTGTCTAAGACACCTTAACTAATGACTTTTTTTTATTAAATATGAATGTCATGAATTTTGAGTAATTTAGATCATTTTGAGAATTTATATGTTCATAGTATATATTATATAAACTAAATAAAAAATTTAAAAGTAGTGTCTATCTTGCTATCCACTATCCTACTATGGCGTTTTTGGGGACAGCCACCATGTGCCACTACCCAATCCACTATCCTACTATGGCGTTTTTGGGGACAGCCACCATGTGCCACTACCCAAGATTTAAAACACTGGTAGGAATGTCCAATAAAAGAAAATTGGTAGGTTGGAATTCATTTTTGACTACTTGTTTTTGCGGTCCAGAATCATAGACTTCCTATATTTTTTTGGGTAAATATCTTCCTGTGTTAGTCCCATAATCACAGCCACTAAGCCTTTATAAGTCATTAGTGATCTAATTTACTACATCATTTGTTGTTTCAAGGGGCCTCTTTAGAGAAGGGCATCAAAACTAGCATTTGGGTCTTCTGCATCCAAGAGACCTATCTATATTGTTCTTTACAGGAACAATATCCAAACTTGCTCCAAAATTGATCTGCATCTGACTGTTGACCTAGTTTCATGTCCACATCTGACAAATCATGTTGTGAGCTAAGATACTGAGTTCAGGGGTACACGTGAAATAAGGGGTAAAGCATATGTAAGAAACGAGTGGAGTGGAACAAAAACTTATGTAGTTTGGTAAATATCTTTGTCTTGCCCGCCATGCATAATATTTGAAAGTAACGAATCTGTAAAAAACTCAAAATAGAAGTTTGGTTTGGCAGCATGCTAGTGGATGTAGTACCAATAACAATGTTAGCTCATTTATAACATCAATCGAATTAAATAAAATATCCCACACAACTTGTTAGTGATATTTTATTAACGTTGTTGATCAATATTTGATGTTGAAATGATGGTCAAGGTTCCTCTAAAGTGAAGGTGCATTTATCTTTAATTTAACATGCATTGTAATCTCAACTCATTAAAATTTAAGAGTAGGTATACCTTTACATACATTGCAAACAAACTCAGTTTAGGAGAGCTAGCTCTTGACATGATAGTCTTTTTTAACAAAGAGACTTCACCTCTGCAATCTCCGAGTGATAGTATGTATTTGGTCCGAATTCACTTATTCTAGTTGATGATGTATGGCCATGCATTTCAAGTTACTAAATCATATAGTCTGGACTCGTGCAACAATATTTTTATGTTTTGAAGATCTTAACCTTACAATGCTTATGGTTTAAACTTTTTCAGGCGTTGAAGTTGTGAACGCTGAAGAACTAGAGGTAGAAGAAAAAATCCGGATTCAGTTCAGTCATTTATTAGGACTTCCTAGTTCGTAGTTCGTATGAATCAAAACTTGAACTCATCTCGCCAGATATGCTAATGGCCATTTTAGATTCAGTTTTAGACGTTGACCTTGACATCTTTTAGATTAGTATACCCAGTACATACTCTCGGAATTGCAAACTTTTTCTTTTCCGGCATGTCGATTTGCTATGTCGCACTGCACATTTTCTAATTTTTCATAATGGCAAATGTTATCTAGTGCCCTTAAAAACATTAGATAACCAATCAAAACCGTTATTAATATACCCTACAGTAACTTTTCATGCATTTTTAACGAGATTTCCATCTCATAATTCTGGAAATTCGCTTGTGTTTATTACGATTTATGTGACGAGATGGAAAGCATGCATGCTACTCTATAAAAGAAGTCCAATCTGTTTGTTGCTTTCGGCATTTATGTTTGGCTACCAGTAAAAGACGTGAATCAATATTAGTTGACCTTATTTGGATTTTTTAAACTAAGACGTGAAATATTCAAATTTTGATTTTAGATATAAGAAAAATTATGTTGGAAGAGAAATATTTATTATTTGATGAATTTACAGATTTCAACAGAGGTTATTTTTTTGCTTTTGATGATAAATATTTCACACATGGGTGTAACAAAAAAAAAAACCTAGAATAGAATAATTTTCTTTAATTAGGTTGGAGGTTAAAACATCTCAACAGGAGACCTAGTATATTACTTAACTATCGATTATTATTTATTTATTTATTTATTTATTTATTATCATTTTATTTATTTTGATATTTGACACTCATGATAAATATTTAAAATTTATTAAACAAGAATTCACTAAATATTTAAAAACTAATCACTTAACTATGGTCAAAATAAAGATGAGCAATAAAGTAAAGGAAACATATCTATATATTGTTTTTCCGTTAGACTGTTCTCCTTTTATTGTACTTTTGAAGTGTTTTTTTATAAATTGTTTTTTTTTTAAATAAGGAGGTATCAAATTTATTTCAGCTAAATGCTGAATGGTTTACATATTAATAGACTTTTCTCTTTTCCATTTTTTTCTCACATAGAACTGTGTTAATATTCAAATTAAAGGCTTAAAAATAGCCTATAGATTTGCTTCAACATCGATCTTAGGTAAACCGAATGCCATGTATATTCAAAAGGAATGTTGGATATATTATTGACAATTTTTATCCCAGCACAGTTAAATTTTCTATTCGAGAGCATGTGACGATGAGAGGTGGTTAATTATAGCTGCACTACTAGGTGCTGAACTTCAATAGGAAAGTGTGGGATCCATATCAAGTAATTAAGAAAATGTGAAATTATACTAGAAACATAATAGAACAAAATTTAATATAACTTTAGCATTTCTTTTTCTTTCAAAGTGCATCTGATACATAGCTAGCTAGCCTAGGTGTAGAGAGCAAGAAAGAAATGGAAAGGATGACAACTTAGTGCAAGCTTTAGATAAGCCTAGAATTAAAACTAAAATCAACTTATTATTACATGAATAGTCAATACTCATATCATAGCGAACCAGCAATGTGAGAATCAAACCTCTTGGACTTCAACAGCACTAGAAACTTGTTTGACTTCCTTAACTTGTTTGTCTTCCTTGTTATCCTTCACTTCCTTAACAGGCTCTTGAATCTCAAAAGCTGAGACTGGGAATGTCCTGAAGAGCCCTGAAGGGATCTTGAATGTGATCTTCCCAGAGGGTGGATCATCAACATAGATCTCATTCAGTGTGAGCCAAACCAACAGCTCCTTGGTCTTGACACCAGTGAGCTTCTTTATCTTACCAACCTCAACATAGGCAGTGATCTCAGTAGCATAGGACACTAGCTTCCCAATCTTGTCAAACTTGTGGTTTATGGTCTTCTTCTGCTTCAGCCACACGAAGCCACTTTCCTTTTCGTAGCCGCATTCCTCAATGTCCTTCAAAGGCAAAAGGCCATTGGGTAGCCCTACCTCCTTCAGCAGTAACTTTGACTTTTCTTGGCAGAGTTCATCTCCATGGTACACCTCCGATTTGGCTTTGATCTCTGCAGTTACTAGAGACATCTTTTCTCTTTCTGATATGATAACGCTATGTGATTATGAAGGATCAAGGGAGATAAGTGGGGTTCATATAGCTCTCATGCTATCACTTTGCCCTTCTATCTTCCATAAACTTCAACCACTGCCACTGTCCTTCTTCATAATGTGTCCCATACTGCCATTAATTTTGTGATATGTTATGCTATGTAGTAGCTCACTATTAAGGTAGTTGGTAGGCAAAAACTTGCATCTTAAATATTGCCGCTGCAATTTTCAAGAGTATTCAAATGAGTGTCTTTTTGCATTAAAATTTGTTTGAGGCAGGTGTCCTCTTGCTCTTCCTTACAGCTATATCAATTTTTAGGAAATGGATTCATACAATCGGAAATTACATGCATTAACAGCGCCTTACAACTGTTTGATAAACATCGGACGGCTTAGGTTAGATCATGAATGTGTGTTGTTATGTCTTATGTAAGAATTTCATATATTAGAATAAGAATTTGATTTTAGTTTTTAACTAAACTTCCAAAGTTAAGTATAAAAGGTGGTTATTTTTTCTTTTATATATTATTCAGTTATTATTTTTAATTATTGTAGTAATTGAATTTTTTCTAATTATTTTTTTTCTAACAAATCTTTCATGTAATATTATTGGATTTAGTTCGATCATAAATAATTTAATAACATATCTAAATATGTTTTTTTACCATTTTATAAATATTGAGTTTGTATATAATTCAATATCACAAAATTGATTTATAAAATGAAAGTTATCTCTTAATTATATATTTTATTTTGTTTATATTACTAGTCAGATTTTTAATATATACTTATCATGTAGATTGGATATGTTCAATCATGAAATTTACAAAATTTGATGGATTAAGATTGATAATATTAAAAATATGAAAATAAAATTTGTTAGCCTTAATATTTATTAATGGTGTAATAAGCTTAACCATAATTAATAGGATAAGAGAAGTTACGTTACGGTATAATTCTATAATTAAATTTGTTTATATCTCAACGCATATGTAAAACTTGCACTCTCTTCCAATAAAATTTTACCATTTTAGGAAGGCATTGGTCATCCGTATCCTATATTTTGAAAGAATGAATCTTTGCAGCGGCATTTCTTTTTGGTACATTGAAAAGTGGCATATCGAAGATTTGATACCATGACCTTATTTTAAAAAAAAAGCTGCATAAAATTCCAACCCAATATAACATATTCTTGTTTTAAAGCTGAGATTTTAAAAAGTAAAGGATGAGATTATTTTTATGTTAAGTTTTTATTTTTATTTTCACGGAGGATCCATTTCCAAGTTTTTATTCCTCGTATCTCTTGGATGCACATAATTAATTTTAGACACGTCAGATCAGATAAATATGGTGATTTTCTTTTAATTAAGAAGAAATGTTAGTATGGTAGTTAGATTATTAATTTATTATCTTATGTTTTTCTTCAGCTTTTTATTCATAAGAGTTAGGTCACCTGACAGTATAGCTAATTTTCTTGACAGAAAACGCATTTATATGCCTTTTATTACAGCGAACTAAATTATTTATTCTTTCACCAGTTACAACGGTAAAGAAATTAACAACTGGATTGTTAGCATATAAAGATACGACATTTATTCACATCTCATGCATTAACTATATTAAAATTTTAACAATGTAAAATATAACAAAGTTTGATGAAAATTGATAAAGTGTATATAAAAATAAGAGTTGATAAATACCATTTTGAGTTAAATATTTGATATAGGCAGCAGTACTAGAAGATTGGTTAGAGTAGCAGTAACTCAGGAAGACAGAAGAGTAATATATAGATGAACTACCACTTATTGTTGACTACTTGTCTTTCCTTCAATAGTTCTTCAATTATTTCTTTAAAAAAATTATCGAAATTTCCAGAAACGCATACTATATATTATACGGTTGAAAATTTAATGCATAATAAAGGAGCGTGTTTGCTGGTGACAGAAGCCAATGAGCATGGTTGACGTGTATTATATATATAGTTGGAAAGGTGACCTATTTATTTCGTGACACATTTGTGATAAATAAATATGGATTAGCACCTACCCAATACACCTCGTATTACTTAGATATTACATTTAAGTTTTGATTTTTTAATAAAGATTAATTATTAATAACAAAACTTGAACGTAAGATTTTTATATGTTATCTAAATTTTTTATCGATACGTGGATCCTAATAACTCAACTGACACTTGTTTTAAGAAAATATTAAGCAGTATTACTTAATATATATTTATTAAATATTTATATTTAAATTACTTAAAAGTAAATATTGTTATTTTTATATTTTAATATAATCAATATTTTATTTAAAAAAAATTAGAGTAAATTACATTAATTCTTCTTGAGATTTTCTGAAATTACGCACAATTTTTTTTAATGTTTACAACACCCGTCCTTATTAGGGTACACTATATAATTTTTTTAAATAATTAAGGGAGATTAGAATAATATATAAGGAATGTCAATGTAATATTTTTTAAATAATTAAGAGAATTAGTGTAGGAAAAAATTAAAGATATCGGAAGAAATTTGATGAGACTTTATGATAGGTTAGTTTAATTTACTCTTATTTTTATTTTATTTTCTTAACCAATATTTTAAGATATTCATCAACATTATCCTTTTAATAGTTACTAGAAAATATCTAAATATTTGTAAATATAAGTGAAATATAAAAAATTTATATTTAAATATTTTAAAAATTGATTTAATTGATAGAATATTATTCCATAAAAATTAAAATAAAATAATATAAAAATTTAAAAAAAATTAAAAGTTTTAAAAGTAAAAATGTTAACTTATCTCAATTGTAATCAAACTCATTATATAAGGTGAATAAGTTTTAAATTTTAAATTTTAATTTATTTCACACATATATATTTGTTACTGTCATTCAAGAATACACATATATATTTGTTATTGTCATTCGAGAAATTTCAATATCAATATCAATATTTTAGTTAATTTATCTTCATTGTTACTTCATTATCACCATTACTCTTGTTATAGTCACTTATTTACAATGACAAAATCATTATATAAAAAAAAATAAAATTACAACTACACATGGCATGAGACAAGGTGAAAATAGGTAATCTAAATTTTATAAATTTTATAAGAGGTGTGTTTAACTTGTTTATATGATATAAACATATTTTTAAGTTTGATCTAATTGTTATGGTAACTTATTTAACTTTGTATTTTATAATAAAACTTCTATATAGGCTTAACTCTTTTTTTGTGTATGCAATACTGACAACAAGATTTGAATTTAGATCTTATACAAACTACTCAAACTCTCAACTATAAGTCAATCTTAGTGACTTTTATAGGCTTAATTTTTTAATGTAAAACAACTTAGTATTTAAAAACAACTTAAACATAGTATAAAATATTTAATATAATAATAAATTAATAAAAAAATATTATTTATATTTACTTAAATAAGTTGGCCTATTAGATCTAAAAAAACTTTTTAAATGACGTAAAATCTAACATTTTAAGTAAATAAGTTTTCATAAAAGTCTTTGTCTAGTTTATTTTTTAAAAAAATCTAGTTAAGTTATGGACTCGTATATAAGTTAATCGAACCCTTATGTTTGTCTGCGTGTGAGATAGAATGGAATGAGATAAGTATTAAGGTGCTAATACCTACATTCATTCTATCAAATTTTGCGTGTGAGATAGAATGAAATGAGATAAGTACTACATTCACTCTATCAAATTTTGCATATAATTACCCGTTTATGTTCTCGTTGAATAAGTAACTATTTTATTTCTATCATGGATAATTTTACCATACTCATTGGGTTGATTACCTATTGTTGTCCATATTCATATCGCTTCCTTTGTTTATACGAAGTCATTACATGTTTCCTCAAAACCAATCAATTATTTGGCTGACTAATAGCGTGATTTGTGACTGTATCCAATTTAACTTTGTAAAGTCACTACCTAAGTGATTATTTTATATATTTATTACGTTTTGAAATGTTTCAATGTAACATCAAATCTTCTCGCAGAGGGTTTGTAAAGATTATCACCATATTTGTCAAAAAAGTTTGTGTAAAAGATTACATTCCAACAGTGGTGAACAATTTATCTGGAGTCGGCCATTTGTTGATATCGTTAACCATATACCACAATGAAACACCGGCAGGAAATGAAATGAGCCATCATAATTGAGCACCAAAAATTGGCACATCAAGCCGAAGGAACAACAATAAGCTAAGGTTTCCGTTTGGTTGAAAGAAAATAAAGTAAGAGAAGGGCAAAATTTTTGAAATTTGTATTGAAGAGAAAAAGAAAAAGAAATTGTAGTTAAAGTCGTTTTATTTTTCTATTTTCCTTTCGTTTTTCTCTTCAATCAAATAAAAGAAAAAACATCATTATTTATATTTTCTACTCTATTTTTTTCTCTTATCCAAACACACCATAAATGATATAACCCCAACCCCAAACCCTCGTTTTTTCCATCAAGATTATGGAGTACATGTTTCCCAGGTTGAAAAAATATGTATGAGACAAAAACTAAAGGATTAAAAATCAGTTACTGCTCCGGACAATGGCATGCACGTGTGTAGGATTCAGTGTCCTGGTTCTTGAATGCATTCATGCGTACAGGCAATATCAATTGGACATAGCTCTTTAGTTGTTTTGGCTGTCCAACGTTTCCATTCCATGGCAGAAATTGTTTAGCAAGGACTCAATATGCTTCACTTCTTTTGGGATTGATGCTGTTAGGACCTGTGTTTTTAGCATCAACTCAATATTAGTATGTGTATGTAGCAGAAAACATCTGTAACGCTGTGTAGGGATTTGTGGAAGGACAAAACTTAGATTTTCTTTCTTAGTTGCTCATAATGTTATTTTTTAGTTGGAGTTTTATCATGATAAGTTGATAACCTACGTCGACCCTTAATCCATGAGTTACCGAGATAAAACTCTCGATAATGGCACTATAATCACCTGAGGAATAGCACCTAAATTACTAGCAAAAACATAACGTACACTATTTTTTAACCACCTTATTCTATTTTTTTTAAGACAAAATGCTAATTAATGTGGCAAGGTTAGTACTATTTAAGTAATCGAAATAAAAGTTTTTATTAAAATGTTATTAAATTACTCCCACCATGATTTCCAATGTATCCCTGACATGGTTTTCACTAAAAACTTACTATTTAGTAATTCCTTAACCAATGTTCTAACCCTAATAAAGTGTTCATAAATGAGGTGTAAAAAATAATTTACATAGTTTTGTTAAAGAAAAGTCATCACGAACACTCAAGAAACTGAAACTATATCTAAGAACTCTCTCTACCCACCGAGAAAAGTCACTGTCGAATTTTTTACTTCTGGCTGGTTTATTTTGATACTCGTAGAAGCAATAGTCGTTTTCAAATTTGTGGATTAATCTGGTTAATTCTAGTGCGTCCATGTTTTTAAATATTCTAAGGATTTAATTCTGATTAACTACACGATCATTGATGGGGATTAATCTGGTACCTTAATTAGTTTAATGTACCAAAACCTGATATTTATTGGTTTCTGGTTAGACAACGATGGATCACACAGCTAACAAAGAACACATTTAATGATACTGAATAAGACAACTGAGTGTATCTAAGAAATTCTAATACTTTACGGATTTCAAAGACTAATTGTGACTTGTGAGAAGCAACAATCGACAATCGACAAAATACTTGACAACTCATCAAGGGTACTAGTATCCCAAAAAACCGTACTATAGCAGCGTGTGTCACTCAATCATGCATTTTGACATCATTACTTGGAACTAATTAACAATCAAAATCTAGATTAAACCGAAAAGTTAAGCTGATGGCTGATGCTGAGTAAAGAATCGTCCTCTGTTTCTGTCAGCTAGCAAGTTTCATATTTACAATTGCTTAGTTTTTTTAAGGATAAAAGTATTTACTTGAATTGTTATTTAGTTTTCATGGTTAGAGACACCATTTCTAGAGTTCCTTATCCTAAAAAATAATTAACTCTATCGCAACCACATATGCATCTCTCATTCATTATTCTAACGCTCAAAAGAAGCGCAATCAGCATCTAGCAGTCACAAATTGACATACTACAGTAGTTTTAACTGCAATATTTTAAAAGAAATTACCTCGTAACCAGTGTCTGTGATGAGAACCTCATCCTCAATCCGTATCCCAATGCCTCGATACCTGCAATAGGACATCTTCCAAGATTTATTATATTGCACATGAAACTGAAACATTTAATGCCATGATTGAAGACAACTTAAATGCTCACATGGAATATATGGTGAACAAATACTGAGATTATTTATATGATGTAAAGGAAGTTATGAACACTGAATGACTAAAAAGACATAGCAAGAGAAATAAAATCCATATTAAAAATGTACAACTGATAGTGGTACTAAGACTTAAACAGATTAACTTAAGATTCTTAATTTGCATATGAAAAATTCAAGATCCAAAAATGGACACATCTCTTGATAGATTAAATAGTTTAGGAACTATACATACATCTGTAGAACTTTGGTCCCATTGGGTTTTGGAATGATTTTAATAGGAATACAGATGAGAATGGAATAGCCACTTCCACTGGCATGTGTGATATGATTAAATGACTGTTCCATTCTAGTCCTATACTTGGTCTGCCAAATCAAATAAGAGTATAATAAACATTTTTTATGACAAAGGATGGGACTGGTGCAGTGGCAGTTGGGGGGTTGGTGAAGGTAGGGCCGTGATGGTGTAGCACTGGTAGAAGATGATCTTTAGCATTTTTTATGACAAAAGACATAGGGTATAATAAAGGTGCAGTCAATCTTGTACAGATCCTATTTTGGAGGGAATGTTTATTCCCTCTTTTTTATGGTATAAGAACACCCTAGGCAATGGCTAGTCTCATTCCAAAATTTCAAATAAGAGACCTTGTGGAATCGAGAGGATTATGAACAAGCAGGGTAATCGGTGCTAAAACATGCTTGGAAACTATAATCAATCACGGATACCCAACTCAGGCTTTAAAATACTGGTATATGCAACCAGATTCTTGGAAGGAAAAATGAAAGGTAAAATTCTAGAAGCTAGTCAAGGGATTTACATGTTTAGTAGAAATAGCTGGTAAACCAGGAAAATTGCATAAGAGGAGCAAGCAATGGGAATAATCAATTTGTCAAAACAAGCTCTTTAATAAACCTCAATACGTACCTCTCTGGAACATTAAAAGAAGATGGGATGTACACTCCTGGTTCAATAGTAATTACCTGCACACAGCCGCACAAATTAAAAAAAAAAAAAAAAAGAACAGGCTGTCAGCTAATATGGGTAGATATGCAACTCTGACGCATAGGTCCACATATGCAGGCAATCAAAACTTCAATGAGGTTGTCTTGCTCAAAGAGGGTAAGAGTAGGAAGCAGTGCTCACCGGCATCAATTCACCACCTAATCCCCACCCCCAAATAAATTTATTTACTTTGTTAATTGAGCCAGAAATTATTTTGCATTTATATTACATAAATTATGTGGTGATAATAACCAGCAAAGAGCCCCAGGGTGTAAACTTTAAAGCTTCATTCAGCTAGCTCTAGCTTTAAGATATTTTTATGCAGCAGAGTTCTTCTAATACCAGTTAGCTGAGAGTACCTTTACCTACTATACCTTTCAAGGTAACAGTTCTGTAAGCAGAAAAATACGAGGTGAAATTGGTGCAGTGCAGCTATGAGAGAAAATTTTGGAATACTGGACCGGTACTTTAAGGAATAACCAATAACAGCCTTGGGTGAAAACTAGTGTTTAGAAAATACTGATCACGTACAACTGTACAAGTACATTCGACAGTTTTCATTTAACTAAAAGAGATACTTTAATGTGATTTTGAAATCGACGGTAATGAAGGTACTTGTTGATAAGAAGAGAAAGCAAGAGCCATTACTGAATCCGTGTGTCAGTGTACACAGTAGAGCATAGTGTCAATGTTGAGAAGAAGAAAAGTGTTATATTGCATGCGTAGTAATTATGGAGAAAATAATTGCCTAATTACCATAATTATGTAAATATTAGAATTGCCTGATTACCATAGTCAATGATATCTAACAATATCCAACAACAATTACCTAATTATCATAAGTAAAGATATCTAAAAATATCTAACACTTAACACTTATGCACATATAAATCATATGCACTAAACTTAAAATATAATCAATTTGAGGACCCCATAAACACATGGTGAAGACATCAATCAATTGATAGGTAGACTTAACAAAATTAACGATGATGTCACCCGACAACATCTTCTCACTCAAACAATTGATAGGTAGAGTTAACAAAATGAATGGTGATATCACCCGACAAGATCTTCTCCATGGTAAAGTGGTAATCTATCTCAATGTAATTAGTTCTCTTGAAATAGTGGACTTGAAGCAATGTACAAGGCAACCTGATTATCACAAATGAGTCTCATATTTAAAACATCTTCAAACTTTAGTTTTTTGAACAACTGTTTGAACTAAAGCCAAAAAGTTCACAAGCAATTGAAGTCATGGCTCGATACTCTACTTCTAAACTAGACCATACATCGACATTATTTTTTTTACTTTTCTAGGAAATTAAGTTACCACAAATAAGAATGCAATATCTAGAGGTGGATCTTCTATTAGTGGAAGAATTTGTCCAATCTACATATGAATATCCCACAATTGAAGTATAGCCCTTGTCTTCTTCTCACAAAAGACCTTTTCCTAAAACTCCTTTGATATATTTCATAATACAAATGACAACATCCCAATGTCCTTCCGAAGGAGAGTTAAAAAACTATCCAGTCTTTTATACCTTTCCAGATCTGAAAGTGGCTCCCCCTAATATGGTAGAAGTTTAGAATTGGGATCCACATGTGTCAATAGGCTTAGCATCCTTCAGCCTTGTTTCCTCTAAAATATCCACTCCGTACTTCCTTTAGGAAATGATAACATCACTCTTGGCTTGTGCTACCTCTATCCCCAACAATTATCAGAGTCGACCAAGATCTATTTGAAAATGGTGACACGTGCTACTTTAATTGGGTGATGTCATGGTGATCATTACCTGTAATAACAATCATAGTAATCAATCCCAAACAGCAAAACGAAATGGTCGATCCCAAAAGAGGGATAGTAGATAGTGGGATGGTCACTATTTTAATTATAATTATAATTATAATTATATATATATATATATATATATATATATATATATATATATCTTTAATAATATTTTTATATTCTTTCTACTTATTATATATTTTTATCATTATATTAATTTTATTAAATTATTTCATTTTTTATTTATATATCTTTTGTTTATATACATTTATATATTATTATATTATATATTTGTCTATATTATATAATAAAAAATTATGTATTAATATTTTTTTCTAAATTCCTAAATATTATAGAGTATTTTATAGTTTTATAATACTATAATTATAATATATGATTACTTATAAAACAGTAAAAAAAAACTAATTTTAAGATGGAAATTAGCCCAATTTGGAGAGCAGTTCAACATCCACTCTCATTCAAAAAATAAAAAACAAAAGAAACTCTAGATTTTCTCTCTCTCCCATCATCCATCACACTATTTCAAAAACCCTAACTTGTTTCTCTTTCTCCCGGCAGTCGTCACACTTTCTAAAACCCTAGCTTATTTATCTTTCTCCCATCACCCATCAGCCATCACCTCCTTCTTCTTCTTCTTTTGAAAACAATACATCTCTGCCTAGCAAACTAGAGGTTGCTCACCAGAAGTTACAGAACACCTCTACCTCACCGGAATTTCCTAAGGTCTTCACTGCAACAAACTCAAAAACACTCCACGAGCGCAATCACATCCACCCTGCTTCGCCGCAATTGGGACTACTCCAACCGCGACATAAAAATGCGACGCAACAACATATTCGTCGTGCCATAGTGCTGCTTTGCCATGCTCCACCGCTATCACAGTCGCTCCGGCCGCTATTAACTACTATAATGTCGTCAACATAAACAACCAAGTAGATACAAGACTCCCCCCTGAGCAACAAATCCAAAAGATTGCTCCATATAACTTCTTCTGAAAGATCACCATGAAAAAGGGCACTCTTGATATGAAGTTGATATAGAGGCCAATAACGAATAACAACTATGGACAAGAACAACCTGACACAGGACATAGGAAAAGCATAAAAAAAAAGTTTGAATAAGCATTGCTTTCTTACACCAAGGCATTTTAGAGCTTCACATGTAGTCTTAGGAATAGACATAGAAGAGAAAGTTGAGAAACAAATATAATGGGGAGGAGACAAACAATAATAGCTCAATGTGACATAATGGGAAGAAGGATTATGTGTAAAATGGATACCTTTCTGAAGGGCAATGGAAAGATCAATATTTGGTGTCTATTGAGAGGGTGAAGGTGAGTTAGAAGTGTTCCCAGCATCAAGTGGTGGCGCCAAAGGAGGAGGGTGGAGCTAACAGTGATACACTTGTAATAAAGGTGGAGGAGGCGGATTTTCCTATGGATTAAGTGGACCATTAGACATATCTAGTGGGGTATAGGCAACAGAAACAAGAGAAGGAGGAAGAAGTAAGCTAGAAAAAGATCCATACTCAAAGGTGGAAACATAAAAAGAAATAAATTCAAAAGATAAAATTCACTAAGACTAGGTAACAATCAAGTGAAAGAAAATAACATTTATAACCTTTTTGAGATCAAGTGTAACCAAAGAAGACACACTTGTGAGAATAAGCAAAAAGTTTATCAAGACTAGGGCTAAGATTATGGACAAAACATGTTGATCCAAAGATGTGAGGAGGTAAAGGGTGAAGGGATTGGTGGGGCAATAAAATAGTGAGGTATCTTATTGTTGAGCACTAACCAAGGCATGCGATTAACAAGACAACAAGCAATAAGAATAACATCACCCTAAAAACAATGAGGAACTTTATCATAGAGCAAAAGAGTCTAAGTGGTTTCAACTAATTGTCTATATTTATATTCAGCAATGCCATTTTGTTGAGACATATAGGGACAAGGCATTTGATGCAACATGTCATTGGAAGCCATAAAAGATTGAAATTGTTGAGATAAGTACTCCTTAGCATTATCATTGTGCAAAGTATGATTAAAGCACCAAATTGATTTTTGATCTCATGATAAAAGGATTGAAAAATAGAAAACAACCCAAAACAATCATTTATTATGAACAACCAAGTACATTAATAATAATTATCAATCAAGGAGACAAAATACTGGTAGCATAAAGTGGACACACTATGACTCAGACCCCAAACATCAAAGTGAACTCAAGTAAAAAGAGATACAACTCAACAATCAACACGTTTAGGGAAAGAACTACAAATATGTTTTTCTAATTGACACAACTCACATAATAAATTGGATACTTGGAGAGACTTAGCATCAAGTGTTGAAGGTTGGAAAAGACTAGGGTGACCCAACTAAAGATGAATGAGCAAAGGAGAATCCACCATCGAACAACAAGCGTCGAGGTGTTAAGTCTGTATAAGCCATGAGACTTACATCTAACGTCAATCATCCACCTTAAGCTCTGGTCTAATAAGAAAACGAAGTCTTTGGTAAAGGAATCAATAGCAATTGAGGATCAAGTCAAACAATTAATGGACAAGAGAGAATATATTTGTTACCAATGATATGGTCTGTAACCCCAAAGTCAAGTACCCAAGAACCAAAAGATGAAGAATGAGAGACCAACAAAAGAATTATTTGAGCGCACAATAGATGCAGTGGAACCAAAGGCTTGATGTTCCTCATGCAATCATGCCACCAGAGGAAGTTAGAAAAATGGTTGGGGGTTGTTATTGAGGACTAGTGGCTTGAGCAACATGGTAAAAGAATATCAAGCAGAAAGAGGCGATGAAGCTTATGGGACATTAGCCAAGCAAAGTGGACGACCATGAAGAGCATAGCATCAATCAATAGTGAGGCCAAGCTTATGACAATGATCCACTAAAGGCGAGGTTTGCCTAATTTGCAAGAACGACCATGGGAACCACTTTGAGATACCAAGGTGAAAGATTCAACAAGTGTAGAAGGACTCACAATAAAAAGTAGACTACATAAAATTCAAAGTAGCAATGGTAGGAGAACCCAAAATCTAGTCCTGAATGGAAGAATACTCCACAAGTAACCTATATAATGCTAACAATATGAAAAAGGTATTTTGTTGTTCAAGTTCCTAGGTTGGGGTAGCAATAGGGGATAGAAGCTCATTGAAGTCATGAACAAGACCATAAACTTTGCCCAAATATTCAAACATAGGACCATCAAGGCAACGGGGGGTGATGATACTCATGAGGGATTAGCAAACCTCATAAAGGCACTAAGTATCATTAGTGTAAAGAACCTATGCTTGTTCTCAAACTTCTGCACAAGTCTCGTGAGCACAAAATATCTGCTCCAAAGAGTGTTGAACGGTGGATTTCAAACACTACATAGTTGGGCATCAATCTTGTTTCGGGAGTATGCAAAAATTCTCTCGAGCCAGCAACAGTCGCAAATCCACGAAACAAGATTAGTTTTTAGCCCAGTGGACTCAAGAAAACACGTAAGAGACCAACAAAAAGAACGATCAACCTCTGGGATAGAATCAACTATCGTGGTCAAGTGATTAACATATCCTTGACCCTTAAGCCAGAGCTTGATGCCGAAAATAAGTGTCATAGTTGGTCCCATCCAATTTGGGAGTAGAGTAGAGAGTAGGGTAGGGACATAGTTGGTGAAAGCAGGAGGATCAACCTTGGGAGGGGCAAAAGGCACCATGGATCAATCCAGAAGAGAGAGAAACAACCTGTAGCAGGCTATCAACAAGAAAAAAGGAAAACACAAAAGGTGAGAGGGCCCATAATGGCCAAAGAAAGCACAGATCAGGGTAGAGCACAGCAGGGCAAGCACTACAACACTGACACAAACCGGAAAGAGTGGCAGATGGCAGCACAGCGACAGCAGCAGAAGAGCGGTAGGGCCAAAACAGAAGAAAAAAATAGTTCCAGAAAAAGAACAAGACAGCGGCACAACCCAGAAACCGGGGACAGTTTCCAGAAAATAAAAATAAAAATATAATTGGCATGGATGGACAGCGGATCCACTGGAAAGACACGGAATACAGTTGTCTCTTATCTTATTAGGCTTTAGATACCATGTTGAGAAGAAGAAAAATCAAGAGAAATATCTGAATCTGTGTGTCAATGTACACAGCAGAGTGTATTACTATATAGTGTGGATAATAATTATAGAGAAAATAATTTCCTAATTGCCATAATTATGTAAATCCTAGAATTGTCTAATACCATAATTAAGGAAATCTAACAATATCTGACAATTGCCTAATTACCATGATTAAAGATATCAAACAATATCTAACAGCACTGAACAAATAGAAGTATGTTCCTAACAGGTGCTAAACTGTATTAACAGAGAGTAGGTAGAACAGGAAGCGCAGAATGCATTTATTCTCTCCATTATGTTATTTTCTTTTAAAACACAAAGTGTCTTCTTTCTATAAGCTCAAAGATAGTTAGCAGAAAATACATTGTCTGGAAATTTGTTGTTTAATGAGTATTAAAAATTTAAAATTACTCATATTTCAATTTCTCCATATTCTAAATCATTATATATATAACAAAAACTGCATTACAATTTATGGGAATAAGGCAAAGATAATCTTCACTATCCACATATGACAAGTGATTATTAAATATTATCTGTCAGTGCTAGAAATTATCTCAAATTTATAGAAAATAGATGGAAAAAATGAAACTGTTGCTTGGTCAGGGAAACAACTTACAACACCTGGCTTCAGAGGACAGTCAAAGTTGACCATCGAACAATCATGAATGTCCATCCCTAGATAGTGACCTGGACCAATAAAATGTGATTAGATATATATACGCAGTCTCTCTTAGCTATCACAGTTTTTTGTTTTCAAACTTCAAACTAGCTTATGAATCTATAAAACAAAATTATTTTTCTGATGGCCACATATTGCATGCTTTGTCAGCAAGCAGATTTGAGCACAGAGCTACCTATAGAGGTTGGATTCAGCTTATGGTAGGAACTGCTTCCAACATCTCTCAAAATCCCAAGCTGTTTGAGCCCTTTCTGCAGCATTTCAACCTATATAACCAGATCATTTCACATTACACTTTGTATAACTTCAGCTAGTTGAATAAACAATGATATAGCATTCAAAAATGCAAAAAAGAAAGCATGACACTCAACAAATAAAGATGGGTCTGTCAATAAGATACTCGGGCAACTAGCCCACACTAATTGCTGTTACTGATTATGAGATAGTGTTCATCATGCATAGGGCAAAGCAAATATTGTAAGTTTTTTTTTTTTTTTTGGTGGGGAAAAGAGTGTTAATGCAAAACAAAGGCTTGAAGAAAAAAATGAACATTAACTAAGCTAACTATCAAAATAATATAGGTTCAGTCCCACTTAAAATCTCAAGACAGAATTAACAGTCGGGATAGATACATTCAAACTAAAGAACAGAGCTGAATCATAGGACAGTTACAACAAGCCTACAACAGAAACCAGAGATAATTAAATTCCCTCTGCTCTCCCTTTTGTGTCTCCCCCCAACTGATCATAGAATAAAATAAGAATTAATCAAATGACAGTGCAGAGAAGATTTACAAATGAGTTTCACATAAAAAGAGATATTAAGAGAAAACTATACTTTAGTACCCACATAGCAGAAGCCAGAATCCAACTTTGAGGCAAACCAAAATCTAGTATTTGTTTGCTAATACTGGAATAGAAGCAATAGTAAATGTTGTTCAATAAAAAAAATCAAAATATGCAGATGGCATCCTAAATTATTACCAAATATATGCTAATGTAAGTTGTTACTAGCTAAGACAAATTAATTTTACTTAATTACCATAACATTCTACATATAGTTAAATATTTCCAACATAGTTTTGATCAGTTACTTGTGAAAGTACTGCTTATTCCTAAGCAGATTATTAAGAAATTTTTAAGATTAGAATAACTAAGGATACTTTTTCCACTCAATCACATCATGAACTGGAAAAGAAAAGAGCAACAGAGAACAAACACAGCTTCGGATAATAATGACTAATAATTGAGTCAATCACTAACTCTCCTTAAATATTAAATTGTTAGGTGAAGGCTCACAAATGGCATTATTATATCTACAACACAACTCCTCATGTTGAAAAAGAATGGACAATCACAGGCCTACCCAAACTTGTGAAGAAATTCAATTTTTATTTAAAAGCATGAGGGCAGCAAAGGATTAAACTCTTAACAACTTAGTCATAGAGTAGAGGCTCTAATACCACATCAAACACCAACCTCCTAAAAGCTTAAGCTATTGTGTGAGTTTTATGAATGACAATGACCTTGTTATGTCTCTGGCAAATTGAAAAGGGGATAAGAAAAAAGGGATACCGAATAGTTGTGTATTTGCCGAATACTGGCACCAGGCTTACAAAGTTCCACACAATGCTTATTCGTTTCCAGTATAAGCTCATAAAGCTCCTCCTGAAATATACAAGAAACCATGGCATTCATATGAAAAGTGGCAAGAATAAAAGAGCAAAACAATATGTTGATTTAGAAGTTAAAAGAACAAAGCAATATCGGGATTTAGCATTTTTATTTTATCTTAGATTTCACAGGGCATGAATAAGGAGCAAAAACTAAGCTTCAAACATTTTTGTCATAGTATAGCAAAAGCATAGAAAGATCCCACTCATATTACACATTGACATCTCCAGTGGTGGGCAGGTGCAAGCTTTGGCCCATTAGATCCCTTAAAGAAAAGCAAGAGGAGGGAAAGAATCTATCCCTAATTGAATGTCCTCACATAAATAAACTATTCAGAGCATATCTCACCAATTCAATATATTTCTATATACAAAAACCTCCATTTTGGCTATAATGACTGATTAGTATGTCATCTTCTGACTCTTGTCATGGAGCTCCATATGGGCAAGCCTTATCGTTTTTATTGAAATTTCAAATAAGACATCAATAGGAAGCTGGAACTAGAACACGGTTGTACAGAAGAAACCTCACTGAGTTCCTCCTTCTGCCAGTGATATAAGTATTAAATCAAGGTTAGTGCAGAATACTGAAGATAAACATAAAATAGAAAAGGAAATTGGTGGAAAGACACTGCAGACTACAGCCTCCTATAGGTCTGCTTCCTACTTTTTCAATTCTCACTTTCCTTGTTCCATCCTCCCTTTTCCTCTTTTCTTCTTCTATTTCACTAATAGAATCAAGCCTTTACCTGACCTTCATTTTTTCCAAGTTGTTACACTATACTCCCCAAAAATAATCCCTCCTCATATTTCTGTCATAGCCATGCGCCTCTAATTCCCCGATGCCCTTGCCTTTATTCCTAAAATACACCCTAGTGTAGGCAGGATGTTAACATCTATGTATCCCCAATCACAACAGCTAGTGGTAAACTTCATCTAACTAGTAAGGAATTCACTTTTCACCCAGAAGCCATTTGCCTAACAGTAATCGGCAATGCTTCTTCGCTTAAATCTTGAAGTATAGAGTGTAGACTTGAGCAAATTCAAATGCCATAACTACCAACACCTCCCATTATTTGTTGAGCAAGAAATCTCATAACCCCCCTCCTTCCAAAAAAACAAAACAAGGAAAATAAGGAGTTGTGTTTAGTTTGAGAAAATGTTTTCTGTTTTCACTTTTAATAACAAAAATGTCACATTATTTCATTATACTTTCTGTTTTTAAAAGGTGTGTATAGAAAACAGTGAAAACAAATGTTTCCTATACAAACCTTTGACAACAGAAAACAAATGAAAACAAAGTACCATTTTTTAATTAAAATTGAAAACAAGAAATAAAAATAGAAAACATTCTTCTCAAAGTAAAAAAGTCCTAGGATTTCACATCATAGTGAATTTTAATGTTGCAAAGTCTCAGCCTTGAGTAGAAAACTTAGAAAGCACTATATCACAGCCAAAAAAAAAACAAACTCATATTACAAGAAACAAAAGTAAAGTTATTTTACCCATCATAGAAACTTGATCCAGAAGAAGTGCATTGCGCATGAGAAAAGTTATACATCCACAAACAAGAATTCATACAATTTATATACGCCCATTATGAGGTATACAATAGAAAATTGAGACCATGCAGTCTGATTATCTTAGATTGCTATTAATTGATCAATAAATTGGATATCAAGTGAGAGGAAAAATCAAGAAAGAAATATAGATTCAAGTTTACCACATATGATGAAATGAAAATAAACCCTTATTAAACTCTCCTGCAATACGTAGATAGAATTGCTAAATGGACTTCAATCATGCTAACCTGGGCAGAAGAAAAGCTACCACAAGGTGGCCAGGTACGAGTAAGATCACTGGCATAACCATGTAATTCACATCCAACATCCATCAAAACAAGATCTCCATGTTTAATCTGCCAAACATATGCAAAGATTAGAAACATGAAATTAAAGATACTAGGAGATGGCATTTAGTAAATGAACTTACTCTCTGATCATTCCTAGAATAATGTATAATGCTTCCATTAGGCCCACCACCAACCACAGGATTGAATCTGATACAGAGAAAAAGAAAAGAAAAAGTATATCATTAATTATGGACAAAATGAAGGTGATGCTTAAACTTGAATTTGTTTTCTATTAATGAACTTCTCTATTTTTGTTGTTGAAGCCTCTTAAATTATCAATAACAATACACAAAGTATTCAGAAATAGAAATAAAAAAAGAATTGCTTGTGGTCAAATCATTCAACAAAGAAATACTCACCCCATCCGCTGGGCACCTCTAATTTTGCATTCATATTCAACCTTTGCTGCTAGCATACCTTCAAAAGGGTATGTCTTGGAATGCAGCATTGTCAACAAAAGAGCCTGTTCAAGACCACAAAATGTCAAATTATCAAGTGGTCATCATTTTGCATCTAGGACCAACTAACAGTACAATTACAAAATGTGCATATCATAGGGAGTTTGGAATATTTAGTTACCAAATAGTATCCATGCAATAGAGATGAAAGTACCTGACAAGCAATTGATGCAGATTCCTTCATCAGCTTGAGCTCTGCTGGTGACTTTATCCATCGCATTTGATGGGTATAAACAGCTAGATCCCTTACATTGTTACAGTAAGCTAGCTTTTTGAAGGCTTCCAGTTCCATATATGCTGCAGTTTCAGTCTGAACATTGTGGAACAATTTTGATGATCCCCTTATCATATCTGGAAGGATCTGAATCAGTAATTAAAAATGTTAAATTAAAAACACGATAAAAAATGGAAGTAACTGTTTGACCAAGGAGATGAAAATGCACTTTTTAGACTGCAAAGCTGTGATAACATTGGCTTCAAGCCTCCAGCAGGCTTACCAATGGAAATATTTCAGGTGTGAGGACAAAATAGTTGACTATATAATTTCTATAGGAGTAAAAGCTTTTGATAGTCAATACCACTGATTCACCTCATGCAATTTTCTCATTGGATATGCCTTGTCAGCCTTGAATGTATCTAATGCTGCATCAACTCCTGCTATCTGCCCTTGCCAAATTACATCCTAGACAATTTAAGGTTTGAAAATTATGTTATCTTGAGAGTAGTTACTTCTTTATCCTATAACTCCAAAGAAGTCCCAATAAAAATCTCACACACAGTCCAAATTCACAGATGGTTGAATCTAACATGAAAAAACAATTGAAATAATTGATAATCAAATTAGCAATCAGATATTTATTTAACAAAAAAAAAAAATCATACATAAGTATACAATTGAATTAAATTTAAATGCATTAATAATGTAAAAAAAAATTATACTGTCATTCAATCATAGATTGTCATATATAATAAGATTGTGGACTTTTGTTTAAAAGTCATACTTAGAGTGATTTCTAATTGATTAACAAAGTAAAAAAAATTACACTAACAATGCATAAAAATTAAACTCAAACAATTTATGTTACCTAAGATAACAAAAGTTGAAGCTACATATAGTTATTTTTTAAGAAGATATTATAGCAGACACACATAAGGCTTAGCTTCTGGCATGAACATGCATAAACCACAGTCATGTCCTAAAACAGCCACACCACCAGGTTGTTGGCAGCCTGTGATATACAAGTAATCAGCATCTTGTCGAAATGTATAAGGCACAACATCAGTCATCATCTTTACTGGGGCAGCAGCAATGATTGCCAAACTCTTCTCTGGGAGAAGTTCCAACAACTTTTTTCTTCTCAGGATGTATTCCTCAGTAGATACGCCTGGTGTGAGCTCCCCATCTTTTAGTAGCTACAATGTAACAACATAAAAAAAATGCTAATTAGTCTCAACAAACAAGTAGTTTTAGCTAAATGCTTTATAGAATATAGTGCCAAGCAAGGAAGCTCAAACACTTAAAAACAGTTGTCCTACCTGTGTCAAACACATAGTAGACACTTCAAATACTCCTAGTTACATTTCACAATTATTTTACTTTTGTTTTTCAAACTTTTATAAATGGAAATACTATAATAATCAGGTAAATGATAGTATTCTATTCACTAATGTTCATTTTCTGAAACATTGATTTTCTCTTTTAATTAGAGACTTGTTCTTCTGTGTTAATTTAATGGTGTACTATAGTGACATCATGTCTTACAGTTTCTAAATTTTGTTGTATCTACGTGTCCACCGAGTCATACTTTGTTCATCTCATTTGTCATATCCGTGCTTCCTAGGTTGTGAAACAGTAATTGAATTTATAAAGAGAGGGGGAATGTTGTGAAATAGCACCTGCGGATGAGATGCAGAGGTTGGTTGTCCAATATCAACAACAACCCTGTCAGTGGAAAAGAAACGAAAACCTACAACCTGCAAGCGAGACATGCAAATGCCAAATAGTCAGAGTAAGTAACCTAAACGAATCGTATTACCTAGATTTAGCCAAACAAATAAGAATAAAAAAATGTAGAATATGAGATAATCAATTATGTAGCTTCCAGTGAGAGAAACCAATGTATGAATGGTTAAAATATTAGGAGTGAAAGCATAAATTGCAGAGAGAGAACAATTGAATTGAGCAAACGAAAAGCAAGAGTTAGAAGCAGTTAACAAAATGATTAACTAGATTTGAAGAAACAAAACTAAATTCCCATGTTTGAATTGGAGCAACGGTGGCAGCAGCAAATCATTAAGTGGACAAAGTAGTTTGGGTTCGTATGAATAGTAGGTAGGAGGTAGCAGAAAGCGATTAAAGAAGACATACTTGTCTGTGTGAAATTATTCTGGTTAGTTTTCTTACGAAACCCTGCATCTTGGTTTGGTTGGAGCCTCTTTGTGTTCAACAATTACAATACACACCAGAGGTTTAAACTTCAGAGGGTTTAAGAGTGAGAGAAAGGGCCTCACTTAATTTGTGTTTAGTCGCGTTGTTTTTGTCCAACTTACGTTCCGTCTATAAATTATTTGTGCCGTAAAATGTAGGAATTTGCTCTCAAGTTTCTAACAACCTTTTATACTGTCCTTTTTTAATGAAAAAAATATATCATAAATATTTATTTGATAAAAATAATAATATCGATAAACCATTTGCAACAAAGTATTACTTTAAATTTATTGTTATTTTAATTATATTTTTTATCTTTAGCTAAGAATGATAATAAGACAGAACTTGAGTATAATATTATAAAATATTTTTAATATTGCTCCAATTTTATAAGTTCTTTTTTTTAAGTGTCATTTTTAAAATTTAAGATAATATTAATTATTTTTTAATTACATCTTTACTTCTCACTTACTTGATTTACACATTATAACTAATATGTATTTATTATGAATAAAAATAAAAAATAGTATAATAAAAAACTTCAAAATTATTTTATAAAAAATATATATTGCCTTTATTGATATAGATATAAAAACCTTAAAATACACTTAAAAATAACCGTCGCTTTAATAATTGGTCTATTAAACAAACTTATTATATTAAAGGTCAACACGAATTACAAAATTAAAACTTCAATATTAATAGTGCACTTACATTACTGCACATGGTGATAATAAGACAAGGCTGGGGCGAATGACATTTCCCTCGCACTCTCCCCCGTTGTGGTTATCTATGTATAACCCTTACAATCTACCGATATCTGTAGGTATTTTAATTTTAAATTTTTAAAAAGAAAAAAGGGGGAAATTTTGACATTTTAATTAATCACAGACACTCAACACGACCTAACATTTTCTTTGAACGTGGGCTTCAGTGCACACTGACGAAATACAAGCACGAGACGTGTCCCTTTGCTAGTTTTAATGAGGCAATTGCATAACAAAAGAGCATTGTACAATTTTTTTGGGATGGTACACGGAATACAAGATATCAAGCAACGATGTAAAATTTGAATGGTATAAAAAACTTGAGATCTTTTTTGTTTGACCTCTTAAAGAAAACGCCCAAGGAAATCCTTGATCTCATCAATATAAGGGGACCGGGTAGGAATTATATGACCACAATCATGCTCAACGATCACAGAACAATCACTATCATATAGAGAAGCAAGTTCCTTGCTAGTTTGGTTGGCTATCTGTCTGTCTTTACCATGTTCATTACCGAAAATATGAAGAGAAGGGCACTTGATAGGGCCACACTCCATCTCTTTCATCCGAAGAGCAAAGCCAGAGCACAAAACTACAAATTTAAAGTCCATTTCAGCTTTCAGCTGTTCTTGTTGTGCAGAGATTAAGGCAGTCATTGCTGCTCCCTGTGAAAATCCCAAGATTCCATCAAATGGTCCTTCTTGGGAAAACATATGCTTCAAGTGTGATAGTGAAATATCATATCCATCTGTTTGCTGCTGGTATTGAAGTGGATCAAATGGGCCATTTGCTACCTTCCAATCAACACCACTACTTCCATCAAAGTTGGGTGCCACAAACCATGCAAACTTCTTCTTACAATTCTCCAAGGGTGGAGGAGGACTAGGTGGCGATGATGATGATGCACAATTCACATTGAGCTCGGACATGGGGGTTTGATAAATGAATGGCAATTCATGAGGGGCATCAATAAAAATAAATTCAGTCATTTTCTTGAGTTTCTTGGCCAGTGATGCCGTTCTTCCTTTGAAACTGGATGCATTCTGCCGAAACCCATGCAAGCACAAGATTCTCAGTTTTCTTGAGGTCCTTGGATCTGAACATTAATTAATCATTAGGATGTTAGGAACTGCACACTTTTGGTAAATTATAGAGGGCATTTTAAATTTCCTACACTAAAAATTTTAGGAGACTTGAATTTTTAAGTAGTCAATACGTGACAATTGTAAAATTAACCTAAAATTTGACAAATCGCATGTGAAAGCAAGGTGTGTGGATCGATATGGATCACAGACCTTACCATCTCCCCTAGGCACTTGAGGCAAACATAAAGTATCTGAAGAAAAATTCTGGAACTCAACACCTGGCAATGATGTTTCTGATTCACCATTTTCAATTAACTGTGTTGACCTGATCGCCTTGCCCTGTTTCTGGCATAGCTCACAAACATACTGTGTAGATTCCTTCTGGTGGACCACAATAATATCAAGAAATTAGAGTCTAGATTAGAAAAAAGAAAAATTAGTGTCAAGAAATTAATGATGGTTAATTTTCCAGAGTACCAATTCAGAAGTGTAATTAATCCAACTTATAGGAGCCATGGCTTTAGGACTTCTCACATTATTAGTATTACCCAGAACCAGTTACAAGTAAACCAGCTCAAAAGCAACACTTGAGTTAAGCTCAGTTAGTAAACAAAAATAAGCAGAACCAAGCTCTTATTTAGAAGTTCAAGGCCACTTCACAAACTAGCATATATAACAGTTCTTAGTTTAGTTCTTCAAAACAGCACCATGCTTGAGACTGCTAGACCCAGTGTATAATTTCAGCAGATATTAATGATTTCCTTTTATTTCTTTTACTTGTTCTCCTTCCTAACTCCTTCCGGATGGTAAAATTCACAGACATGCAAACAGAAAATGTTGCATAGATGATATGTACATTATCAGATCATACCTGGCAACTACCACAAACCAAGACAAGCATTCTGCAGTAAGTACACCGGCAGCGAGAAGAGTAATCATCAAATGAACATTGACAAATAAGGCAGGTACCAACAACATGAGCATCTGAACTTCCAACTGATATCCTACAGTCACAGGGAATGAAATAAGGATTTGTTTCAACAATTGTTGCAAAACAACCCCTATTATTTTCACCAGCTTTCAAGATTACCCACTCTTTACTGGACACTTTCAATAATGAATAGACAATGAAACCATCATTGCATTGAGAGACACAAATGTTATCACCAGAAGAAAAGAGCAACAACCTCGCCCCCCCCCAAAAAAAAAAAAAAAACAGCAAAGATATCAAATTGGAATTATCAGCATGCGCAGCAAGCTGTGAACAATACACCTGAATAGTGAAGGCAATAAAATCACGATGGTCTGTTCAGGTTCTCTAAATTGATATTTAAGAGCATAAGCTGTAATTTGGAAGGACTATACATACGTCTATGAAAGTTAATTTGCTCAACATAAAGTTTGCCTTTCCTTTCATATATGTGTTAGTGAAAATAACACTTCTAAAAAAATTAACATAAGTTGTCACAAGTGGTAACTATTTATGTTCCTTAACCAAGATGTCAGGAGTTTAAACCTGAATTAGAGTATAGAAAAAATCATGTTGGGAGAAAAATGCCCACTGTCTAGTGAGCTCACCTTCAGTTATTTGAATAATATATATATTATAGAGGGCCAAGTTGAATAACCAATTCACAAATACAATGAACCTTATTGGGTTAATTATATCTTCAATCCAAAAACAAAGGGTAATGGTTATAAAGTCCTGAAGCTTAAATAATTCCATTTGCAGGTTTTCATCTTTTGTTCCAAAAACAAAAAAATCTACCACTATAACTCTCGTTAACAAATAACAAATAATGACAGAAAGAGTTCCATGTAATATCAATAGTCCAATCACAACAAGATTACAAGATACTCATACAAATTCATTCCTTAAAGTAATGTGAGAATTAAAAAAGATGTACCGGTGATCAAAAACGAAATTCTTTCCTTTGAAAAAACCACCGTCAGGGAATTGCTCCAGATACCGTTGTATGCCACCAAATAACTGCAATTAATACAAAGTTACAAGAAATACTGCTCATCAGCTTTAAGGCGATCTTATCATGTTTCACAACAAATTCTTATGTAAGGATACACTTCCACCACAAGATTCCCACACTCCACAGTCAATATTTCATTGGACACCGATACCAAGGACCTTATGACTTAGTAGGGCTCTTTTATGAGGTGATAAGTTGTAACAATATGAACACCTTATGAACATAATACACATCCATGGCATAATGATCAAAATTCCTTTTTGTTTTCAACAAGGGGGTGAGCAGGGAAAAGGAAAATTCAGATTTTACCTGAAACACATTCTCAAACCCAGCACCTTTTGACCTAATATATGCCGATGCCATTTCACACCTGATTCCACCAGTACAATACCTGTAACCAACAAGTGAAATTCCAGGGTATAAGTAGTTACAAGTCACTAAAGTACAAAATAATCTTGACATGGAAAACACTACCCCCCAAATCATTGATCAGATATCTACCAGATCATAATTAGAATATAAATGCTACTAAGGAACCAAGAATTATCCCCCAAAAGTTCGCAAAAGAAAAACTTACATGAGGACTTTTTTTCCTCTCAACCGCTCACCATTATCATCAATCCACGAGGACAAATCACTATACTGCCTAACTTGTGGATCCAAAGTTTCAACATTTGGCACATGAAACTTCCCAATTCTTGTTTCATACAGATTCCTTGCATCAAGTAAAACGATGCCGTTTTGGGGACTCTCCTTGTCTACAAAACAACAGGATAACAGAAATGAAGAATAGAAGATTCAGGTATCGATACCAATCTCCAAACATAACCAAATGAACTAGGAAAACAAATAAACTTACCGGCAGTGTGAAGGGAAGAATGGAAGTCAAGTGCAGAGAGATGGGTTCCGGCATTTGAGACATCCGGTGAGTCTGACAGTGGATGAGAAGCGAGAGTAACAAGTTCGTCTACGATTCGAATGGAGAGAGAGGTGAAGCCACACTCCTTGGCAACTTGGTCGTTTAGTGGGTGATGACACGTGGCAAGCTTGAAATCGGTGTCATGAAAAGAGGTGTTGTAGGCTTTGAGGTCTTGAATGTGGGTGTGGAGGGAGGATAAGTTGCCACCAACCTGAGTGAAGAGAGGTGAGTAATGAGTAGGGAATGAAAGGAGAAATGAAAGGAACTTACGGTGACATTGACGCCGTGGGAAGAAAGGCGAACACGACCGAGGAGGCGGAGGGAGGAGCAGTTGGAGTGGTAGAAGGTGAGGAGGTCGTCGACGTTGGAAATCTGGGAGTACTTGTAATAGAGGAGCACGCCGTACTGCTCTCTGTCTTTCTCGTCCGACATAGTAGGGTTTATGCTCGCTGTTAGCGCCTGCGCTTCAACAATTCAACCTCAAGCTCACCACATAAAACAACCGTAAATTTTAAATTACTATAAATTTTAATTATAATATATATTATATATTTAAAATATTTAATTATTATAAATTAAAATAATAAATATTTATATGTATGATTATTCGTTTTTACATTATTATTTAATCATTGTATTTTATGGTAATTAAAAGTAATGTAAGTAACAAATACTTTTTTAATTTGAAGTTTTTTTTTCTTAGACTAAAATATCATTTTTTTTCTTTTATTGTTTACAACTAAAGAAAAATCTGTAAAGTCATTGTAAAAATAGTTTTTTTATTAATTGGGAATATAAAATTTTGTAGACAAATGCATATTTATTAAATTTATTTTAAATTTAGTTTACTAGTAATAAAAATATAAAACTTCAAAAGTAATAATCTTAAGATAGTTTAATTAGTGTACAACCAACTGTCTTCCATAAATTATCAACAATAATTAAATAATATAAAAAAAATCACCTGAGGATCTAATAAGAACTTGGGTCATATATTTGTATAGACAAATTCAAGTGACTTTTTGCTGGTGAGACTCAAGGTGGAGAAAATAACTTATGATTCTTGATATTGCTACACAAGATGCAAGGGGTGTTAGTGCTCAACTTTATTTTGCATGGATATGATAGCTCATGATGCGTTCAAGGGGGTGCCTAGAGATGTGATGCCATGGTGGATGAGAGGATGATGTGGTGGTGAGTGTTGTGAGATTGAAGATAGGATATGGCATTTGGTAGAGTTCATTTTTATGTTCACATTTAAAAAGAAACATGTTTATTTTGATATTGTTTATCAAAAACTAATAAAAAAAAAATTCAACAAAAATGTTACTTTTTACTAAGTTAATACTCTCTTGATCTTAAGTAAGTAACAAGTTTTTTTTTTTATTTAAACTACTCATAATTTGATATTATATATTCTCTTATATATAAGAACCTTAATTATAATGATTAAACTTGATATTTTTTTATTAAACTATAAACCCTAAACATCGATCATAATGTATTATATTGTTAATTTCTTGATTCCCTCACACATATCCTAATCAAATTATTTATCATAAAAATCGTTTAAATCACAACTTAACCAGACACATTATCTCTTTTATATAAACACATGTCAAGGAGCACTTCAAATATGTTAATCTCAACTTATATTGTCTTAACTACTAACATATTTAAACATCGTGATCATCATAGGTATTCCAACAAATCTTTATTCATGGATCTTTCTCAACAATCAAACAACATACATAGAATATTCATAAAATAAATAATAAAAATAATTATTTTAATAATTTATAAATATTATAATTCAACATTATTTCCCTAATGATTTATATATATTTCACTATATTTAATATTAATTCAAAATTTTTATTATTAATTAAAATATTATTTTATTTGACAACTAATTAAAGAAAAAATGTTAACAAGTTTTTATTTGATACATTAATCTATACTGGTAAAAAATAAATAAAAACATAATTACATAATTTTTAACAATAAGATAAGATCTTAAATTTAGAATATAACCATTGATAAACACCTTAATTTTTGAATTTTTTAGTTTTATAAATTATTTTAAGTTACTTGATAGTCTTTTATTGTAGAAAAGTAATTTTTTAATATATATTTAATTGTTAATTTTCAACCAATTCAATTTAAAAAATTTTAAAAGTATATGAAATTAAAAAATTTAAATAAAAATAATAAACATGGGACATAAATATTGATAAACTCATTTTTATATACGAATGAATAAATAAATTTAAACCAATATGGTATATATAATTAATTGATAACCTTATCCTTTTAGGATATAGTGTATGATTCAAACTTTGGACATATGTTAAGAAAAAACATATATAAAGAGATGTCATTCTCTTAAATAGATCTTAATATTTAAAAAAATTAATATCTAATTTTCAATTGAAAAATATCATACATTAAAAAAATTATGAACCTTCAATATAAATTATTATGAGGTAATGCATATGACCTCTTAAAAAGTTACTTTTTTTTTTTTTAATTTTACATTATTTGCATGTTTTATGTTGATCAATCATAATAAAATTAATATTTAATATTTAATTATATCCTTTTCACATAAAATAAAATAAATAAATAAAAATTAGGTAATGTTAGTGTTTTTTTCTCATCAACATTAAAATTTTAATTAATATTCTACGTATTAAAATATTTCATTAAAGCGTAAAACTATAATTATAATTAAATAATGTCAACACCTATGATTAATGTGCGTGCACACAATAGTAAGCGAATTTATTTCACTACCTGTAGCATTTCTTTTGACTAATGTTTGAATTTGTAATTTTTATTAATTTTCTATTATGCTCTCAATGTTTTAACAAAACGTCTTATTTATTATTTTCCTTAATATTATACTATTTTTTTAATAAAACCATTCTCTTAATATTACAATATTTATTTTAAGTATTTTTTATGCAACTTTTTTTAATAAAAACATGTGATCTTTGCAAAAAAAAAATTGCACTAGTTTATAAATAATTAACATAAATAACTATAATTATTTTAAAAGTTGTTTTATTAGTTATTTTCATCGAACACAACTTAAATACAACCATATGTGTATCTCAACAAAATTTCTTATAAAAATGGGGGAGTGACTTGTTTTTAGAAGAAAAACAATTATTAGCAAGTAGCTAGAGTTCCTTTTTTTTTTTTTTGGAACGTGCTTGAAAGCAAATATACTTAGTATTGTGAATGTCAGTATAGATATTTTACTAAAAATATTAATATGTGTAATTGTCAATTTCTATAAATTTTTATACAAATTAAGTAAACCAATTTAGTTTTAAAAAATTTATATAGTATATAAAATTTTAAAATAAAGTAAAAGTAAATAAAACAAATAAATAAATTATAACTTAAGTTTTAAAAGAATAATGTGATATAATTTCATTTGTATTATTTTATTCCTTAATATTTGATTTAATATAATTTTTAACCTTAATTTTTTTTATTGATTTATCTCTTAATTCAATTGGAAATCATCGGGGCACACTCAATATTTTTTACTTTAAATTACAATCTTAATTGGTCATATAGAGATGCAACTAAAAGCAAGCAGACTAAATAATTAATCAAATTAAAATATTAGAAATAAAGTTTGGTCATAAATTCTTCATAAACCTAATTATTTTACTATTCTACCCATTAATTACAATACAATTATCGTCATTTTGTTTATCAGAATTTTGCACAGTTTGATCAACTTTTGAGAAAAATATATTAAAATGATAAAATAATTTAATAGATAAAATAAAGCTAAAAAAATCCGCATTCAATTTTAAATTAGGGGTTCAAATAAAACTATGTCATAAAAAAATTGGGGTTTAGCCATTTATACTTGTTGTCAAAATACAATCAAAAGGAAAAAAACATGGAGAAAGGAAATAAAGGAGAACATGTGGATATTGAAGACTTCACTCCTTCTCTTTGTCTTGTACTTTAGCCTTACTAAACAACCCTAAGTGTCAAATAGATTTCTAAAAACTTAAGAGAGAAGGAGAGAGAATATGAAAAACTAAAGCTTTGAAAATTTTCAAATGATTATTTGTGTTTGACTGCTTTCTTTTATGATGTGCAGAGTGGAACTCCTAGTGGACCTGTATGGATGTGCTGAATGAGAATACGATCGTGCACATATGTTTGCGTATGAATAAGACTGTATTGGACTGTCTTGTCTTGAGCATAGACATGTTGAATTGGATTGAAACATGATCATGATTAATCTTCTTTTCTTCTAGGCTTCCTCTTTTGGGGCTCAAAACTCAAATTTTAAGTCATTTTTCTTTCCGTTTGGATTTGTAGCTATGTGCTGTGTCAAACTTTAAAAAAATGGTAAACTCTATATAATTTATAAATAAAAAATTATATTTATACCCTAAAACTCCCCTTATTAATATACGAAATCACAAAATTTTATTAATTATTAGTGAAAAAGCATATTTGTATTGTATTATGTTATAATAAAATCACGTATAAGAGGGTAATTGGTCATTAATGTAAAAATGGAAAACATTCTTTCAACGATGTAAAACATGTCTCAATAATAATCTTCAAATAACAACGATCATAATTAAACAAACATTGTTTCCTTTATATACGGAAACTTTCACAAGAATCATGCAAATGTTTACATTTGCAATAAAACAAGTTAGTCAAGCATATTAAGAATTTCAAAATTAAATGTGTACCATTGATTTATAAAATGATCTAGAGATCTATTGAATAACTCATAAGCATTTTATAAAAATGACTAGAAGGAAAAAAAAAACATTCAATGCGACTTTAGAAATACATTTTCTAAGAGTTGAAATTTTTTTAAAAATACTTTGTTATTCTTTAAAACATCTTAAATATAAGAATTCAATTTAGGTTTTTAACTTTCTATATTCCTTATTGTCACATCAAATTTTAAAAATTCATTAATTGTTACTCAATATAACTAAATTTTAATATTAATTTATTTATAGTGAGCCTCATTTTATCTTTTTCACTGACAAAAAATCTTATTTTAACTTAGAAAAATTGTTTTTCTAATGATTAAGTAGTCTTGATTGTAGTTGTTTATATAAACAAATTTTATAAAAAAAAATACTTCCAATTTTTTTTTAAATTACTTAATTTTAAGAATTAACATAAATTTTTAAAAATATTGTTAGCACAAGTGATTTGACACTTGTGTTATTTAATTAAGGTTTGGAGTTTAATCCCCAACTTGGACATGAAGTCACAACTAGAGATACAATTTTACCCTCAAAAAGTTGACTTCATAAAGACAGGTTGAATAAGATATATAAACAAATAAAATAATAAATATTAAGAGTTTTGTATTTAAATATAATCAAGTCAAACTCGAACCTTTTTGACATGCCTAATCAATAAAAATATTATAACACTCTACCTTTCTCATATATTCCACACATCACACTAGATAGATATCATAATGATGGTGAAATGGTAGCAAATCATGAAATCTTTGTGATTTTCTCTTATAATGGGTAATCTGTTTTAAAATTGTTCGCCTTACACCTTTTTGAGTATATGCTTCAACAAGAATCGCATAGAGGTAAATTATGATTCTACAAATTGCGCAATTGTAGAAATCTAGACAAATACATGTTCGTAAAAGTAATCATTAAAAATAATTTTAAAAAGGAATATTTATCTTTCTCACAACGAATGATTAAGTTGATAAATGACAAACTGATTTATTTAAATATGGTTAAATGCTAAACAATGACTCATCAAAACATATTTTTTCGATGCTCGTGAATCTTGGAATAAAATAACGAGTAAATAATTTATGTACTTGCATGGTCATTTAATTAATATATCATATATGATAAATTTGTTAATTTTATAATATTATTTTAAAAATTATATCTATTATATAATTTCATTAGTTTACCATATAAGATTTTTTACACTAACTTTGCATAGAAATTAAATTATTGAATACGTGGTTACATGTTTAAAAGATTTCAAACCAAATTATTAAAGTTTTAAAGACATTATTTTAAAGAATAAATTATTAATTTAGTCTTTAAAATTTATTTTATCTCATAACTAATTATTAAAATAAAAAATATATAAATAATCTCTATAATATTAGAAATCACCCTGCACAATCCTTCAAGTATTTTTTTTTTTTTTCAAATTAGTTCCTCAAAATTAGTAAAATATATCGACATAAGAATTAAATTGATGGATATTCAATATTGTAGTGAATATTTATATAGCTTTATTATTTTATAGACTACTTAAGAGAAAAGATAATGTTTGAAAGGTGAAATTGAAGATTTATTAGTTTTTAAAGTAAGTTTAAAAATTTGTTTACATTTTAAATAGAACAATGTGAAAAAAATTGAAAAAATAAAGTATAGGCATGATTTTGAAAATAATTCCAATGTCTTTTTTTTCTTAGTTGCGAAGGAAAGAAACCAGTGTTTGTTCTATTACAAAATGCTAGTATTAAAAAATACGTTGCAAATAGGATTAACTTAACCACATGACCCCGAAGCAGCTTTTGTGAAGCAACCACTTAAATTAAAAAATACGTGTATTTTGTGCATGGCTAGGGATATTTATTGGATTGAATTTAACAAATGAGTTTTATTAGTGCAAAACAAGCTTTTTTTTTTAAATTGGTTTATTTCAACCTTTTAAATTAATTCTAAAGAAAACATGTAATTAATTGATATAGAAAGTGAGCGTTTTTCATATTAATTTTAGATTGGATTTAGAAAGCGATATAAAAAATTAATATCGAAAGTCACTTTTTAAATCATTTACAATCACAGCTATTTTTTTTAACTATTAAAATATACGACATTACGACTTTCCTGATATAGGGAACCAACTGAGCTACCTTTTGAAAAAATCAAATGTGACAGCCACTTTCTATATACTTACCGTATTATATACTATCATGTTAACATACATACAATATTATTCCACGAAAACAGAGTGGCGGGATTGAAAATTTTAATTTGCAAACAGAAATGTTTAAAATTTAAATTTCCCTCGCAGATAGAAAGAAAAGCAATAGGTTGTGGATATTTTGTCTTATTCTAAGTTAATTTTAATTTGATTGGATGTTTGTTACTACAGGAACAGCTTGCATTTTGCAAAATGAAAAGCTTTTGAAGAACCGAGCGCGATTTATGCCAGAACTGATACACTCGTAGGTCCCACTCCTACACATACGACAAAACAATCTAACAATATACTACTACACTATTACCGATTTAGCATCGAGTCCATATCATACTTATATTTTCACCGATAATAACATTTTAGCCATTAAAATTTTATTTTATAAATTCAAATTTAAAAATTATGAACCAACGAGATGAATTCAATTGATAATGTTAAATTTTACTGGATAAATTCTTCTCCCATGTACAAAAGCTTTGAGTAAGTCTGACCGAGCCATATAACCTTCATATTAATTATTAACTAACATACCAATAATATCTAGTTTAGTGAAGCATGTTATAAATTCCACTATATTTAATTTTTATGAATAATAAAAAAATATCAACAAACAGCTATAGCTGTAAATATCTTGTAAAGAAATGATGTTCTTTTAGTCTTTACTGGCAGTTGAAGTGGACCCGACATCTTTCCTATATTTTGACTTATACCAAAGTTGTCTCGTCTCTTATATTTATTTTCCTGATTTGATTACTACGTGAGTCTCACTTGAAATTGAAAGGAGCCAAACAACTCATGTAGTGTATAATAGTGAATCACATGTATCAATAATTTTTACCAATTACTATTTACTCTATTTACCAAATATCCTGAATGAATAAATAGGCGTCTCTGGTTAGCACTCCTTTACTAGAGAAAGAAGGTGTGATGGCATCGACATTTCGTTGGGCGATGTGGGAGCTCTCAAGCGTATCAGGGATATTGGCATCGTACATAACTCCTCGGTGGTCCCCACTAAGGTTGATAAGGTGGTCGGGGGTGATGAGCGTGTCGATAGTGGACGAGCTGGTGTGGAGAGTGGTGACAGCATTCGAGTCCGTAGTTCTCGTCTCCATGCTATGCTTCTTCTTCTTGTTCTGTGGCTGTACCATCTGATTCTAATCTCACCCCACCAATCTCGCTTCTCCTTATTCCCTTTTTCGATTTCGCCCTGTTGGCTTTTCTTTCTTAGATTTTTCTGCCTTTTTTGTAATGTAAATTTTCCCAAATTTTATTGCTAAAGTAGAAAGGCCGTGCCTGAACAAGGTTAAAATTTTTGCTGCTATTCCTCCAGGTTCTAATCTCTGCTTTTATGGACTTTTCACTTTTGAATGTTATATGGAAATGCATTTGACGTTTAAAGGAGGACAATGTTAGGAGTCTTAGACTGCGAAAAGGGCATTAGAGCATTCATACCTATGGTAGGGAAAAAGGACAACAAATTATTGAAAAAGCGCTTAATATAAAAAGAAAATATAAGTGTAGGTTATTTTAATTTTCTTTATTATACTAAAATATCTTTCCTTCCATGTTGTTGATAGAATGATTAAAATAATTGCTTTTTTTTCGCTTGAATTTATCACTCATTTCAAACAAAGTGTAAAAGTCTCCTATTACAACACACATACATTAACAATTTTTTTAAACTTTATATTTGTATCTATTGCGTTAAAAAGTGATGTAAAAAAGAGTAATATTGAAATAGAAAGATTATTTCTTTTCCTCCACAAAAGTGAAAATGTTAAAAAAATAACTAGATCGAAAATGTTTTCTCTTGTATGACCATTGATCTTTTTCATTATATCAAATATACTTCCTCGCTTAAATTTCTTAAATAAAATAAATATTTATTTATTATTATTGTTCACAAAATTGTTGTTTTTAAAAAGTACCTGTGGAAGATGATTAAGTTTCATATCATTTTTAAAAATAAGACTCCTATGTATTTCAATATTTATAACGAGAGTAATTTGTGTAAACTTTCTATATGGTCTCACACTTTTGTAAAAGAAAAGTCAATAAAAAAGTATTATTGTAATAAAATAACAAAACATAGTTATTTCTTTATTTATTTTTCATAAATGTGAAAAAGTTGAAAATATGGTAAAAATTGATGATTTGCTCACTTTCCCACTTTTCACCATTATGCAAAATATAAACATATTTACTCACTTGCCTTTTCTCAATTAAAAAATATTTATTTATCAAAATATTGTGTTTTGTTCATAAAACTATTTTGTGTGTAAAAAAAATTCCTACAAAAGAATATTGAGTAAAATACAAGAATATCATGTATCTCAATATTTATGACATTAGCATTTTGTCTAAACTTTTAAATTAGGGGTCATATTGTTACAAAAAAAAAAAGTGTTAGGTAAAAGTATTATTGAAATAAAAAACATAAATATCATTTTTTGTTACAAAAGAGTGAAAAAGGTAGAAAGCATATCAAGATCAATTGTCTCTCTAATGCTCACTTACCTTTCTTCACAATCACACCCACTCATTCACCTTTTTCATATAAAATAAATATTTATTTACGAAAATATTGTGTATTTTTATTCATAATTTTTTTTTTACGAAAAAATTATGAAAAATCTCGAGTTTTATTTTATTATAAAAATCAAGATACAACAAACTTTCTAATTAAGGTTCCACACAATGCAAAAAGGGACATTAACAAGAGAGTATTAGTGAAACTAAAAATAAATATATTCATTCTTTATTCATTTTTTACAAAAGTGAAATGGTGAAAAGCGTAACAAAATTCAATGTCTAGATTTCTCTCTCAGGTTTACACTCATTTTCTTTTATGTATCATATAAAATGTATTTTTGTTCACTTTTCTCTGTCTTTAAAAACCAACCTATGGAGTAACTTTGAGCTTCCTATCACATTCAAAAGACAAGATTGTTGGGTATATCAACATCAATTATGTTAGAATTTTCTTAAAACTACTATGTATCTCAATTTTGTATACTATGATCAAATAAAAAAATGTCATGTATGACAATTTTGTTGACTTTTATAATAATTATCTTAAAATCATATTTATCATGAAATTTAATTAATTTTTAATATAAATCTTTTTACACTAATGGTGGATAAAAATCAAACTAATTAAAATACATATTAAGACGGTGTAATATCACTATTTGCTTTAATTAAATACACAAATTCATGTAATGACACATGTTATGTCACATGAACTTAGGACATCGTTGATGTGGCGATAAAAATATATTAAATAGTATTAAATATATTAGCACAAAAGCATACAAATTTAAATTTGACGAATAAAGTTGATATGACCATTTTAACTAATAAAGAAAAAAGATAATTGTTAAATACACCTTCCTTAATTGTTATGTTTACCCTTTTGGTATTATTTTTTTATAATTACCCATTTTCAGACAATTTTTAGGAACACGGTGCTGGGGAGGAGATTAAGTCCCGTACTAAAATACCATTGTGCGAGCTAATGTAATACCAAAAGGATATCGTCAAGGTAGCAAAT
The DNA here is from genome assembly GCA_025330945.1 of Mucuna pruriens. NCBI lineage: Eukaryota > Viridiplantae > Streptophyta > Magnoliopsida > Fabales > Fabaceae > Mucuna > Mucuna pruriens. The sequence continues at coordinate 3,193,048 of JAENHJ010000154.1, forward strand.
TAGAAATTAATAATTTACCAAATTAATTTAGTTCGCAATACGAAGAAAAGGTAAGCTTGCTTTCATAAAATGCATGAAATCAGCATTTGATTCACATACTATACATGACTCTTTATGTAATTTGTTCACACATGGGATCTCAAAAATTGCTGATCGAGAAGATGGTTCTTAAAGACCTCAAAGACTTGGTGTGTCATTTGGTGTGATGACTCGAGCTTTTAGGTGTTCACTAAAATAATGTGTTTTTTCTCCTTCTTGGTTGTGGTTGTCATGCACAATAAGGGAGATAAGTTTTTTTTTACTATCAATAATTAGATGTGAATAATAGTCACAAGACTGGACTAGTCCATCTTGAAAAATGATTCACTCTCATTTGATTTAATTTATATATTTTTGTATTTTTTAATTTTCATAACAACTAACCACTATGATAGTAGAAAGAGACAACAATAATGATTTTGTTATTAACATTATCACAAATAGTGAGCGGGATGATGTTGAAGAGTTGGTGAACAAGTTTGATATCAAAGATTGACGAATGACAGAATGAGAAAAAGATATGGTGATTGTTGCGATGATAAATGATATGCGAATCTTGTAGAATAAGTGGGGCCGTAGTGGGTGTTTAAGAATAATTTGGACTGAACATCATAGATTGTTATAGAAGTTTATCTTTAAAATAAGTAATTTTAGAAAAAAAATCAAAAGAACAAGTTTAACAATTATAAAAGGTGTATCTAATCACTACGAAAAAAAATAAAAAAAGTTACTTTCTGTTGAAATTATGAAATACAATATTCATACTAATTTTATAACATTGTTTTCTTGTTTATTATCATTTTGAAAATAAAAATATGAATTATCTATTATGTGAAAAAAAACCTAAAATAAGTTGTTAGTTTTTTTTATTATATATGTTTTTTGAATATTTTATTTTTAATCTTACCTGATTCTGGCGAAACAACTATACCTTCAAATGTATTATTTTTTGGGCCCACGAAAAATAAATTTGGGCCTAATAAAATGTTTGGGCCAGTGCTGCAAGAGACAGTAAACATTGATATACACGTAAAAACGTGATTTTTAAAACGATGTCGTTTTTTATAACGACGTTGTTTTGCATAGTCCCATTCGGAACTCGAAACCCTGCACCCGAAGGGAAACATGGGAATGGCCTGGTTGCAGTTGCAGAGAATCATCTCAAAGGGAGGTGCTAATTTGATGTCAGCATTCCCACACTCCACGCCTACGCCTTATTCTTCTTATTGTTCTAGATTCTTCTCCAAATCATCCCCCTACGCTGGTAATGTATTTTTTCATTTTCTTTTTGGTTGCATTGTATGAGTAATTATTGATTGGCGCTGCAGTGAAGGTTGGAATACCCGAGTTTCTACACGGAATTGGGAAGGGGGTTGAGTCCCACGCTGCTAAGCTTGAATCCGAAATCGGTGATTTCCAGAAGCTTCTAGTCACTCGCACCCTCAAACTCAAGAAACTCGGTCTTCCCTGCAAACATGTATGTATAATCCTTTTTCTAACTAGCTTATTCATTATTACCTTGTCTAATGTTTTGTTTTGTCTTTGTAGAACCATTCATGCAATCTTTAACTCAATATATCAAATTAATTTTGTCCTTGCGAATAGGGTCATACTTCTATTCAACCCATTCTATATAAAATTTGGGGAAGAAGATTAGCCACTGGTGTAGGAGCATCTGTGAGAAAAATCCAAGTCCTTGTTTGTGGGCATAATGTTAAAATTATTATCAGAGATAAAAGAAGGAAAAAAGATCTATGGAGAGAGAGAGAGATTGCCGAGCACTGACAATTGAGAGTAAAATTAATTCTCTGAACTGCAATGTCTACAGGCTGAGCTATATACATACAAAGAGATCGATGTAGTTAACCAACTAACTAACTGAACATATAAGCTATTCACATGTGTGCTTAAATTACAATCAATCAACTAAGCCAAATAATTAGCTAATTAGTAAGGAATCAACTCATTTGAGACATTTGGGGGGCTATGTGACCAGCTTGATTAGTATTTAACACCGGATAAAGCCACTGGATTGACTTGTTAGCTGTTATTACTATTAGTTTAACCTATGTTGAATTGTGTCCTATTTTCTTCCTTAACTCTGCAAAGGTTGTGCATAAACCATTGAATCTTTTGACTGGCATTGTGACTTTACGTTTTGTTTGGTTGGAGGGGAATCAGGGGAAGGGAAAATAAGGAGCTGAAAATTCCTCCCCTCCAATATTGGGGGATTTCATTTTTCTTTTCATTCCCTCCTTTGAATCAAGTAGTCCATTAAAGTGAACTTGAATGATTATGATTGATGTGAAATTTATCAAAATTGAGGGCCTTGATGGTAAGATTATCAAAGGCCTTTAGAAGCTCTTCAGGACTCATAGTTCTCAATGTCTTACAAAATAAATGGTTAGACATATAATAAAGCCATTCGCTGGTCTTCATTTAACAGTTTAAGCTTTTAAAAGAGTTAGTATTTGACATAATTACATGTCTGAAAAATCTCTCTGACTTTTGAACCTGCAGCTTTTGCTGTCCTAGACAAAATTTATTCTCCCCTCAATGATTGATACCTTTTCTATAAATTCCCTCTTGCTCTGTCAGTAAGCCATTGAATTGAAGCTAACGTGCTAGTAGAAAAGGTGCACATGTACATGTTGTTAAGCTTAAGTGATTCAATTTTCCACATCTGGACTAAGGTGGTTTATGTACTACTACTGTCATCATCCCTGCACATTCCTGTGTTTGGTTTGGTACATGATTATATTACTAGCATCTTAGATGGCTATAGGCATGTGATTTCTGTCAATTAAAACAGGTCAGGCTTTATGAACTTAAGTGATCAGGCTATATGAACTTAAATTACCATTTTCTTTTAGATCACACATGGGCTATCTTAGATGCCACTGTAACTTGTGTCTTACGTTCATGTATTCAAGATAAATGTGCACCAGATAAATCTTTTGTCTGTTTTTGACTCTAATATTCAAAGTAAAACAACTCCCTGTCATGGTAATCATTCTGTGTGAGACAGTTCAGGTTTTTCAATCTCAGAACTTGTTGATTGGGGCTGAAATGACCTTTTCACTTTTTGTAGGATTGCGATTTTATACTTATATGGATTTTAAGATACATGAATTTGTTTTCTTTGGCTACAAGACATACAAATTGTCTAGTTCACTTGTAAACTCTCTCAGTCTTTCTAACAACTAGTTTTTGCATTGCAGAGGAAGTTAATATTGAAATACACACACAAGTACAGGCTGGGATTATGGAGGCCACGTGTTCTGTCCATCAATGCCTGATTGGTTTCTATGTAGTAAGTAGTCACTGTTTGTTAGACCATACTGCAAATGTTTAGCCGCAGCAAAATGACATTGCTAGACTTTACATGGAAAGATCAAGTCACTATTTTTGGAGACCATCCATCTTTTTCATCACATTCATCTCTTGTGGACAAAGTTTGGTATTTACACCAGTTATGTACAATGAACTTGTCTTAATTGACAGTTTGTGTTTGTTATTTCATATCCCCGGTGACATCATTGCATATTTATGTGATGTATCACTTGTTTTTAGCGAAAAGAATATGAGGGCTTAGGAGTTCGCAATGCTTTCATTTATTTCATGCTAGCTGCGGTTAAATCCGGAGATGCTATTGCAGTCTTTTGCATCCCTTACTAATTGTTCCGTGATTGATCGGATTCTGTTCTGAGAAATTATTAAGTAGTCTAGGATCACTGTCTGTCCATGGTTCTAACCAATATTTATATGATATGTGTTTGGGGAAAATCGGAAGGATACCTGATGTGTGTCCATGGTTCTAACGAATCTTTATATGACATGTGTTTGGGAAAAATCGTAAGGATACCTGAGGACACGACAGCTATGATGATGGTTGTTGGAAAACTCTGATGATGGCCACCTATAAAGATTCCAAAGCTCAAGTAAGCAAGAGGGTGTGTGTAAAGTGTATGAATGGACAGTAGTCATTTTGCATGGGAAAGTTTGTCAGGCAGTTATTGAGCATCTGGTCTATGTGGTAGGCATGAGGTACGCATGCCCTATCATGTTCGCCAGGATGCATGATGGGAGTGAGAAAGCACTAGTGTGGAATTGTTAGGCATCCCGTTTGGACATGACAAGAGATGTATCCCAAGAACAACATGTATTCAAGGTTTTTAATTTATAAAAAAAAAAAATAATACTTGATTACATGTCATGGGAAGATTAGTGAGAACTATATGGTCTGGGGTTATCTAGTAATTTTTGCTCTTGTACGTGATAAAACTAGAGATTAATTATCTAATTTATAGTAGTCTTAGCAACTAGCAATTTCCTCCTTGAATAATATTTTTTTGAGGGTCATTTATCTCTGGTTCTTATGAGATTGTGTTAAAGCCTGCCTTAATCTTCGATGAGTCGTTCTTTTTATGGATGGGCCGGTACTTTCTTTCAGATTCAATTTAGCCTTTTAGGCTGTAGGGTCCTTTTCTTTCATGGGCCAAAAATAGAGACCTTTGCTCATTTATTTTCACCTGGTGATAGACTCATGGATAAGCTCCTTTGTTTTCATTTGGTTTTGACGAGTATAAAAGTTTCGTGTATTTGGATCCTATTTATCCTAAAGTTGTTTGAGTGAGATCTACTGGTGCATGTTTATCTGAAAACACGAGTGAATGATTGGATTTTAGAAAATATTTTCTTTAAACACATTTTTAAGAATGAGTCTAAAATTAAACATGTTCAACCAATACTGATGCCAACCGATTCCACATCCACAAAGAAGAGGATCCATGCTACTTGTACACCATGAAAGTGCTGGACGAGGACATTGAAGCATTGAAGAACGCATAGTGAGCCAAAATGGAGAGAGAATTTGAAGCCTCTCATTTCTCTTGTATTGGCTTCTGAAAAAAAAATTGAAAACATAAAATAGAAAGTTCAAACAAATATTTTTTATATTTTAAAAAATTTGAAAATAAAAACTAGTTTTAGATATAAATATGGACAATAATTTTTTCTCAAACGAGTTCTAATTAGTTCTATAAAGTTGAAAGGTGATTTTCAATGATATAGGTTGTTTTTCTTTCTATATAAATTAGAATAATTATCTTGAATAAAAGTATTTGTACGGATTATTGTTTAATGAGAATATTTTTATGAATTTGTATATTATTTTTTAATCTTTTCAATATTTTTTTATCTTTATTTATAAATTAAATTTTAATATTTTTTAAATAAATTATTAATAATTAATCTTGCATCACAGTATAAATTATTTAATATAAATTTTAAAACTAATTTATATATTAAAAATATTTATTTATTATAAAAATTAATTATAATATAGACTGATTAGTTGAAATTTTAATTATAAAATATTTATTTATTATAAAATTTAGTTATACAAGATAAACATTTATGTTGTGCATTGCACGGGTCTTCCATCTTGCAAATAAGGCATATCCTGTCTAGACAAAATTTTGGAAATGATACCTTTATTTCCATGTCTCTCAACCACTTTATCGCCTACTTTAATTTCACGTTTCTGTAAAATGTTTCTGTAAAATATATATATGAATCATTTCTGGATTATAACCGAAACCTCTTTTTTTTGGATCCATCTCACATCGATAACTCGACCCCTATCCCTAATATATATATATATTAATTTTATGCTTTTACAATGCAATGTTTTTATTTTTAAAAACTACTATTTAGCTTGTGAGAAAGCAATAAAGTCTATTTTTAACTAAAAGACCCTTAATATACAATCTTTATTCAAATTTTACTTTACTCTTATCACTAGGCTTTCTAGCGTCTAACGATTATAGAGTGGTCAGTTGAAATGAGTTTGGTAGGCCTAATTTTGGAAGTTTGTTATGGAAATGACAAATCTAGAATTTGAGATACTCATTGTATAATAAGAATTGCAAATACTCATTCCACTGTCGGTTTAGATTTTTCTATGTCGTGGATGCTGGGGAATGCAGCTTACTCTTTCCAGGATGCTGCAAACTCATTAAAGTTCTAAATAAGCTAGTAACTTTTTCGTCCTTGTATTTTAGTATATTGAGATTTTAATATATTTTAAATTAAATAAACTGTGCAACAAATATTTTTATTTTATTAATTTTAGAAACAAATATACTTTAAAAACAACTTAATTTTACATAATGAGCTAGATAAACAAATGACTAGAAAAAGATATAATAAGAATCTGCCTAGAATAGAAGGGGTATCATTTGAGGAAGGGTACATCTGCGAATTTTGAACACCTTGATATTATATGCCATGATAATATATCTTTCACTTAATTTTTGTCATTTTTCTATATTCACATTTAAAAAATACTTGACAAAAATTAAAGAGACAAGAAATCTTATCCTAAAATTGTTGTGTCAAAAGTATTACTCATAGATCCATAGGGGTGGCGGGTCAGCCAAGGCGCATATAGGGGACCCAATGCATCAACAGCTTTTGTCCATCCTTTGAAGAGGCCACGTGTGGTAAGGGACATTGGGGCCCATTCCCCAAAACAGTAGTTGTTGTATTTGTACCACACTCCTTTCCCTTTGTTTGTTTCCTTATTTTTTCCTTTTTCCTTTTTTCTCAACCAACAGCCACCAACACTCTTCATTATTTTTGTTATTTACTATAACTTTTTTTTTCCCTTGCATGTATATTGTTTTTTTAGAGGCAATCTTATTAGAGAAACTACTGGACAATAAATATGGAACTTCTTTCAATAAAAATTTAAATTTTAGTTCATTACATCGGGTGAAATTAGTCTCTTTCGTTGTCCTCAATTCCAATTAATTGTTTTTTTACGATAACTAATAGTCTTGTAACTATTTAAAACAAAATTGATCAACCAAGTGCTTACATTATTATGTAAAATCGTGTTGATATAAAAAAATTAGGAACATAAAGAAAAAGAATATAAAATTAAAAAGGAAAAAAGGATGTATTAAATTGACATTAGATAGGTTGCGTTGTGTGAGCCACGACGGTACCTCGACGCGATGTTCATTGAATGAAAATGGATGAAGGTGGTTTGTTTGACACACATTTTGTCGCATACTGGGTTTGGGCCCAACCCAATGTGACCACTCTTTGTTTGAGGGTGTTGTCGTTGGACTCTGACAACTCAAAAGTAATTCTTATGTTGTCGTTTGCTAGTTGCACTATTCCCTTACTCTAATCACTAATCTAATGAAAGGCTGGGCTTAACTTGTACTTATTGCTAAACCAACCAAACAAGTCTTATTAGGTTGCAGTTGCGGGTGTGGTCTCTCTTTAATCTCCAGATGTGACTTGAATTTGACTTTTTCTTTATTTTAATTCTCATTGCAAAACTAAAGTTCGGCAATAATAAATACATAATTGAGATTTATTATAAGCTTTTTTTTGCCCAATGTGTTTCGTTTTCGGTTGCGCTGAATTTTCAGATACTACAATTGAACAAATAAACAAAGCCTTTTTATATTGCGTTTATCAACATGTAGGTACGATGGTGATATGGATAGTTTATCTAATTTCACATTTATAATAAATATAATTTCAAGATATCTAAATTGAACTAGCTGACACATACATGGGTTCAATAATTAGGGCGTTGAATTGAAAGGGTGATTGTTGTTTTTTCCTTTCTCTTTTGGACATTTGCTTTGATTTTGATAAGACCAAAGGGAGAAAAAAGCAAAAGAATAAAAAATAAAAATAACAAAAATAATGCTTCTTTGGTTGGCTCTGGATAGAGGAATATGCAAGTCCTACCTTTTGATCCAAGTGACATGTCATTTGGCGGCACATGCATCCAGTTATACAATTACAGTTTCAGGTACCTCATCTGAATTTCTGAACAGAAAGTGACACCCCATAAAACAGGGCATTTCTGCAAACCACGCGTTCTAATTTAAAAAAATAAATAAAAAAAGGCTATTCCGAGAAGAGACAGAATTTCCGAAAATTTTGGACTTTGATATATATTACTTGTTTTAGGAAACATATTTCAATTTCAAAGGTTTTAAAAAATTATAAGTGTTTTTGTTTTACCAAAGGTAGATTTTATTGTGGATTCAAAAAAAATGGTAGATTTTATTCGTTGGTCAAAACTTCAAATTTTGAGTCAGACAAGAACACTATACAGGTAAAAACACACAAGCCAAACATAAAATCTTTGAAATAGTTAAGAGGTTAGTCGTTACTCTCGATGATCCTCTTTAATCAGACAATAAAAGCAAGATGGGTCAATGCCCAAATTATAATGCTTGAGGCTCCAAGGCTCCTAAGCACATGATTACTTCACCTGTTTGGTGAACATAATGTGCACCAAAAGTGAACTGCTTGAAACACAATTCAAGATTTTTGGAACCATGACACTAATGATGATACTAAGGTAAGCTGATTTTTTTTAATATTAAAATAAAAGGTTGATTTATGATAAAAGGCAATGATTAATGATAAATATTAAGAATACATTTTTTATACACTCTCTTCTATTGTTGAAGCTTATTATAAATTATTAAAATTTATAAATTTCACGTATTTTTTAATGAACATCTTATAATTTTGTTTATAAATTTTAATCAATAAAAAATATGTTGACGATATATTACTAACACTTTTCGTGATGGATATATTTACCTTGTTGAATGATGTTAACCCAAGTTTTCAAAGGACATAAAGTAAACTCAATTTTCAAAGTCATTGATGGAACAAGCTCCATTTTACATCGTACACAGTAGCTAGGTATCAAGGTTTGTTACTAGATGGACTACATTTGAATGTTGAAAAGAGGGTGCATATATGTTCGAAAGAACAAGTTTTCCCATCAAACAAACTCTTGTACCTGATTTTTTGGGCTTATTCCATCTATGGAAAATTGCAAGGACGCCTGTCATTAACAAAGAACTTCGATCTTGTTCTGTATGGCATAGTTGTATTATGACATTTCAATGTTACTTAAACTTGATATTTTGTTACTTGATATATAGCATGGTAGTTATAATGAAAAACACATTCTTAGTATTTAAGACGGGAAAAAAGAATTCTTAGTATTTCCCCTTGGGGCAGATCCATAAATTAGGTGATGGGGGTCGTGGCTTTAAATTAGGTTGTTTGCCCTCTATAGTTTAATTTGAGTCAAGCGTTCATGAAGAGTGTAAAAAGGAAGATAAAGATGAATGAAAACCGAAAGGAAGGAAGAGAAAATAAAGAAAAAGAAGAAAAGAAGAAAGACAAAAAAAGAGAGAGACGGCTTCTTAAATGGGGGCACATGGATGCATGTGAAATGTGGTGACTAATTGGAATGAAAAAGAATAAATGAAAACCCACAAATAATGTGATTTCGTGGAAGTTAGAAGGGCCAAGCCAACAAAATACCACATTATATGTGGTGTGGTCCCCTTCTAATTAACCACATCTATGACTCAAGTAATGTTATTACGTACAAACATATCATGGATTTAAAATCATATATCAACCAGCAATTTTTGTGCGTGTAAATTACGTGTGTAATTTTAATTTTGGATAAATTTAAAATATAAAATATCACCATTATCAATCAATTCTAAACTTACGTATCTTAGAAACAAATAAGGTATGATAAAGATGTTATTAATTATTATTAAAAAGACGAGGATTTAATTTTACTATATAACAATAAATTAAAGAAACAAAGTTCTGTTTACATAAATTAAAATTAGTTTATAAAATTTTTTATTTTTTATTTTTATAAGTGTTTACGAAGAAATTTATTTAAATAAAGTTTATAAAATTTAAAATTAAGAAGTAAATTATAAAAGTATACTATGCAACATGATTTATTCAAAGATAAAAATTTTCAAATTACATATATAAAAAGTATGAAAAATCTGATATAAAAAGTCATCAATTTATTAAAATAGTATATATATATATATATATATATATATATATATATATATATATATATATATATATATATATATATATATATATATATATATATATATATATAATTAAAAGAAGTCATCACTTTTTTCAACCATAAAGAGTCAAATTAATACACAAGAGTTGATAAATAATTTTATGGTGATTATCTTTTGTTTCATTAAATTATTTATGTAACATACTCTGCAATGAGTGTGGCGGCAGTGAGAGGGACCGTACCTAGTGAATAAAAGTGAAAAATGGGATAGGATATGTAAAATTATGATAGTCTTATTATATAGCACAGAAGTCGAATGATATTAATTTTTTTTTGTAAATTTAAAAAATAAAGTACATGTTACATAAAAATTAAAGAGAATTATTTGGAAATAAAAATTAGAACGTGTCAGCGTCTGATCATCTGGAACTTGACAGTTGTAATGTGGAGGTTCCACACGTGTCAGGCTTTAATTAGAAAAAGTATCCCTTAAAAGTCGCTAATTCATGGAGTGCCACTAGTGTGGGGTAGGCCCTCAAGTGTCTGTTCCAAGAACAACAATGTGGATGCAAATATGCATTACAGAAACCCACCAAGCCTTCTCCTTCTTAAAATAGCATGTGAAACTCTTCCCTATACACTCACACAGTCACATGCAACCCAATGTATAAGGGTTCGGTGCACTTGATATTGTAGGGCCTCCCAGGCACATGATCGATATGAAAATCACCTTCACCCTTGTTTGGAATTTTTGCTTCCTTTGCTAACTTTTGAATTTGTGGGGTTCTTTTCTTTCCTTTTTCAATTTTCTTATCTCACAAATAACAAAAACTACCATGGGATCTTCTCTTCCTTAGCTTTATAATTATTCCCACTCTTTTCTATCAAATCTAATCCAATCTATGTGCGTACCATCAATCCGATTACTTGCACTTGAATCACATGCATTTCATTATTTTGTTTTTATAATTTTTTGTTAATATTGTAGATGCATGATAAAATGAATTAATGATTGTTATGCATGAACCATTAACGGCTTAACCAGACAAGTTTAGTGGGAAGAAATCTTGTTGTTGGGGGCAGGAATGGGTTTGCCAGCGGATGCCAACTAACTAAGTAGTTTAAATGAGTATAGTTATTAGTTAATGACATTTATCACTTTGATATGCACTAACTAGTTCAAGCAAGGTGCAGTCAACTACAATGATGTATAACCAAAAGTGGACAAGCAAATGACAGTGGGATAATATATATGCTATTAATGAATCTGTCATGGAGCGTGGATTACGCGGGTCAGGTGCTTATGCACCAAAAGGTTATTAGTTTAATTGTGAATGCAATTTTTGACTGTCTTTAAAGTACGACCCAAAGTCAAATTTTGCACAAACAATTTAATTTGGTCCATGAATTAGTTCAGAATGGAATGTAACATGTACACCACTGAATCTGTATCCGTGATGAAAGATCAATGCTAGCCGGATATATAGAAATTAAGGACCATATTGTAGATTTCTTATATATATAAGATAAGTGACAAAAACAAACATATATAAATAGTTAAATTATATATATAAATGTGTATTTTTTTAACAAATATAAATATATAATTTTGATCGTATGCATATATATAAAGTAAAAAAGATTTATTTATTTTAAAATAATTATTATTTATTCTCATTTTTCATTTTTTTGAAATCTAATCCTAATACATTTCTATGTGTTAGATTAAAAAAAAATAAAAAAGTGAAAATAAAAATAAAAAATTCTCGAAGTAAAATTATATATATATATATATATATATATATATATATATATATATATATAAATTTTGAAAGAGTGATTTAATCTTAGGTAACTTTTTGATCATGAGTATATTGTAAAATGCGTAATGGTTTTGTTTAAAGCTTTGTATTTTACTGTTGATGGGTAATATTAGAGCACAAAAATGTTTTTCTTACACCCTTATATTTTTGCACTACCATTACATCCACTTCTCCCCCTCCTTGCCCGTTCCTTGTGTAAAAGAATATAAATTAAGATATGCAAAATTATTCAATACAATAAATTATTTATTGACTCATAAGTAAATAATCATATCCCTTATCGCACAATATCTGCTTTTATTTTAAAATTTACTTAATCACACTAGATACAACATAATTAATCATATTTAATATGATAAAGTGTACGTTTAATATAGGTTACTATATTAAATACAGTAAACTACATTCCACGCAGTTGATTATCAAGTGATTATTTTTACACTTTTTTTAATATTTCTTATTTTAATACGATAATATTAGTTTAAAGGGACAAGATTTGTGTACTTAAAATTTAAACCGCAGAAAATCCTGGTCCCAAGAAGAAATAGCAAATCCGTTACATTTTTTTATTCCGATGGTTATTAAATTTGAATCGGCCATTTATTTTGAAAATATTTTCTTTTAAAAAGAAAGAAGAAATAGGGGCAATCAGTAAGGAAATGAAAAAAGACATGCTACACAAAACAAAACAAAAATCAATTATTTCTCTGGATCATTCACAGAAAACAAACTCCATAAATAAATGAAGATTACTTAAAATATAACTTGCTTACCCATTAAGCTGAATGCGAAGTTCGGCCCGCCTGCTTAATTTCTATCGCTTCCCTTTGTTACGATGCTTTTCAGTTTTTACTTTTCAGGCATAAATGAAATTTTCTATTGGTACACGGAATGGTAATTGCAAACTTCCAATTATCTAAGTTGGTAACTTCTACGCAAAACAAATCCCGATAAAAGTGTAGTATTATCAGTGATAAAAGGTTGAAAGTGACCACGGAGCAAGATTAAAAACGTAATTTCATTTTCTTTTCTTATTTTAAAAAATTGAAGTATGCTTTTTTTTTTTGTTACAATAAACCCTAAAATAGTTGTCGTTTCTCATAAATTTTACCTGGAAACGTGTTATGGATATAATTTTCTCACATAAAAAAATCAAAAGCACTGTATATAATTTCCTTTCAATTTATATTTAATAAAACTTGATAAAAGTGTAAGAATAAACAAAACTGAACACACCGAGATCTCTGTAGATAGCAACATCACTACTCAAGCGAGGCATTGACGAAAACAAAACTTCTATATAAGATTGGTTAATCTGAAAATGATTATTTAATTAAGCTATTTTAAACTTACTAAACATAATAACAATTTGAAGTGGAGTTTTATTGTTTTTTCTAGGTTAATATGTATGACGAGTTATTTATTTACTTATCGAGAAAGTGGTTAAGGAAAGAATCAAAGTAGGTAGCATGTTCACATTCAATTAAATATGAAAGAATAAAAGAAAGAAAAAAAAAAGGGAAAGCAGTGGTAGTGGATAAGGGAGGAATAAGCAGATGGCATGTACAGTGTACACGATAAAATACATGAATCTGGAAACCAATAAAAACGATATAATTAAAAAATAAAATAAAAAATAAAAGAAACACCTGGGGCAATATAGCCTAGTCTGTAACCAGCGCGCGCAGGTCAACTCAACGCGCCGCCGTCGAGTCCAGCCGGCACGCCGCCGGAGAGTAGTTCGGCGAGAGCTGTCATGGCTCTCACTTGCATCTCTAAGGCGGAGATGTAGTCCGTGGTTTCTTCCAGAAGGTTCGGGAACGAGACCTTCCGGCAACCGGGAACCAACCGGCTGAGAACGCGCGCTTTCTTCTGCACAGCCGGTAATCGGTTCCGCCTCTCTCCGCCAATCCTCATTCTCTTCAATCCGTTGGACGATGCCTTCACCTTCTTGTGCTGCGTCCGGAGCTTCCTCCACCGGCCGAGAATCGCGCGGCTCCACCGTGTTCTGCCTCTGGCGGTGGCCGCGAGGACTCGGTCGGCGGTCTCGCGGACTTGGCCTGCGGCTCTAGGCTTGGTCGCCGATGACGGAGTCTGGCGGAGAGCCTCCACGAGACGGCGGGAGTAGATCCGCTGCTCCGCCTCGGATCTCCACGGGACGGCGATGAAGGAATTGTGATCGCCGGCGTGGTCTCCGATTTTCCTGCGCTTCTTGTGATTGGATTCTCGCGACGTGTCTGAATTACTCGAATCTATGTTCGGCTCGAAAGACGCCATAGGTAATTGCGCTTGAATGATTTGTTGGATGAGATGAAAGGAGAAGAAGAATTTGAACTAACAATCAAAGAAGAAGAAGAAGAAGTTGATGGTGTTGGGAGGCAAGTGAGGGGAAGAAAATAGAAGAAAAGAAAGAGTATAAAAGGAGTTCAAGTCACGGGGAACCACGCGTCCTTTAGTTACTCACATTTATTGCCTCCTACCCTTTCCCTTCACCTCGTTTTTCTGCTGTTTCTTTTAATTATTATTATTATTATTATTATTATTATTATATTACAATTTTATTCTTCCCATCAAATAACACGTCGTTTATAACTGTCTCAGCAATTCACACACCACATTATTTTAGTTTAATTAATAATATCCACCTTAAAGTTTCACCATGTAATTATATTAAATATTTAAAATTAAAAATTTATGATACATAATAATCTTACTTAAAACAGTTAAATTGTTTCTCAAAAACAAAATATTTTAAAAAATTACATGTCCGGATCATGAATTTAACATGAGTCGCATTTTTGAAGGAAACATAAAGGATGAATTTGATTATTGGTAATTTTGAGTATGAAGTGTTGCTTAATTAATTTGAGTGGTGATGAAAGTAAGATGGGCTGAGGGTGGTGGGAAGGAAGTTAACTTTGAAGTTTAGTTTGACTAATAAACCGAAATGAAAGATTAACAAACAAGGATGTGCTATGAATATGATAGTAATAATAAAATAGAGATAGAGACCTCACATGGCTCCTCCCATGAGGAAAGTTTAGGTTTATTTGATTGGACAAGATGGGCTAGTGGACAACTTGCCTAATTAATTTTATTGTATTCTCGTGCAGTTCTAACTAATTCGTGAATTCTGATCCTTTTTAATTTTTATTTTTTGCTTTCAATTTCGGTCCCTCAACCCTATGTTTTTATTCTAAATTTCGGTTGAACAAACTTTAAAATTTATTATAGTCACGGGAGGCACAAAACTATTTGTAATTAAATGAAGAACGAGGATTCCACTTTCAAAGTATGTACATCCAATTAATCACTACTATTTTGTACCTGTTACGGATAAGATCTATCTCCCATGTTGCCTCAATCATCTTAGCTTGCTTGCAAAGATAGAACCTAAAGACAGAGGAGAGAGAAAAAGGGACAAAATATTAAGCAAAAAAGAAAAGATGAAAGCATGATTAGGTTAACCAAAGCGTCTAACTTTCATTTGGTGCAACATTATAGTGATCTATTTAGATACCTAGTGTTAGTGTAGTGCCTGGGTATGTTATTTTTTGGGCGCCATGTCACCTTGCAGGTAAAACTTGTTTTTTAACTCGTACCGGGCATAGCAAAAACAACATTTTCAATGTGCGTTCAACTCTCCATTACAAGAAGTGCAAATTTTAACCCTTGGGAGAAAACAAACCATACGGGGGTTGAAATTTTTTTGCAATCAAACAGTGCAACATTACCGTCTCTGATCGAACGATCAAGATTGATGGTTAGACTAGTCATCACCTGGTCACGCTAAATGATAAAGTTTTCTTTCATTCGTTCTTTTTTTTGGCAGGGCATGAATGACAGGCCTAATGAGTCCATGACAAATATATGGCTAGCATGTGATAAAAGTCATACAATCTGTATTATGATAATGTTAAATTTCACTGTGTTTTTTACCTTCAGCTGCATGGGTTATTGTATGTTATGTTGATGCTTTGAATTTATGATTGTTACAAAAATAAGTTTCCCCATGTTTTGGGCACGAGGTTTGAAAATAGGTAGATAAATTGATAAAGTAATAAATTTATTCTCTTTATTCTTTAATTGGAAGGAATTGATGAATGGAAAAGGCCTATTGGATGGAGAAATGGAGTTGGCCTCTGTTGATTGGTTCCTGAAATGGGGCCATACTTGTTTGTTTTTATTCTTGGCAATCATTAGGGGGGTGATGCACACAAATGGAAGCCAAGATATTGAAAAAGGAAGACATGTGGTTGTTTTCATAGCACTTTCTATCACCTGGCCCTCTATTTTGTTTTTATTTATTTATTTTTAATTTATGAAAGAAAAGGCTTTTGGACTCACTTCCTCCTTGAGACGGTGTGGCCAGGTTTCATCCACATTGCCCACCCTCTTTTCTTTCTCTGGAGAATATTGTACTGTACATTGCCCTGCATTATTGGTATACACTCCATTTTGGCCATGATCTGATTCAACTACTGGCATGGCATGTTAAATTATATATCAGCAACAAATCACGAATAAAATACCTATGGCGAGAATGGAAAATTGGAAACAAAATCTGTGAAAAATCTGATCAGCCTCGTATCCAAATGACAAGCCAGAGAACTTTGTCTCCTTGAAAGAGACAGGCTTTGCTGTCTTAACTCTCCTCCAATATATTAAACACCAAATGCAATTGGTCCAGTGCCAAGAAAGAAACAATAGAGTATTGATTTTATTGTATCATAACTATGAGAAGTTGAAAACCTATGCGATAGTGAGACTGAGAGAGACCCCTTCTTTCTAAGAATTTTCACCGCATGACAAACTAGTTAATTAAGTCACATTGCTTTCTTTCTATCCTTGTAATCCTGTACACGCCTTTTGCCTATTTAAAGTTATCTTGGTCAGAGACCATCTTTGCTCCGCGGAAACAACTATTTTTTTTTACCTTTCTTATAGATTTGCTCCGAATCTTGTATTTTCCTGTGGGGTTACTAGGATTTCCACTTTTAAATCTTGTTATTAGTCCATGTGAGAAGATATGACTTATATGATGAGACTTTTATGCAGCTCCTCTTCCTAGTTAATAATCAATCAATTTGACTTATCTAATGGACCAATAATTCCATCCATCTTTCCTGTTAATTAACCATATTTCGTGAAGAAGCCAATTTGCATTTAGCTTCCTCCTTCTGGACCATATTATAATAATTTCATGGGAAGTTCGGCTCAGAGGCTCTTAACACAAATATTAGTATAATACAAAAGATTAGTTATACAAGTGACCACATAAGACAAACAACATTCATTACTGCTGCTGCTATGCTTCCCAACATGGTTTTCTTCCATTAAATAAACACATAACATATTATGCAGTTTCTTATTTTTATATGCACCCTATCTTTTCACCGGTTATGACTCATGAATGGTTGACCTTGGATAGGCAAACCAAGAGCTGACTAATCACAAGTTTAATACAAAATATTCTCACACAAGAGCTTTCATCTGATGGGATTCAATAATTAACTTAAAAAAGTTCTTCACCTGAATTATTCTTGTTCACTATCGTATGTATTTTTCATTAGAGATAATTTTGTTTGAATCAAATAAAACTATTGTGAGACTAAAAAAAATTTTCTTTTAAATATTTAACACAGCACTATATACAAAACTCAAATTAGTTTGACCCTCTATTTAGATTCCTTCTGCAGTTACCCACTTAAACTCAAGAATGGTTATATAACTACCAAATTCACCAACTAATGTATAGAGCTTAATGTGGCTTGCGAGGGCGTTGCGGATTGTGATGCTGCAATTTGTTGTTTTCTCACGATACTACCGATAACAAACAGTTATGTAATAATATCAAAGTGACGAAGATTTAAAAACGATGCAAATTGTCTTGGAGGTGAATTACGGACTTATTGGTTTGACTTTCGTGGATGGGCTTCATGAAATAGATAGTGTAAATTCTAAGTATCTATCTGACATACGAGGTTTTGGCTTAATAATTGCTAAATAAACGTGCTGATTTTTCATAGATTTTTCTTAGTTTATTGAATTAAAAGACTAATCCTATTCCGTGAATTTGTAGATGTTGCTAGTCCCAAAATTTTTTTGGACTAGATTTAATTAAGAATTGAGTAATTTTTTATTTAATTATCTTTTCTAGCCCAAGTTCGTGACCAAACAAATAAGTAAATTTTGAAATCGAAACATTTGTTTGTTACCTCATGGGAAATTAACATCTTCAGTAGACTCAACTCTATTTGTAAGTTCTGAAAAATTATTATTATATTAATAATAAATATTCTTATTTATGTAAAAAATATGTTGATGAAATAGAAAGGGAATTAATATAAAATTCTATGACTAGGGAATATGCATGATGCAATTATTTTTTGTTAATTTTGTAGAGTTTTCCTTTTATAAAATATTAATTATGTAAATAAAGTATAACTATTACATTGAATATTCATGTAATGCTTGCACTATGTTTTATAGGAATGTTATGAATGGGATTTTGTGCAAGTCTTCCATCAAAACAAATGATAATTAAGCTTTAGAATAAAAGCACTAACCAAATCGTTTGTACCAAACTACTAGACAATTGTTAGGCAGGAGCTTAATTTGGGATTTGGTGCAACTAACGCGTTTCACTCTGTCTTATCTTGAATATTATAATCAGTGTTGTATTGAACAAGACTGTTTCTACACACTAATTAATTTCATTGCTAGCTCTTTGTGGGGTGACATGCTTCTCAGCATTCTAAGAACGAATAAAACACACGAATGCTCAATTATTGAGCACCCTACTAGCATTATATTAATCAAACGCAACTGTGCGCGAGTCTTTGCCTTGCTAATCAATCCATCCTTTGCTTATCCACAAAACAACCATCATAATGATGATTTTGTATAATATTATGGTGATAAACGTATTGTTTAATGTGATGTGTTATCTTATTAGTAACTAGAAAGCCAAAAGACCTGATAGAAACCCTGCAATTGTAAATTTGGACGCATTTCATCGGAAGAAAGATCGTGATCCCTAAGTATTTCAATATTATATAATGCAATTAAAAGAAATGTGAGAGAGAGACGTTTGTTTTGGTTGAGTTGGGAACTCACTGTCTGACGGTGGCTTCACAACATTGTTACCTTAATTTGGTTAATTAGTCGAGTCATATAATTATTTATAGCTGTATTAGTTGGTAGTTAATATTATTTTTTGTGTTTATATATATAGCTAATATATTAAGTTTTCACCTCAGACTTTTACATATATTACAATTTTTTTAATACACTAGAGAAAAAAAGAAGCCAATCGTTCAGGCTTATTTGCATTAGTGTAAACTTTGTAAAAAAAAAAAAACACTATTATTATAGATATTGTGAACTTACCCCAATATGATACTAATTAATAGTATGAAAAATTGATGATATATGCCAATTTCCCAAACAAATGAAATTATGTATTAATGTAATTATGTTTGTAGTAGAACGATAGAATTTTATAATATTTATATTAAGAAGTTAAATTATTACTAATAAAGTTAATGTTAATATTTTTTTTATATCTATGAGATAAATTAATGTGAAATATCTATCATCCAAAATAGTGATAAATCTATGTTAGGAAAGACTTTCAATATAATTTTTTTATATTCAAATAATTTTTTTTATATTTAAATATTAGGATTTAAGTCCCTATATCTTAATTGAATAACACAAGTACATGCCAACCAATGTTGTTAGTGAATACTAATGCGAGTAAGCTTAATCACAATTTTTTTATTGATTAATTGTAAAATTCATATTTCTGTTTATTTTCTTTTCTCTCCTTGTAATCTTACTCAACATATGTTAATTAACATAATTTTTTTTTGAAAGATTAATAATATCATTTATTTTGTTTAAAATTCTGAAATTAGAATGAAATTTATATAAAAAATTATCTAAATTGGAATTTTAGCCTAGCCAAAAATGTTGTAAATATTAATATACAAGTGAGCACTTTTGGTTGTTGTCTGGTGAGTTTGCCTGCCAACGCTGAGAAGCTCAACAAGGTAGATTTTATATTTCACAATCAAAATAAAAAGTTCACACACCATTGAATATTAGATCAATTGATAGTAGACTATTTTAACTTAATAATTTAAATTTAAGTCTTAAGAATGTAGTTACGTCAAAATTTGGTAAGAAAAAAAATTGTTGTCTCGAATTATCTTGTACTTAATCTCTTGCCTTTCCAATTCACTTATTTAATCTTCCCCTTCCTCGTGCAAGGTCAAATATAACTCTCCTTCTGATAGAAAAAGAAAAACAATACTTTTACCGATACTTAAAAGGAAAAAAATTGATTAGCTTACTATAGATTAGGTGTCCTTTTTAAAGATGAGTTATTGTACCTAACTTTGAAAGTTATCTAGTGTACTCGAACCACAGGTAACTTAGTTGTCAGTTATTAGATATCTTGACAGTTGAGAGCCAAAGAAAATGACCCGATCATATTGGGATAGGGTGTGCATGAAAAATCCAATTCATATTGAATTCATATCAAATTAAGTTGATTGAATTTAAATTTTATATATATTTAATTAGATAAAATTGATTTGAATTTTTTGAATTCAGTTTTAAATCTAATTTATAATTAAAAATTGGTTTAAAAACCATTTTTAAAAAAAATCAATTTTAAACAAAAAATTTTGTTTAAAATAAATTTTAGTTTTAAACTAAAAAAGAAAATAATTATTGACCTATAATCTATGAAAATAGATAAGTTATATTTTTCAAATGCCAACTATGTATTTAAAAAGTACAACTCTTTTAAGAAAATTATATTAATCTTATTTATAAGTTAAGAAATAAAATTCTCTTAAAAAAATTATTTTGATATGATCATATTTATAAAATATAACTTAATATATTAAAAAAGAAAAAAGTATATGTACAGATAAAATATTTTTATACTATCATTACATCATACATCATCATATATAATAAGTTTGTTGATTTTATATTAGTTATAAAATTTATTAAAATAATGCTAAAAAATTAAGTTATGTTTTATAAGAACGATTACAATTTGATGAGCCACATTTTTCAACTACTGTTATTAACAAATTTTGTAAAAATTGTCTTGCGTTAGCAAAATGAAAAAATACATTAAATAAATAATTTTTTATATGTTATTAGTAATGTAAAAATATTTAAAATAAAATAAAAAAAATAATATTTATTGAATTAAATTTTTTGATCAAACTTGAATTGGATTTGAAACATCCAATTAGTATATGATCCATATTAAGTGGATTTGATTTAATAAAAAAAACTAGATTTGGATATAAAAATCAGTCTATTAAAATGAATTTAAAATAATTAGACTGATGTAGTTATAGATTAGTTTTACATAATCGATTTTTTTTTTTTACAGAACGAAAGAATTTAGCTCATGATGTAAAAGAATTGTCTCCAAGCTTAAGCACTAATTCCCCCAATATACAAGAAGATATACAGAATACCCTTGAATGGACCAATTATAAGGATTCTTTGGGCTGAAATAGTTGTTAAGTTAGAAATTTTTTTTATCTATTGGCATATAATTAGGTTAAAAAATGACTTTTAAGTTTAGAAGATAGCTTTTGTCCAAGTTATTTCTCAGCTATTTTATGTATTAGTGCAACGTATTTACAATATGCTTAGAGAATGACGCAATAAAAAACAATTGAAATTAATGAAAAAATATATAGGAAGTCGCCACCAATTTTATTTAAAAATTTAGAAAAATTGAAGACCTCTTTGTTTTTGGAAAAAACTAGTCTTTGAAAATGAATTTGGATTTAAGAGTTTGACTGTGCATAAGAAAGGATGAAAACTGAATATTATTAGCCTCTTATACATCTATTAGAAATAATTATCTAATAATTAATTTTATAAATATTAGTAACTTTAAAGTATACTTGTTTAACCTCAAATAAAATAAGAAATTAAATGAAACAAGTAAAATTATTGACAATAATAATAAAAAAGGAATTTTATTTTAACTTAAACGACATTGTTTGGTCCAAGATATCTCCTTTGGTGTAATAGAAAACTTAAAGCTATGTCCTTCTTAAAAAGGAGCAAACTGAAGGTTTGATAATTTTGCATGAAAATTAAGCAATAAAATCATGTAAACGTGATAATAAATTTTAAGATATTATTCACCGACCGCATGTTTGTTTGGGTAGAACGAAGTGTAGTGAATGAAAATAGGAAGAAATGAGGCAGGATAGAAATATTAATTTTTTGCCCTTTGTTTGAGATGAAAAATAGAAAAGAGAATTTATTTTCATAGAACCTACTTGAGAGTACTTTCTCTCAAATTAGAATGAAATGGGAAGAAAATGATATATATATATTTATTTATTTATTTTATTTTAAAATTTTAAATCTTTATAATATAAAAAAATTTTAAAAAAATAAATAATTTTACATGAATAAAAATAATAGATTAAAAAAAGGTATATTTTAAACTAACATAAAATTAATTTTTATATAATTTATTTATTTTCACTCATCCAAATAAATACAGAGAAATTTGCCTATTTTTTTCTTTTTATTTTTGTTCATTCAAATGGTATATATATATATATATTTTTTTTTTTTTTCTGGTGGTCAGTTGGTTTATTATAATTTGTGAGGTTGTAAACTCTCCTTTATTATATTTGATTTGATTTCTATGAATACAAAAATTTATTTCATTTCTCTTCTATTTCTATCCTTTCTAATTCTTTATTTCTTAATTATTTTCTTTCTGATGTACTCTTAATCCAAATAAAACATAAACTATCCTATACAATTTTTTTAAGAAAGAGGGAGTTGACAATCTGTCTTAATTAGCTAAATTAACCCTTTATTTTAGATTGAGATTTGTAGAGCATGGTCCACCAAGCTTTCTCAACTAAAGTGACTATTTTAAAAACAAGAGTTGATAAATTATCTCGATTAAATCAATTCCGTAATTTGAATTGGGAAAAATAAATATAGTGAATATTGTTTTAATCCTTTTAAAAAATGAGTTGACAAAATGCCCTAGTTATTTTGATTCCTTAATTTAAATCAAGAAAAATAATAATAAATAAACTTTTATAGAACATGGTCTACTAGTACCAAATTATCTCAACTATAAAGTGTCCTTTAAAAAAAAGAATGAGTTGCCAAATTATGTCTCAACTAATTCTTTTGCGTGAATTCTTTAAAAACAAAAGATGTTATATAATTATTGGTTAAACATGAGATATCAAATTAGTGTGCAATATATTTCAACTATGGGGACGGCACGAAGCAATATATTCTCCAACATATTATTTCTAATTAATTAAAATTTAGTTGAAACTACAAAATTATAAGTGACATTCATTAAATAATTTAATAATTTTTAATAAATTTCAATCAATAGATATGTGTTAGAAAAAAATGTATTTTAAAAAATGTAATGCTAATATTTCTCTTTTAATAATATTATTTATAAGAAAATCCATAAGTTCAAATAATATATATAGATATATAATAATTAAATAAAAAATAAAGATAAATGTTAACCGTACACAATCTAATATTTTTTTTCGAGATATTTTCTTCTATTAAGTGAAATTCATAAGTCTCATCTTTAAATTAATGAAATTCACATAAATTTAATAAATAAGAAAAAAAGTGTAAAAAAGAATATATTATTAATCCTCCTAAAAATATATATAAAACGTGCATGTATAATAAAAATAATAGTTTTAATTAATTTTTTGTGATTGATCTCATTGCATCCTATTACTCTCTTTTATTTAGGACTTTGAATGTTATTTTTTTGTATCTGTTAAAATAGAATCCCATTTTATTTGGTATCTTCAATTTTCGTCGTCGACCCAATCAAGTACCAAGCCTGTTAAAAGTGACCCCAAAAATCTCGGTTAGTAATGACCCTTTAGGTGTTGTGCCCACTGCATTGTTATGTTGTGAATGTGCTTAGAGAGAGAATGGAATTAATGATGAAGGGACCAAGGATTGTGCTTGTTTGGAATGCCCCAAAACGTGTGCATTTATATTTGAGTGAATGGAGTGAGATGAGAATCATGGCAGAGCGTGCCGTGTGTGTGTATGATTTAGTGACTTCTTCAAACGATGGAAAGAAGAGGTGCTTGTGATAAGAATGGTACGCGTGTATGACTTTTATAATATATATTTTAAGTTATATTAATTATAATTTGTAATTAAATAATAACATTATTATTAATTATTGCCAATCATAAATAGATAGTATAAAATAATTTTATAGTATTAGTTAATTATAGATTATTATTAATATAACTTTTAAAATATTTATTATAATTAGATCATAATATAAAACTTTTATATTAGTTGTTTATAACTTATTTTCTCTTAGGTAAATATCTATACTATATTTTACATTTAATTGAAAATTTTATTTATTCTATCAAATTTGGAAATGAGTTCGGATAAAATGAATAACGAGCACAAGTCGTATATTTCACAATTATCTAGACTTATTATTATTATATTATCACAAGGTTTTATGTTTATTTTTATTTAATATATTTTTTTTTTCAAATTTTTAAAATAGTCCAAGACAAAATCCGGTATTTACAATGTATTTAAACTTATCATTTTATAGTTATTTTGCTAGTGGAAATTGTTTTTACACAGGATGCAACTTTACTTCATATTTTTGGTGTCTGGGGAAGTTAGATGTCAAGTGGAAATACGGAGGTTGATGCTCGGAAACTTCATACATATTAGGGGGACGGATTAAGTTGGTTTGAATTTAAGATACAAATTATTTTTAATTGAATTGACTTTATTTAAATTTTGTTTTTAAAACAACAGTCAATCTAAAGCAAACCAATTAAGATCAATTTATTTGATTTGAATTATCAGATTATGATATAAAATAAATTATTAAGTTTTTTATTTTATCTTTATGTATGGTCTATTTTATATTAATAGAAGATATAAATAATTTTCATTCTTTAATGATTAATTATTTATTTTATTTAATTTTTATTTTTTATGATAAATAATAATTAATTTTTATATATTATTATTTTTTATTCAAAATATAATTAAAAAAACTACAAAATAAATATGATCAAATTAAAACATTTAATAATACCAAATATGATGATAAGAAGATTAAAGTCAGCGGAAAGAAACAAAAGGCAAAAGTAGAATAAAAAAAAAGTCTAAAAGTATAATTAAGTATCTTATAAGTTAAAATATAATTGATGAGTAGAGTTGGGAAAATAATATATCCTGAGAGAAAAAAAATCGTCACATCCCAACACAATTTTTAGATAGGTTGTGTTTTTATTGACTAGATTGACCCGGTTAAATGATTTGTTTTATTTTTAATGTTATTTTAATGTATTTTTATTAAAAAAAAATAGTATTTATATTTATTTTTTACCCACCTAACCGGCCCAATTAGATCTATTAAATTAGGTTTAATTAACCTAATTTTTTTTAAAATTTATTTGATCAATTTTATTATCTTTATTGATGAGATAATTAGATTGATTCTTAGAAGAAAAAAAAATAAATATAAAAATTAAACTTGTTTTTAGGAAAATTCCCTCAGAGATGACTTAGAATATAGAAATGTCTTTTATTCTCTCATATTTATATTGTCCTTTTAACCCATAGGACTAATCCCTTTTATCCCCTCTCTCCCTGGACTTTAGCCCCTCAAGGATTGGATACTCCTGCTGTTGGGATGTGTTGGTCCTCTCTTGAAGCTCAGCCCCTAGGCTTTTGGCCCTATCCTTAGGAGAGGATGGATAATGGTCTATAGACCTCAAGCAGCGCACTCTATTGTCTGCTCCTATTAGACAGTGTTGCCTGTGATCATTAGTTATCTCAGTGTACTCTTGTCAGTTCTCCCGGCCGTCCAGCTCTCCATGCTGCCAAGTCACAAAGATGGCAAACTGACCCGTCACAACTCCTCAAGCATCGATCGTCAGTGAGGTGCCCAGAAATAACTTGCAACTAAGAGCGTCACTTATCCCACTAATATATACCTGGGTTTGGAAAGTGTGCAGGTGGGCATGAGGATCTTGGGTGCCATCAAAGGGGTCCACCACCAATTCCCAAAAGTTGGTCAACATAGGGATGCAATCAATCTCCTCACTAAAGGGTTACCCCGAAAAGGTCGAGGAATCTGTTATGGATTGTACTAGTCTGTCCACCCTTTCTACAGTCGCCTTCAGAGCAGGCACTTGCTATCGAAGTTCTTCCTTCATATGTTTGGCCATTTTTAGAGCTTCCGCATATCGCTCCTCTACCAGACAATGTCGTTCCTCAGCCTCCTATTGCTGCCTAACAACCTCCGCATTAAGTCATGAATTCTCGTCACTTCTTTCCTACAAGGAAGCCACTGCCCGCAGCAATCGTTAGAGGGTGTCTTCATCACCCTCGACGATGGAGCTTGCTTGATTTTTGGTAACAGACATGATCGTCCTCCTACACTTCTTCTTCAATTTTCTTCAAGGACCAAGGACATTGGGAAAAGTTTTCTCAAAGCTCCATGGTGGCCATCAATGTTCACGTGAAAATTCCCCAGGGAGATAACCAAAAAGGCACAAATGTGTCTTTTTCTCTCCTTTTTATCTTGCCCCTTTAGCCCACAGGGCCAGTCCCTTTTATCCTTTCTCTCTCCCTAGATTCTAGCCCGTCAAGGGCTAGGTCTCCCTGCTGATGGGACGTGCTGGCTCTCTCCTGAAGCCTAGCCCCTAAGCCTTTGACCCTATCCTTAGGAGAGGATGAGTGATGGTCTACGTACCTCGAGCAATGTGCTCTATTGTCTACTCCTGTCAAGTGACGTTGTTTGCGATCATTAATTATCTTAGTGTACTCTTGTCAATTCCTCGATCGATCGGCTTTCCATTTTGTCAAGTCGCAAAGATGGCATGCTGACCAGTATAAAACTAATTATAATTTTTTTAATTGAAATTTGAAGTAAAAATAAAAAAAAACTAATATTGACGATGCTTTTGCATCTATAGAACAAGAAATCCTTTAGCACACAATTTGTATGCCATAGCACTCCATTTGTGTACAGTGCCGTAACACCAAATCGCAAGGTGTTTGATGCAAAAATAAAAAATAAAAATAATAGCACTATCGCAATGCCATAGCAGTAGGGACTAGGGTTGAAAAGGACATTTGATTCAGAAAATAAAAGGAGGGTGATTTAGAAGGAACAACAATGGGGATTATTCTCTATTCTCGATCATTTTCTTTCTCTTCTTCCGCGAGTAGCTAAATCCCTTTAATTAAGATGTTAATGTAGCTTGAATTTGAATATGTATGGATGACTGATACTTGGTTAATTTCTATTAATAATATTTAGAGTTTATCGTTCGTTCTTAATGTTTCATTAAGGTAGCCATGGCATTCCTTGATTGAATCGGTGGTTTGCATGTTGATTGGACAAGTGATGAATGAACAATTGACCTAGAGATGATTCCTTGATTCCATTGCGGCATTTGCGGGTGGAGTTTCATCCTTGAGTTCTCCACGAATAACTTAACGAATGAATTACTATCTGTTAAGATTTCAAGAAGGACGAATGAATTAAGGGATTAATCTCTGGTTAATTAAGAAACCCAGCAATGAATACCATCATTTTTTTTTTGGTTAATAAAGAACTTTATTGAGAGGATTAGAATCCTCGAGAAAAAACTAATACCAATAAAGTAGGCTCTTAATCCATTTCAAATAAAGGAAAGAATAACATTAAAAATACGAATAGAAAGCGGCAGATTTAATCCAAATTTTGCTAAAATATAAAAAACAACGAATACCATAATCGTGAAATAGCTAGGACCAATCTTCATTAGATCATATTTTTCTTATCATTAAAAAAACATTAAATGCTACGTCAATAATTTATTTTCAGGTGTAGTATACTTTTATATATATATCTTTAAAAAATTGTTTATAAACAATTTTTTAAAAAAAATATTACTTAAATAACAAAAACGTCTCATATTATATAAGAAAAAATATTTAATAGGAATGCAGTGTAAAATTTATATTGATATTCAATCACAAATGATTTTTTACATGAGTTCTATCATAATTATTATAAAAATTAACAAACTTAATATATATGATCATTTGTGATATATAATCATTTGTGATTGAATGAATGTATAAAACTATTTTAAATACTACATTAATACTTATTATTTGACTTTAAATGGTCAAAATGATTAATAATATTATCAATATTTTGTTATGTAAAATAATAATTACAAATTGGATAGTCATGAATGATATAATTGAGAGTTCTAATTATTAAGTAGAAAGAGAAATATGTAAAATACATTAAAATGTGATTTACAATATATATTATAATATAGGCTATTTGGTATATTTATTTTTAACTACAATTTACTAAAAAAATTAAGAAATTATATTATTGATTTTAATGATAAATATTTATATATTAAAGATATTGTTTATAATAAATTATCATATATATATATATATTTATTTATTTATAAATTAAAATGAGTTTAATAGTCATACAATAACCGTGTTAAATAATTTTATATTATTATTTAATCACAAAAGTTAACAAACTCACTATAAATAGTTTATTATTATTAGATAATCATATAAAACTATTTTATACTCTACATAACCTATTTTATGAATTAAAATAGTTATAGCTTGTTTACTTATCTTTATTTTATGAGAATATTTTTAACTATTTTTCTTCAATAAGAGTTTTAATCTCTTATAGTTTTCAATATATCATTTTCAATATTTTTAATTTTAAATTGATTTTCACTATTTTTATAAAAGAAATTAACAATAATTGAAAATAACATTGTATCACACTATTTATTGTTTATTCTAAGTTTAAAATATAATTTATATGTTAAAAATATTTATTTATTGTAAATTTTAATTATATAAAAAATATTATTTTGTGCAATGAATATGATAAAATATCATAACTGATTTTGTTTCCAAAGACAAAAACTTAAAATATAATATATTTAAAGTAAATTATATTAAATAGTAAAAAATTTTAAATTGAAATATAAAATTAATATTAGAAAATAATATATTAAAAATAAGTTATAATTATTTTTAAAAGTACAATGTAAGAACATATTAAAATCAATAAAAATTAAATTAAATATAATTATTTTATTTATACAAAATAAAAAAATGAATCACTTAATTAAATTACACACCTAAAAATAATCTAATTATCTAAATTTAAAATATTTCTTATTATCATAATTATCTTAATTATTTTTTTTTATTTTACTGATCATGTCAACCCTAAAGATTAAAGAAAAATACTAAAAAATGTTAAGAATATAAAATAAAAAAATTATAAGGACTAAACTAGACATAATAATATTTGTATGGATTTAAAACATATTTAAGTCAAGATTTAAATTAGTTAATTTTTATTTAAAGAAAAAAACATAAATTTATTTCAAATAAATTACGGATAGTTTAAAAAAAATTAATTCTAGAAGTAATTTTATTTTGAAATAAAATAGATTAGTTTAATATATATATATATATATATATATATATATATATATATATATATATAATGTTTATTTATTATAAAGAAGCCTCACAATTAGGAATATTTTAATTAAACAATAGTGAAATATAAAGTCAAATAATTGATATAAATAAAATTAGAAATGTACTTATTCCTTATAATTTTATACTTTTTATTTTACTCTTTTTTAATATTTTGACATATTTGTATTTTGGACTTTTAATCTTTTTAATTAATACAGTTAGCAATCATTTTAAACATATTCTCTAATTTTATAATGTTACCCATTATATCATCATATTTTATATAAACTTGACTTACAATTCCAAATTAATTATTCAATATGTATGGTAGCCCTCTTCTAATATTTTATATTTTCTCTTAATTAGAAATAAATTTGTGGGGATTTAATTTCTTACCTTTTTCTTTCCATGGCAATTCAAGGATTTCTTTGACCTTATAAGTTTAAGTTCAATAGTTAGTCTAAATCTATACTAAAGAAATATAATAAAAAGCATTAAGTTAAGATGTTAAAATAACGAGCTCTAATGATTCCAATTGCTACAACACTATATAACTGTAGACCTATAGTATTCATTGATCAATTGTACCAATTAATCTTTATTCCAACGTGCAATTAATCCTCCTTGAACATGGAGCAACTTTCTCGGGAAATCATTCTCCCTCTGATTCTGTTCATTGTTTTTTCTTTCCGAGTGTGTAGAGCAGTGGATTGTGGTGGCACGCAAGTTTCACGTACCATCGTAGTTGATCAGTCTGGTAAATCAGATTTCAAAACGATTCAAAAAGCTGTTAACTCAGTAGCTACAAACAACAATCGATGGGTAAAAATTCACATAAATGCGGGCACATACAAGTATGTTACGTACCCATTCGATTACTTTAATTTGTAGCCAAATTACATATTATCTTCTCCTCTACTGTTTTGTCGTGTTTTTAGTTACATTATACTGAAATTGAGAAAGCTTATATTGTGTGCAGAGAGCAGGTTCAAATCCCATCTACAAAGCCATGTATTATTTTGGAAGGCCGAGGCAAAGACATCACCACTATTACATACAATGACCACCAAAGAACAGATATCAGTGCCACGTTCTCGTCGTATCCAAACAACGTTGTTGCAAAGGGCATTACTTTTGAGGTATGTATATATATATATAACATATATACATATGTTAAAAAAACTCGTTCTTTTCATTAAAAGAAATACTATATCGTGTTTATTTCCGTACCCAAAACGTAAAATTCAAACTTTAATGTCATCACTTGTATCAATTAGTAAAAAATATTATTTAATACCAAATTACTACGGAGGATGCGATTTATATCAGAATTTATTTTTATTTTTAATTAATATTTATTTTTTAAAAAAGAATATTACTCCACGTTTGAAATTTGTGATTTTCATGCCATCTCTGTTTTTTTTTTTTTCTTTTTTCAGAACTCGTTCGATATTGCGGCAGTGTTGAATTTGCAAGGGAGGAAAATGGAAAATTGTGGGAGCCACGCCCCAGCATTGGCAGCAAGGATATATGGAGACAAATGTGCCTTTTACGATTGTAATTTCATCGGTTTTCAAGATACCTTGTGGGATGTCCAAGGTCGTCACTACTTTAAAAATTGTCACATTAAAGGTGCCGTAGACTTCATATTTGGCAATGGACAGTCCTATTACGAGGTGTATATATATATATATATATATATGTATAATAATTAAATTAACATGGCCATGACAAACTGTTCTTTCTTTCTCATGAAACGATTTTAATATTTATATATTTGTCGTATGTGGTATGATTAACGAATTAATTTTGAGCATTTACTTAAATTAATTTACTGTAGGATTGCGTGGTCAATGCGACTTCCCCAGGTTACATAACAGCACAAGGACGCAGTTCAAATAGCGAGCCAAGTGGTTTTGTGTTCCGACGGGGTTCTGTGGTTGGTAGTGGGAGCTCCTTATTGGGAAGAGCCTATGGTCCTTGTTCGAGAGTTATTTTTCAAGAGACTAACTTAGGTTCTGTGGTTGACCCTAGAGGATGGGATGCTTGGAATTTTACAAAACATACGTATGATTCATTCCTTCACCTTCAAATATATATTATGTAATGCGCATTGTAGCGATACATAAGAATATGTTATTAATATTGTATGTAACAATTTAATGTTGGTTTATTATTATTTTTCTGATAATTAACTAGTAAACAAATATATGCAGGGGCTGTATTTCCTACGCTGAGATTGAGTGTTCAGGGGCGGGTGCCAATACTTCCAAACGCGTTCCTTGGATGAAAAAGTTGAAGACTTCAGCATTAAGAGGACAATTTTCGAAGTCAAAGTTCATCAACCAAGATTCTTGGCTCACAAAATTACCACTAAATCGGCGACATCTTTTTCTTAAAATTTAACAACCTTATTTGGAGAAAAAAAAATCGTGAAAAAGTTAGGGGGAGATGGGTAGTAACTGGTTTGAAAAGGCTTAGCTATATAATTTGGTATGATTTTCAAAAATAAAAAAAAACAAAACATTTTGTATTATTATTGAGTATTTTTTATTTTTACTTTATGTATGAGCTTTCGATCCAGAATTTGTGATTCATAACGAGTACATGACAATTAAATTTATATAAAAATCATTTCTTTTTTAATTTCTTGTTCTTCTTTAATTTCCTCTTCACACTGATATTACAAATAATAATAATAAGTAATTCATAAACATAATCTTTTATATTTCCTCCTCATACTTTACTTTTTATACTAAAGAATCTTAGAAAAAAAATAGCATATAAGAATTTATTTTTAATAAGAAAATAATAAATAAAAAAACATTTATTTAAATGTGAAGTATATATATACTTGCTGATATTAAATTCAATTACTACCTCTTATGAGATTAAAAATAATAAATATTTATTCTAAGATCACTAATGTCTATATCACCACTTGTATTATTATTCCTATCAATATTTTTAAAAATATTATCATCATTATTGTCTCTATTACCTTTAATATCATCATTTCTCCCATTATAATTGATACTATCATAATAACAATGGTAATGAGGCGTCAATGACTATAATATTAATGGATATGGATGAAGTTATTAGTCACCTTAGGAGCCTTTCCCCAATTTTTTTTTTAATTTACAAATTTTAATGTATATTTAGTTATTGTTTTTATTAAGAGAATTTGATTGCAAAATAATAATATTTAAGTATTATTTGTCATTTTCATGATAAAATATTTTATTTTTTCTTATAGTCTCTATGGTGAAGATAATTAATGACATTTTTTCTTATTAGACAAATATTCTTTTTTTATTTTAATAATTTTTATTGTAGATATAATTATACTTTTTTCTTTTGTGGATAAAATATTTGAGCATCATTTGTTTTTAATGATATTTTCCTTTTATAATCTATTATTATAATTTTAAAGGTTATAAACTATTACATTTATAATCAAATGACTATATTAATTTTTATATTAATTTAATTATAAATTAATATAAAAATTAAAAGGAGATTTATTAACTTTTATTAATGGGGAGAAAACTATATAAGAAATTGATTTTTTTTAAAGAAAATTAATATATTGAAATTTGAGACACAATAACAAATATTATCTCATTATATTATTATTTATAGTTTTTTTCTAGTTTAAACCGAACAAGATAACATTATTTTTTTCTATTTTTACAATAAAAAATATATTTTCTAAATATGTTATTTGATTGTTTCATAAATACACAATTATAAATATTTTGTATTAAATTTTGATATATATATATTAAAAAAAATCATTTGATCCATCTTTGCTCCTTGGTTCAAAGCCTACATCCATCTCGATGGTGGGGTGGTTGCAACGATGGGATAATGGTAGAAAAAACAATTATGATAACCATGGTAATCACAGCAATAATGGTGATAGTGGTTGTGAAGATAAAAACAATAGTAGTAATAAAGATGATGGTAGGTGGTGGTGCAAAGACATTAGCAATATTAGAAAATGTGTTTATAATTGAGTTAAGTAAATGATAGATAATATACTTCTTAGACAAAATAAATAAATTATTCCCAACGAGAAAGCAATCGAAAAAGAATATTCATTTACACAAAAAGTATTTATTTAATTAAATGGTAGATGCTTGATACGAGAGAATTTTGAATTTATAATTATCTACAATATCCTTCCAATATCTCTTCCATGTATATTCATGTATAGGGTCAAGTTGACATTAAATGTCAAAATTAGTCAAATTAGACTTTCAATAATTATATATATATAAATTTAATCGATTCAACTATTGAATTATGTGATATTATCTTTTTTATTATATATATTAAATTTTATATAATTTATACTTTTTATATATGTTATCTAACAAGGTATATTTACATATATTTTGAATATCATATTATATGTTAAAATAAAGTGTATCAAATATTTCAAATAGATTATAATCATTTTTCAAAGTAAAAAATTGTTTCTCAAAGTAATTTTATTCTGATTAATTAAATAAATTAATTTAAATTTATTAAATTTTTAGTTATTGAATATAAACCTTAAAATTATGAATATTTTAATTAAAAAGTGCGATACATAAAGTCAAGTAACTTATATAAATAAAATATTTTAACATTTGGACATATTTGTATCTTGGACTGTTAATTCTTTAATTGATACAATTAGAAATCACTTTAGATGATATAAAAATTTATTCACTATCAGTTAATATAATAAACATTAGTCAATAAAATATAATAATATTATAATCATGGCCCTATTATAATTATGATCTTTTATTTTATAAAATTATTAATAAATAATTTTCCTTGTACGTTGATGGCCTAAAACTTAAGTTTTAGTAGCTTTACCATGGACGATCGGTGTAGATCTAATTTCATTTTCTGAAACATAAAGAGCGATTTAAGTGAAGTAAATATTCCAACTTTCTCATTCATTTTTGTATCTCTAAAATATTTGTGATTATTACTTCTTTTCTTATCTTTTAGTTTATATTACCCGTAAGATTTAGTTCAGTTGATTAATAAAATGTGTGAATATTATAAAACTTGTGATTCTGTGTTCAATTCGTGCGTATAAAAAATATGACCCAGGATGCTTATAAGTCATGGTTCAACATGAGCCTAACCAATTTAGCTTTTCGGTTCCATAGAAAAACAGCCTAGTCCAATTATTTTGGCCAAATTTTATGTCTGCTCTTGATTTTGAGAGCTTGTTTAATTTAGACGCAAGATATATGTTAGATTTGCGGTTTTGGGGGAAGGTAAGCACATTAAGTCAAGTGTTTCTAGATTGTTTGGAGAGACATTTAACACATGTAGGATCACGTCTGAAACTATAAATGTGGTTTGGAATTTATGCTAACATGTTTGATTCTTTTATAATAAAATTGTATTTACGTCAAAGTTGTGACTTTGATGTCTAACCAAAAAAGCAATATTTTGTCACTTTTGTGTTGGAGTAAAATCTCAGTTGATATTATTGACAAAGATATATTTATATGAAGTTTAATATTATATTATATATTGACAAAAATAAATATTCTAACTAACCCAGTAGAGTCAATCTGTTGATAAAAGGGTTCAAGTAATTTTATGAAGTTTTAGATTTGAATTTCTTTGTTGTTATTGTACTAAAAAAAATTATTATATTGTTACTCCAACAATATTTACATATTCTTGTTTATAATTAGTAGACTTAATAGGGTAGCAAACTCGAGTCATTTTTCACATGGAAACCCAACCCAACTGGCAGAGCCACATTTATATACTTCTTTCTAGAAGCTAGATCACAAGATGGATGGATACAGAGCTACCAACCACGAAGAACAATAGACTAGAAAATATTTATAATGAAAATACATCCTTTTTATCATCATAGGTTGGAGAATATTTTTTTTTTTTAAGTGTAGAGATAAATAGGCTTTTTTAACAAAATTTTCTCTATACACGTAATCAGAAATCAAACATATGTAAAAATGTTTAAGAAATTCAACTACTTATCATTTGTTAAATCAAGTTTATTACATTTAATAATTTTATCATCGCGCAAACTTCAAATCTCTTTTGATCTCAGTAGGCTTAGTCAATCTTATCTTATCCACTAGCCAACATTAAACAGAGACATGTCTTCTACATACTTTGGTTCATTGTATTAGTTCACCAACCCAGCGAGGTTGGTAACAAATTTATTAATTTGATCTTGTAATTGCACTTATATTATTTTTTTTAAGCTTTGTGAATTATGTGTAGTTATATTCAACTAAGACTCCTCATTTGTTTATGTGAAAGATGTCGGGCTGGGAAGAATTGTGCATGTGGAATCAATTAGGAAGGAACTCACAGCTTTTAGGGTTACTGCTCTATCACAATAAACAAGCAAGGAGCAGTTTCTTAATATTTTTAATTATCTTAAATCTGTTAGGTTATTTGCTCATCATTGATTATGTCATGTTCAGTTTGTTTTGGATCCCTAGTCCAAGTGTACTGTGCTTGTGCTAATAAATAAATAACTAGCATGGCTAGTTTCTCTTGTTCGTATCAGTTTGCAGCAACAAAAAGAATTTATATTCTATCATTTTGACCATTGATGATTGATTTTTCAGGACTCTTGTCAAAAGTACAATTTCCAGCTAATAACTGAAACAGATATGAAGAAAGTACATGCTTGAAATACTAATTGCTTGTTGAACCAGCTTATAACTGAAGCAAGACTTATTAGTAGTATAAAAAGAATACCATTTTTGCTTCTCATCAAAATTGAAGCATCCTTGATGAATCATTGCCATATTCCTTATCATCACAATTTTGTTGGACACTTACAATCACGTGGAAAAACCACTTCGGAAATGACACAGATGCATTTTTTTTTTATTACTCTTCTGCACAATTCTTTTGGATGAATATCCACTAGTTTGTTCCACCCACTCAAAATTACCTTCACACATACCGTGATTCATGATTAAGGAGGGATCTGAAATCAATGAAAACTAGCATTCAAACAACATCAACAACAACAAAAATCTTAATAATTCTGAGAC
The DNA here is from genome assembly GCA_025330945.1 of Mucuna pruriens. NCBI lineage: Eukaryota > Viridiplantae > Streptophyta > Magnoliopsida > Fabales > Fabaceae > Mucuna > Mucuna pruriens. Next base: position 3,229,488 of record JAENHJ010000154.1, read on the forward strand.
AAAAACCTCAAGCCTTATCCTAATGTAAGATCGACTACATAAAGTAAAGTCAGGTACATGAATCAATCAGCGACAATAAACTTCCAAAACATATTGTTTTTCAGATTTTGAAATTAAATTGGTATAAAATATATCTTATTCGGCTTGCAAAATTACTAACTTCAGGTATTGAGATTATATAAATTATGGTTTCTGCAGCTTAATCATGAAGAATGGTTTTTGTTTTGTATGCATTGGCATAGCATTATTTGCTTTTCAAGGGGATGCCAAAAGGGTCATCTTGGAAGTTAGCACCAGCGATATCTATTGGCCTTGAAATGTAAAAAGTGTGTGGGTATTTCTGCAAGTTCTATTGCTCAAACTTCTGTCCATAACTATAATTATATCCCCAAATATTATCCGGAATGACCTGAAATAAATGAGTCCCATTATTTGTCTTTGTATCCCAACAAAAAGGTAGTTTGCAACAAGAATTATACCAACATAAGTTTGCATTACCATACAAGCCTTTGATACATATGTGTACATACTTTTCTAGTGTAAAGAGAAGATGCCATGATCCAACTATTCCAAGCCAGTTTCAGCTGTTTCAAAACCATATATTATACAACATAGCAGCTTGGTGTGAGTCATTAAAAAGAGAAAACTGCTGGATGCATAGTCATGGCCTCAGAGCAAAAAATAACCCACCTATAACTACACTAGTGGAGTTACTGGGATTCCCTACTTGGTAAATCTAGTGAACAATAAGCATCCCAGTCCATTACAAATGAAGGATCCTTTGGTGCTTTTCCGGTCATTTTAAGAGCCAATCCAACAGTTGCTTTGTTGACAAGGGAGTCATTTGCCTCAGGTTGTGAAGTTACATGGTAATCACCAGACAGACTAGGACACGTCTCTTCCCTGGTATCTTGGGTGCTCTGCTGTTTATTGTGACTAATCATTGCTTCCTTCAATTTTTCCTTGTTCTTCTTGCTTTCCTCCACAAATGGCTGCATGAAAAGCAATCAGAAGTGGCAAATTCAAAGCAAGCCACATAGGAGCATAAGAAAAAGAAGGAGGATATATATTACATGAATAGATATTATGTCAACTTCTATATACCTGTTTCTCAATTTCAGACATATTCCTCCATGCATCAATAGCCACACGTAGGATTCTTTGGCCATCTAAGGCCTGATTACAAGTCTTCAATCGAGCACATTCATGCTTGAGGAATATCTGATATGCATTCTTTCGCCCCAGCGGAGCACCACGGCGTCTCTTCATTTCTTTGCCATTCGCGGGTGAAGGTAAAAGCACAGGCTGTTCCACAATCCCAGCCCCTGATAAGTTGGAATCCAAAGTATTGCATAAGCACCTCTAAAGTAACAAGAGACCACTAAGTCATCGAATAAAAAACTGATGTTGTCCCATAACTTGGAAAGTGTTTAGCCAAGTAACAAACCTGTCATGTGGCAAGAGAAGTCCTTGGACATCTCTGTGGCCAGCTGAGCAGCTTTAATGTCCATTATATAAGGTAAACTAGCAATAGCTGTTGAATTCCGCTTCTTCTTAAGTGGACCTTGAGGAGGATATGGCAAAAACATTTTCAGACTAAAACCAAAATGTAGCAAAAGCATCATATAATGAAGCTGCTGAAATGTCTTGTGCTATGTCGAAGCAGTAAATGTAAATCATATATGTAGAAACTGCCAAGAAACATCCCCATATATCAAACTGAATCTATATCTACATAAAATAACCACAAATAGGTCTCTTGGATTAACCTTTGGTGCTGCTAGACCCAGCTTGCTTTGCAGGATGCCTGTAGAAGTACAATTGCTCAAATTGGTAGAGAAGATGTGCGTAAAGCTTTTCAACTTGAGCACACAACTTTACACTATTCCCTTCCAATTTCAGGGCAAGGACAACTTCACCCCATTTCTTTTCTCGCCCAACCTGGAAACATTTAACAGAAAATCACGATAATAAATCTGAACATCTGAGACAAATTCATGCAATTATATAAAACTATTTTAGCCTCTCTTGATTATAGAACCACGACTGATTTGGATGAATAAACATGACACGAAAATAGAAGCTCCAATACAGACAAAATAACATACAAAAACAACGAAAATCGTGAGGTCAGTGCCAACCACAGGACAATATATATATTTATATACCTGGTGATATCCTCCTCTTCTGGTCACCTCCAAGTAAAACAGGTACAAGTCTAGCAATGTTTCTCGGACATTGAAACTGCCAAGTAGAATCGGAAAATAGAGCATTATTCATACACCTTTCATATTTCACATCACCTTTCCCTGCAGTTATCTATTATGTAACATAACAATATTGTGCTGATTGTTGAGCGTAACAACACTTACAGACTTAAAAATAAGAGAGAGGAAGACTGAAAGACAGAAAAAATTTAATAAAATGTATACTTTGTTAGAGAGTAACTAGAAAACAATATGAAATTAATAAGGTGATGATTGTTTGTCCAAGAAAGTAATTAATGAGTATCTCCATTCCACTTATGAGCAACCAAGACAAAAAAGACTCGACTTTCCTTGCATGCAACTTATGAGCAACCAAATAAGCAGAACAGGTAAAAAGAAACTTGAGTATTTGACCACCCCATCATACAAATGAGAAAGATAAAAAGGGAAAGCACGTGTTGTTGGGTGAGGTGTTTAGTTATATGGAGGAAACTCACATGAGAGTGAGTCCAGAGGAGTCCAACAAGTCAGTGAGTTTGGTATAGAAGGTATCGGAACATTGTTCTCCGTAGGAGCCGGAAGCGTTTGCATTGGTGAAAAGAAGGCCCTTGAATTGGGTTTCCGATGGTGATGGAAGTGGAACTGGAACTGGAACCATTATCTCCTCTTTGCCTTGCATGTTTGAGAAAGTAACTAAACTAACCCTCAACCCCAACTAGTTGACTGGGTCTGGGTGGGTTTGATGTACGTATGTGAAAGGGACATCATGGACACCTTATATGCCTTTGCGACACCTGCACCCTACACGCTAGTACGTGGCATTCTTCTTTTACTTTTCTTTCTATTTTGTTTTTGTAAATATTCTCTCCTTTGTCATTTTTTAAACAGTAATTATATCTGCTCATGCTGTTATGTCTACCTTTCTTTTTCTTTCTTTCTTTAAATGTCTATTAATTGATATTATTATTTTCATACTGTTATTTTCTCTATACTATCTTTTTTTCAAAAAATCTTTCTTACTTTCTTGGTGACACATAACTATATGTTGGGATAAAAGTGGTTGTCGTCTGACATCCATGTGAGAAAAAATTATATAAAAACACATATTGCTCTCTTTCCATTTTCTCTATGCAGTTGAAGAAGTCTCACCAATATTACGTTGTATCGATTGAAGACATAAAAGGTGGAGACATCAAATATAATTCAATAAGATAAAATCTTTATATTAAATAATGAGAGACACGTGTAATGTACAATGAATTAAATTTCATTTCAAAGTGAATTTAAATATTTGTAATAATTCCTTCTATTTTTTATGCTATGTAATAATTTCTAATAATACGACTTAATATTTTATTTATTTTAAATAATTCTTAATAAATTCACAAGATATCTATATTTAACAAAAATAGTTAGTTATTACAATTTAAGACATATAAACAACAAATTAGTATAATTAAGATCTGAAAATATTAATCCCATGAAGATTAATCGCAAGTATCTATATCTTATATAATAACTAATTTTAAAATTAGTTATTGTATATTGCTTTTTTATACTTTTAATTTATTATCAAGTTTATTAACAAGATAATTATTCTTTATTTATAAAAATATATATTTATTGAACTATTAATAATATAAATTATATTCATTAGATGAAAAATAATATATTAAAAAAATAAGTCATATAATGACATGTAAAGTATTTATACATTATCATCTAATAATAAATAATTAATAAATTGGTTGACTTTTATATTAATTACTTTAAAAATTATGTATTAGACGTAAAACTATTTTCTAATGTGAATAATTGACCATTAAGTTCTATATTAAATTATGAGTAATGTGATTTAAATCATTTAATTTTATGTGTATTTTTATGATAAAATTTAAATGTATAATGTTATTAATTAAAATTAACTACTTTGACCACTTTTGAGAATTAGTTATTTGTTTTTTATATTTAAAAATAAAACTCGTATTTTATAGGCTACAATTTACTAAAAAAAATGTTAACAATTTAGATCATTGATTTTAACGATAATTACACATAATATACTAAGAAAATTGTTTACAGTAGATTATAGTAAATTATAAACTAATTATAAAATAAAAAATTATAAGCATAATTTTTTATATTTACATAAACCTTTGCACGCAATATATATGTGTGAATATGAAAGTTGATTAATGAATTTACAAAATAATAAATAGTCCAATAAAAATTGTTTTAGTTTCCATAAAAGGGAAAAGAAATATAACTACACTTGAGAATCTTGGAAAATAATACCATATAAAAAGAAGTTATTTGCAACAAGAAAACAATTAATAAAAAAACATTTATTTACATATTATTTATATATATATATATATATATATATTTATTTATTTATTTATATATGTGGTAGATATAAGAGAATCTTAGAGAAATGAAATTATTCCCAACGAGAAAATGATCCAAAAAGGAATATTAACTTACACAAGAATCGTATTAATTTATGTAATTAAATAGTGGATACAGGAGAATTTTGAATTTATAATTATTTATAATATTCTTTCGATATCATATTTTTATCAAAGAAACTAATCACATCATATTTTTATTATAAGAAATCAAATAAAATTAATAAATAATCAAGATATACAAAATACTTCAATAATATTCAAGACATATTTTAAATTATTATTTATGTTACTTAAAATTACTTATATAAATTATTTTAAATTACATGTATGATTATGCGCCAAAAAAAATTGTATAAAAAAGTTACATGTATGATTTATAAGATTTCAGTTCAATAGATAAAAAATTATATTTAAATATGTTTTAATTTCTTATAAATATTTTAGTATTTATAGTTATATCATTGTAATTTTCTTAATTTTTAAAATTTTTATTATTAACTAGTTTAGTATTAACATGATTAATAAAATTAATAATACTAATTAAGATAATAAAAATAATAAAAAATAATTTAAATAATTAGATTATTTGAAGGTGTATAATTTAATTAAATAATATATTTATTATTTTATAAAAATAATTTAATTACATATAATTTATTTTAATCTTTTAATATTTTATGAATAATATTTTTTATATATTTTAATATTGTTATTATTTTTAATTAACTATTTTACTTTTAATATTATACTTTAAAAAATATATAATTTATTTTAAATATATTAATTTTGATATTTTAATTTATTAATTTTGATTGATAGTAATATTATTTATTTAGATGAAAAAAGAAAAGAGGCATAGAAGTGAATTAGCAAAATCACCTATACTCAAGTTGAGTGAGGTTTTTACTTTTCTCGCTTTTTCAATATTTAGATGTGTAGTTTGCCTAACATCTGTAACTAGCCCAAACTTTTCTCACTTTAACTATTTTAAATTATCATATTTTTTATCTTTATCTATATATTTAATTTTTTTTATCATTTATCTCTTTCAATCTATTATTTTTTATCTTTATTTTTAAATTAAAATTTAATAACTAAAAAATAAATTATTTATTATACATTTAAAATATAATATATATATATATAAATATTTATTTATAAATTTTAATTATATAAAATAAATATTATACGTGCTACGTCTAAAATAGTCTACGAAGGGTTTGAATTAATACGCGACTCACAGTCAACAAAAAATATCAAGGGGTGACGAAGGAAAGTCGAAATCACTTGAACCAAAAAAGAGAGTTTGCAGCACAGTCTCCTGTTTCCACAATTGGCCCAATACACTCTCATTCAGTGGCGTCTCGGTGGGCTTCAAGATCTACGTTCTAGAGATTTTCCCATTGTTTGTCTGGGCTCATAGCAAAACTTAGAAAGTGACTGGGCCTCCTCCAAGCACACGTTTTAGTTTGTGGAATCCTAATTCGCTACATGCCACATTTCATTACTGTTAGTTTTTTTTAGAAGAGAGTTAGTTACTATCAGATAATAAAAATAAAGAATGAGTAAGAATAGAAAGAATAAAATAAAATAATAAACTGAATATATTGAGAAATAACTAATTAAAAAATCACATCCCTTGATTTTAGTAATTACTATTAATAACTTAACTAAAAATAAAAAAAAACTAATCTACTATTATCTAATAAAAAATTTTGATTATTATTCAAACAGAAGAAATATAAAATCTTCATACAAATTCGAAACAGTTTTCATCAACTTCGGCTAATTGACAAGTCAAATGATGGATACGAAATCCAAACCAAACACCTCAAGACTCAAAGAGGCGTGCAACGTGATAAAACGACACTGCCACGTGGCTCCACAAAAATCCCCTTAGGAACGTTACTACGTGTTTGACAAAAAAATGGCCACATAAACAGCACCAGTTGCACTCTCCGCCCAGGCACACGACGAAAATCCAGGCTAAGATTGCACGCTTCCCAAACACCCCTTAATTAAAGATAAGGTTCTTATTTAGCAAAACGTTGAGGTGTTTTGGGGATGAACATTGAGGCATTAGGTTTTTTTTCTGCGTAGTGATTTCGGTACTGCAACTGCATGAGTTGGAGAAAACCGAGGAAGATTGGTAGCTTGAAGTTTCACAAGCTGCAGCAGCAAGTATGGCTATTGCTACGACCACCCTCTCTCTCCATTTTGGCAAATTCCCCATTCGTCAAACTCATTCATCTTCTCCAATACGCCATCGCATCCCTTCTGGCCGAGGGTTGAACCTCAATTACCCTCGTGCATCTCACAGGTCAGCCCTTAAATCAAATTGTTATTCCTAATTTGGATACTGAGTTAGTTGTTCTCTGTCTTTCATTGGTTACAGATTTGCGTGTTTTGGTTCCAAGTGTTCGATAACAGACACTGATGTGCATTTGGATCATGTCACCGCGGACGAGGATGAGGGTCAGGGAAGAGGGGTGGACGTGGTTGAGCCTCATTGTCCGGTGCCATTTGTTAAACTCAAAACTGATATTCTCGAGACTGAGTCTTTGAACCTGCTCGCCGAGGCCACATTTGTAGATACTCTATTGACAGCATTGCCTGTAGGTTTTTTTATTACTATGTTCTGGGTGGTGTTAAGCATTGCTCACTGTTTCTCATCTTCCTGTGCTGTTTTCTGCAGGTTTTGTCCGAAGAGGAGCAACATGCCCTTTCAGCTACTCCTGCTCACCCGGCTGGGTTACACGGTGGGATGTTTTCTTATATCTTCTTTTATAACAATATTTGTCCTACTTCTATTATTACCCACTCTTGTATTCACTTCAATTTCTTAGAATTTCGGCTTAGCACAGTATTCAACCTTACAAAACTTACTTCTATAGTCAGAATTGTTGAATCTTTATTGCAACCCTCTAAGAGCTAACGTCCTGACCGCAACTGCACACTCAACACTTCCCTTGCCCTTTGTGGTCAATCCTGTCGTAGGTAGTTCTTTCTGAGACATTGACAACCAACTCTGATAAATCGCAATTAAGGCGACTTTCCAACCGGTTTTTTTATTGGATGGGGGGAGTTAAAATAAATATGTAAAAGATTAAGTATTGGCTTGGGCCAAAAATTCCCTAATTTACTCTTGGAATGGAAAGCATTAAAAAACTGTCTATTGCACTGGTTGGTATCGATTGATATTGACATGGCTGTTCTTTTAATTCATATGGCTTCATGGATCACTTTCTTTAACCTCGAAAGTGCTCTTATGAGCCTGGCGTCACAATCTCATAAATACAGTTTTTATTATAACTGTTATCTTCTTTGAGTTGAGCTGAATCGAGCTTGTCTGAAATTTTTTTTGATGCATATCTTGTCCAATGATTTTGTTCTGTCTTTTTCCATCAGCATTTATTGATGACTGTGATGTTTAATCGTCTAAGCTGCTCTTAACTTGAAGATTGTATATTTTCAGCTTTCTATGCTAGTTGCATAGCTGCAAATGTAGTGGAGCAGCTTTGGAATTTTGCTTGGCCTTCTGCCATTGCCTTGATTCATCCAAGCCTTCTGCCAGTTGCTGTGATGGGTTTCTTCACCAAAGTGGCTACAATTGTTGGTGGTCCCTTGGTTGGCAAAGTTATGGACCATTTTCCAAGAATGCCTGCATATAATTGCTTAACCATTATTCAGGCAAGTTGTTTGATAATATGTATAAAGTCAAGCAACATATAGCTCGTTTTCTAAAAGGGGTCATTCTGTCTATTGTTCAGGCAGCAGCTCAGTTGCTATCTGCGGCAATGATTATTCATGCCCATTCTGTGCGAACTACTTCGTTGTCTAGTCTGCTTCTGCGTCCATGGTTTGTCATATTGGTTTCTGCTGGGGCTATTGAGAGGCTATGTGGTGTGGCTTTGGGGGTTGCAAATGAGCGTGACTGGGTTGTATTGGTATTGTCATTCAGAGCTTTCCCTGTTCCCTTGACATGCAATTTGTTACTTGAAAAAATTGTGTTAAAATTAAAACTTGTTCTGATCCTCAATGGATTCTTTCCACAGCTGGCAGGAGTGAATAGACCAATTGCACTTGCACAAGCAAATGCTGTTCTAAATCGAATTGATCTCCTGTGTGAGGTAATTATTATTATTTTTTTAATATTTGCAATTATGGCTTGTGTGGGTAAATTTCTCCATAAACACTTATAGGTGGAGAAAATAGGAAGGAAAAATGAAATAAGCTTCTCCATAAGCTAAAATTAGCTTATGCATAAACTTCTTCATATTAGCTTCTCCAAAAAACTGATTTTTAACTTATGCATAAGCTAATTTTAGTTTATGGAGAAGCTTATTTCTTTTATCCTTCATATTTTCTCCTCCTATTAGTACTTATGGAGAAGTTTACCCAAATAAATCCTAAGTTGATTAGTTAGCTTATACATTTTCCTGTTTACAGAACTTGCTACCATTTCAGTTGAGTGAAATATTCAGAAAGTGTTTTATAAAATATCAATTATATTATCTGTCTTGGAAACTTATGAAATGTTTGTCTACAGATAGCTGGGGCGGTGCTGTTTGGATTCCTTCTTTCTAAATTTCATCCTGTAATCTGCTTAAAATTTGCTTCTGGCTTAATGATGGGATTTCTGCCTGTTACCGTAATTTCTCTGCCTTTCTTCTTGTTCTATTACTTCCATAATTTGGAAGCTGAATTCATTTTCACTCACCATTCTTAATTTGCAGATTCTTTTCACTTATTTAACCAACAAGCTTTCTACGGGTGTTCTTGACCGGCCTAAACCTTCACAAACCTGTTGCAGAACATTTAATGAAGATTCTGCAACAGATGCTAACAGTATAGGTATACTATTCTTTCTTTTGAGAATTATCTTCACCTGGATGTCTTAAATATACTTACTTCCATCTGCTGGCAAACCAGTGTTTCAAGGTCTGGAAGCCATCAAGCTCGGCTGGAAGGAGTATCTGGGTCAGCCTGTTCTTCCTGCTAGTCTTGCATGGGTGCTCCTCTACTTTAATATTGTTCTCGCACCAGGCAGTTTGTTGACAGCATTTTTAACACAGCGTGGTATGTGTGATTTTCCTCCATAGTACCTTTTTATCTTGGGAAATTTCCTTCACTTATAACACATAATTTGTTGCATAAAGAATATAGTGAAACACCTGATTTCAAGCTTTTCAAAAACTTCTGTCGATCATAAACTCATAATTGACAGGGGTTTCTATTTGTTTAATTGACAAACCTTTCATATTTTATTAGCTTGGACTAACATATTCTATGCCTCGTTTTCTCTTTGGGTTACTCTTTTGAATGATTACATTTGTAATCTACCATAAATGGAGTTTTTCCTAGTTTTTATAATTGATGTCTTTTCATAATGTTAATGTTAAACTGAGTGCTGTAACAAATGGTCTGGAAGATAGTAGTGAAAAGGTAGCAGGTTTTGATGTAGTCTCCACAACAGTTTTGCCCATTAATCATTCTATTCCATATCTAGACCAATAATCTTTGTCCTTCTGTAATTTCTTTTATCTTTCCTTTTCCTTGCTTGTTAGGAGGTGGGGGATTATTTTTTTTGGTATTTGTGCTAGGTCAATATTTTATTATTTCAATGTTTCTGCAGGCTTACATCCATCTATCATAGGAGGATTCAGCGGAATGTGTGCTTTTATGGGCGTTGCTGCAACATTTGTGTCTTCAACTCTGATCAAGCAATTTGGCATTTTAAAGGTTTCTTCTCTAATGTGTATTATTTTTTAATTTTGCACATGGGAAAGTTTGACCACTTATTTTTTTATTAAGTTGAGAATTTTTCTCTCTTTACCAGGCTGGGGCAGTTGGGCTGGTATTTCAAGCTTTACTTCTCAGCATGGCTGTTGCTGTATATTGGAGTGGATCAATTTCTCAGCAGAGCCCTCTTCTTACTTTCTTATTTCTGATTGTAAGTCACTAAAGTATCGGCACTGATCATATTAATGTTGAAGTTTATAAATTAGAAATGTGAAATGGGGTAGATCTAATAGGGATTCAAGTTCAGCTTAAACTGAATTATTGAGTGAAATTGTGACATGGAATGTTCAAGGTGGTCAGTTCCAAGGATGCTTGTTAAACACTGATTAAATCTTTTAAATTCTTTTTTTTCAATGCAATGTGAATTTGTTAGCAAACAAGACTTAGCTTGTGTTGAGCGGAAGTGTTCTGTACCTATATTATTTTACTAAGAGGACAGGTATCAGTGCTGAGAAAAGGTGCAACAGGTCATTGAATATTTGTTAAAATAACAAAAGTTGATATGAGTCTACAGGAGAGGAAAGACTCTTAAGATGTCCCAAATTGTGATATTTATTCATTTTTGGAAATTTTCAAAATTTGTATTTTTTTTACTTGAAACTAACTTCTGTCAAATTTGTTCACACTGAATGCTTGTGTGCAGATTTTGTCGCGGTTAGGACACATGTCATATGATGTTGTAGGGGCACAGATTCTCCAGACAGGGATCCCATCATCCAAAGCAAATCTCATTGGGACGACAGAGATTGCTGTTGCTAGTTTGGCGGAGTCTATAATGCTGGGTGTTGCAATAATTGCAAATGATCCTTGTCATTTTGGATGTTTGGCACTCTTGTCTCTATTATCAGTACTTGGTGCAGCATGGATGTTCTGTAGATGGCTGTTGAATCCAACAGATGAACAAAAAAGCCTTTTTTCCTATGATCCTCAGTTTTGATATTTATGTAAGTATTCCACGTATTATTGTTTGTTGTTTATGAGCATATCTTTTCTAGCTGTCCTATCTCTTACCATATAAAAATGAAACAAAAATGCCCTTTTTCTTATGATCCTCAACTTTGATATATATGCAAGTATGCCATGTATTAAGTAGTTCATTGTTTGCTAGCATTACTTTTCTGTCTTATTATATAAAATTGTTCATACCTGTCTAATTGTTTTCTTATGTTATGGTAAAATAGAAGAAAACAAAAGTTTGGTGGGGGGGCCGCGGTGGTTGTCATATTTTGCCCTTTCTTAGTCCGACATTTACTCATGTAAACTGGGATATGTCTCATAACTTGATTGGTCTCCTTTGTGGCTGAATCTTAGATTTTATTACTGTTCTTTAGGTGTATAACTGAGTCTTCAATAAAGTGGTTGATGCAGACAGCAATGGGTCCAGTTTATGGGTTCTTCTCTTACTATATTTTATCTAACCATTAACTTGTGTGAGTGCAGTTGTTCCATTAGCTGCCTTAGTGCAAAGGCTGTTCGATGTGGGCAAGATCCAAAATACTAAAAATTGGACATAATTAGTGGTGGGTGATTGTCCACTTAATACAGGAGCTTGAGGCCTTTTCTTCTCACCTGGCCAATGATATTCATTGTATGGACAAATAGATATGGCTTTGCCTGTAATACTGTAAATAACATGCCTTCATATTATATTAGTGTGTACATGACAAATTGAATTAGGTCCAACACTTACACGTACAAACGATTTGTAAAGCATTTATATTCATTCTTATTGTTAAATTCTTTCCCGGGATTTTAAATATGAGCAGAATTGTTCCAGTGATTGTGATTGGGTTCAATAATTCTTAGTAAATTTTCACGGATACACTTCTATTATCCAATTTTAAATACCACATTAAAATATTTTAATTTTAAAGTGGTTTAACTTCCTATTTTGATTTCTTAAAAAATGGCACGTTTTCTTTTTTAATTTTCTTAGAAATTTTTTATTACATTTCAAATGAAAATGACATTGGACGGGAATTACATCGTTAGAGGTAAAGTGAGACAGAAAAATTATAACTAAATTTGTTAAAATAGTTTTTCAATGGTCATGATTTACAATGAAATATTGTGATATTTAATTTATACAGTTGCTTCACTTAATGGAAAAGGATTAGTTGTCATTTAAAATTAAAATAAATTTAAATTTAAATTTTCTTATTTTAGTTTGAAATATCTTTTTAATTTACAATTTTTAATTTAGAAAATTTATGTGTTGCATATACAATATATCGTAATTTTAGTTAATTGAAATTAAAGTATCAATATTTATTTAGTTTAGTGACCATCAATCAACAATCTTTTCATCCTAATTATTTTTTATCTTGGAGGTGTAAGGGAGAGCCTAAAATAGACATTTAGTATATATTTAGATTAAAGTATTTTATGCCTTTTGAAAAGAAAAACAGAACGTTTAATCATATTTTGAGTTTAATAGTCATGTTAGTCCATATAAGAGTTTTTATAATATTAATTAATTTAACATTATTTTTTATATAATATTTAAGATAATTATTTTAAAAGATAATAAACTTATCATGGTAGTACATATATATTATTATTTTTCTTATATTCTTACTCCTATTATAGTTAATATACGAAAACATGTAGGTTTTATTTTCCTCTTACCGGATCAGTTTTTTTTTAGGATAAAGTGGTACACGACTTTACATTTAAATTAGAGATTAAAATAAAATTTTAGTTAAAAAATACAAGTATCAAATTATTTATGCAAACAATATTTAGTTAATATTTATTTTTTAGTGATATCTTTTTGGGTAAGTTTTTATAGTATATACAATCTGTATTTTTTTATTTGTTATAATAAAGTATCTTTATCACTTTTTATGTACTTAATATTCTCATATTCTATTTAATATCTTTGTAAATTAAATTAATTGAATCATTTTCCACTTAAAACTCACATACTAAGATATTAAATTTTACCCAATACAAAAAAAAATTAAAGTTTTTTCCATTTTAAACTCTAAACTCACATCATACTATATCCTTCAAATTTTATCAATTTTTTTTCTTAATTTATATACTTCTAAAATTATTTTATATCTTAAATTTATTATAAATTCTCAATTATTTAAATAAACAATAAGACTTTGAGAGATTTAAGTAGAAGAAAATTAACAAGAGAATCCATGTTGTTTAAATTAATAAATAAGCTTAAATATATTTTAGCTTCTTTTAAATATAGTTCTATCTAGTTGAAGTCCAAAAAAATTTTAAAATTTTTGGATCTTAATATTTCCTTAACGTCATGTTTTAATATTTATTATTAACTATAGTTAGTTAAATATTTCTGAATTTATTAAAATGAATAATATTAATTAAAATAATTAAGGTAATAAAAAATATTTTAATTAAGATAATTAAATTATTTATAGATGCGTATTAATTAATGTATTTATTTATTTTTTAGTAAAATTAATATATTTATTATTTTCATAAATAAAATAATTACATATAATTTAATTTTATAATATATTATGATAGTAATTTTATTATTTTAATATCATTCTTATTTTTATTTTACTAATTTATTTTTAACATTGTATTTTAAAAATTATAATTTATTTAGAAATTTATAATTTAAATTTAATATATTATTTTGTGTTTTTTTATATTTAAACTTATTAATTTTGACTAATTGTATTATAATTTATTTTTAATATATTATATTTCAATTTATTTTTATCTTTAGAGATAAAATCACTGCTTGAGATATATTTTAAAAAATAAATTATATTTCAATAAGTCAAAAGTAATAAATTGAAATATAAAAATAACATAAAAAATAATATGTTAAAATTAAAAAATATATTTTTTAAATGTACAATATTAAAAGTAAATTAATAAATTAAAAAATAAGAATAATATTAAAAAAACAACTGTTCATAATATATTAAAAATAAATTATATATAATTACCTTATTTATATAAAATAATAAATACATTAATTAATTAAATTGAACATATAGAAATAATTTAATTATTTTAACTTAAAATATTTTGTTATCTTAATTATCTCAATTAATATTATTCATTTTATTAGTCATGTTTGTTCTAAACTAAATAGAGGTAATAATAAGAAATAAAAAATACTTAAAAAAATGTTAGTATAAAAATGATTTTTTTTATAATGAGTAAAATTAAACATAACCATATTGGTAGGATCTTAAAATGTATTTAGGACATAAAAGAATGAAGATTTAATTTGTTAAAAAAATTGAAAAAATAAAGGGAAAAATATAATAATTAAAATAAAATGAACATATATGAACATAACCTTAGTGGAAGGTGAATATCCAAGTAATTCTACGTTGCAGAATTGCAGACTTTGATCTACTTTTTGCAATCACCTACAGTCTGATTTATTTTCTCCTTGCAAGCAAACACACTAGTGTTTTCCTAATGGCCTAGATTCTCCAGGGAAGATATCTCTGTTCATAAAAGTGTGACCTGCATAGCAAGTCCATTTAGTTACATTTTCGCTTTTGCAATAGTTGTCTCAATCAGATTTCTTTTACTATATTTTTCTGTGTCTTTCTTTTTCTTTTCTTGGAAAGTTGATAGTCCATGTTTACAATTATTGAGAATGGAAAAGGTGCATTCCACTCTTCACTGCTCACTTGTATTAATTAAAAACTATATAACTGCAATATTTCAAGCTTTTTCCCTGGAAATGATTGACATACACGCTAGGTGTGTGAAGAAAGACTCATGAGTTGATGTTTATAATCATCACAAATCAAAATAAGTTCCTGTACAACAACCAAATAAATAAATAAATATATATATATATATATATATATATATATATATATATATATATATATATATAACTGCTCTGTATAAAATATCAGAAAAAAAAAAAAGAATGTGAAGCTGAAATAATAAGAAGTCATTAGTTCAAATAACATAATACTTAAATTTTTTAAATACTATAAATACGTGATTAGGAGTTCGAATGTATAATTTTTTAAAAGAAATTAATTTTTGTAATAATTGACCAAATATTTATTTAAAATCATATGTAAAAAAGAAAATGTGAAGCTTAAATGAACTTTGTAGGCTAATTACCATAAGGCTCAAAGTTGTTTAGGCATGAGAGGTTTTGAATTTCTTTTTGAGACAAAAAGAAGAAAGAAAATAAATAGGGTTATGCCGTGTTGACGCCGTTACGTATGTTGTGTGTATTGGTTGGTGTCAGACAAGAAGATGATGTGGCATCAATAAACGGCACGTATCCGTCACGCTGGACCCCTTCTTCCAAGAATGGAATCATGTACTAGACCAATAGTACTATGGTCAACTCATGGCATGTTTGGGTTATACTACGTAATTTTCACGCTGGAAATCGTGCAAATTAAGTTTCCTGTATAAAAATACACTATTAACTAATGTTTTCTTATTTTAGACTCAGTAACATTGTTTATGAAATTTATTTTTTAAATAATTTATACACAAAGGACAGGCCAAAAAAAAAATAGAAAGATATGATAAAGAGATCATAATGTGATATAATGAAATAAAATATAAATATAAATATGTATAATTAAAAGATTTAAATGTTATAAAAAAATTTATTAGAGGATCATTCAAGTCATTCTCACTTAATTAATTTTAACAATTTTGATTGATTGATACGCAATGTATTTATTAGGTATGTTTCAAGAGAAAATATATAAATATAAAACTATTAAAAATGAAAATTATATAATGTAAATATAGAAGATATTAAAAAATAAAATCTACAGAAAAGGATAAATATATATCCTAAGATTTATTGAAAAAGCATTTTATACATCTCTATTTTTTTTTACATTACTTTTGAACAGCCATCCACTTATATAATTACATAAAAATAATTGAAAAAATATATTATGTAAAAATATACAATATTTTATTATTATATAAATTTTAAAAATATATTATCGATGATAAAAGAAAATTTTAAAATACAACTAAATTTTGAATTGATAATTAGTCTCACAGTGATTCCAAAAGATTAAAGTTTAAGAAGATATTTTAGAGAATTATCGAATTACGATAGTTATTAAATATATATTAAAAATTTATGTAAAAATATAAAAAACCAAAGGGATTCAAATAAAAATTCATTAAATCTTTATGAAATTTGTGTAATTTGTAAAAATAAAATAAAATGAAAGCATGCAAAGAAAAATTTATCTGCCATAATTTGAACATAAAGTAAAGATTAATCTATCGAACATTAAACTTAAATAAATAATATCAATAATAAATTGATCTTGTATGAACTGAACTTATATCTTTTAAATAAAAATTTATGTTCAAGTTTTGAGAATTAAAAAAGTGCAATTTATCGATTAAAAATTTATAGAAAAAATGAATAGATATTTCATATTTATAATATAATAAACAATTTAAATAATAATAATAAATAGTGTGGAGCTTCTCTAAGCTCAAGTTACTATGTGCAAATGACATTGACACTCCCGTGTGGGTATGGCAAGCAAAGACAGGGCACTCGTAAGTTTGAATTTTATTGGTAATGCTCTCGTCTTTGTTGCGTCGTCGCGTGTATTCTACGTTTTTCATTCTCTTGCTCCACAAATGGAAGTACCTAACTAATGTATAAAATAATTTAAAAGTGTACATTTTTTATTAATATGTTTCATTGGAATCTAATACATTGCTAAAGCATCTCCAATTAATTAATAATATATTAATTTTATTGGAATTTCAAGGACATTACTACTGTATAGGTTTTATTTTTATTTTTATTCCTTTTCATCTTTCGTGTGGAGTGAAATAGCTAATTTGCCTGTTTCCGGTTATCTCTGCATAGTCTATTCATGCCTCCTAATAAATTAATTGCCCAATTTGATTACTTTAAAAACTTTTACATCCATAGAATTTTGGAGTCTCTTTTGGGATTGAATATCAATGAGGTAGTAACATCATAACTTTATTTGTTTTAATTTTTTTTTCTATTATAATTTCTTATCTCACACTTATCTATTTTCTCTTGTTATATATTTAGTACAAAATTTATATTTAAATATAATTTCTCGTGAGTTAGGGTTTCAATAGAATAAAAATTGTCTTTTTTTTTTTTTGTTTGGGAGATGAATATCAACAACACGGAACAACCAAATAGTGATTTGAGTGAGAATTTTTAGTATTATAAAATCAGATAAAAAAAAAAGTTAAAAAACACTCGTTCTTGTAGGGGAAAACAACACCATTCCATTTCCCAAAACTAAGAATTTCCATAAAACAAAGCACCTCACTTTCCCAAAGAACCTTGAAAATAGACATTTCTAGATCTACACCCCACATGGGACTTGGTTGAACAAGAGCGATGATGAAAACAAAGAAAAAATAAATAAATAAAAGCCTTAACCTTCCATCAATCCCCATATTGCATTATTTATGAGAAAGAACGTGATGTTTGTTTAGGAAACCGAGTGAAGAGTGCTTTCCCAATTCCCTGTCTAACCTTGCTACATTATCATGTGTCAAAGCCTCAAAGGACCTCAAACCCAAAATAGCTCCCTCATCATTCCCAACAACCCAATGCCCCCACCCTCCATCATTTTCATGTTGATAAAGTATCAAAAGCAAGAAACTCACATTAAAAACAAAAAAATGAATTAACATATATATATATATATTTTAAAATAATTAGCATAGTCAGTCTAAAACTTTTCCTTTTCAATCTAATTTTTAAGATAATTATTATAAAATTATTGACAATTTTATTATTAAATAATAATATAAATTTATTTTAGCAGGGAAATTATTTTCTCTTTAAAAAAAAGCACTTGTTTATTTGAAGTCTCTTTTTCTTTCCCTTCAACAGTGACATTCCGTGATATTACACCACTAGTTAATGTTGATGAAGCTTATCCAACCAATTAAGCAGTGCATGTAGGTTTCTAGTATAATGACACAAGTGTGTGAGTATGTTAATGTTTATATCATGCATGCTGCTGGTTCCATTACGTCAATGTTAAGAATCAACTTTGTCTCTTCATTTATTTATTTCACTGTTATAGGCTACCAGACTACATGTATGTGAGTGATGTAACCTTTAGAAGAAATTTATAATGTTTAATGTGAAGGGGAGAGAAGAAAAATAATGTTCTTTTCACAACAACCATCTGTTGCTGTTGGTTGCCAGTGATTTGGACTTGAAAGCGCCCATCTTTTCATGTCCATTGACATTGATAGTTGATACATCACTTGGCTTGTTGATGTCTTCTTTTGACTCTCTCTTTCTCTGCTCCTCCTCTTCCTCTTTCTTCATCGTTGTCAAGCACTGTGTTTAACTCTTACTTAAAACTTTAAACTTACTCACCACACACACACACTCAGATAAACATGGGGTCTCTGCTTCCTCAAACACCGAAGAAGAAAGCAATGTGGTTGTATCCAAAGGTTTTGGGCTTTAATCCTTCTGAAAGATGGGGGCACTCTGCTTGCTTCTCTGGGAGGCTTATGTATGTCTTTGGGGTATGAATAAAATCCCTTTTATTTATTCAAATTAATAAAGACTTTTTTAATTTTCTACATACTTCCTAGTAATAACTTTTGAGTAGTTTATGGTGCTTGTTACTGGGTTGGCCTCATTTATGGTGTCTGTATTTCTCATTAGTCTTGCTTTTTTTGAGCTGGATGTGTTGTGATGTCTTCTTTATTACTGGGAATTTACATTTTTGTGTGATGTGCTCATTAATTTCATAAGCTTCCTTTACTTATTTCTCACCTTCCCTGATTTATAAGCTATCTTTGGTTAGTAACCAAAACACTTTCTTCTCTGAATTTTAGTTTTTTCCTAATTTCTCTTGCTGCATATATTTCTTGGTGACAATTGACTCAATTCATTTTTCTTTCTCTCATTAGTGAGACAATTCGCGTTTGGTAGACAATCAACTTTCTGCTTTCTTAATATAGCATGATACACATTTCATTTTTCTCCTCCTTGCGTTTTGTGTCTCAATTTATAGAACATGCACTAAAAGAAAGTGCTTCCATGTCTTAATAATCTAAGTAATTTAATCATTGCAAAACTCTCATTTTATTAACTTCAAAGAGATCAACTTAAAAACTTGTTTCTTTGTCTATTGGAAGACATTCTTAGATAACAAGATAATGATTGATAGCTATTAAGAAAATGCATGAACATAGTTTGTTTTCAAATAACAAAACGTTGTGTCTACTAATTTCAGGGCTGTTGTGGGGGCCTACATTTCGGAGATGTTCTGTGTTTGGACCTTGACAAAATGGATTGGAGCAAGCTTGGCACCACGGGTGAAAAGCCAGGCCCTAGAGATAGCCACAGTGCTGTTCTTGTGGGGCATAGAATGATAGTATTCGGTGGCACAAATGGGTTCAAGAAGGTGAACGACACTCATATATTGGACCTTGTTACCAAAGAGTGGCTTCGTCCTAAATGTGAAGGGATTCCTCCTTCTCCAAGGGAAAGTCATACTGCCACTCTAGTTGGTGATGAAAAACTAGTGATTTTTGGTGGCAGTGGAGAAGGTGACGGAAACTATTTAAATGATTTGCATGTTCTAGACCTTCGGACCATGAGGTGGACTTCTCCTGCAGTCAAAGGGGATTTGCCTCTCCCTAGGGACAGTCACAGCACTCTTGCAATTGGGAACAAGCTTATTGTGTATGGTGGAGACTGTGGTGACCAGTATCAGGGTGATGTTAATGTGCTTGACATGGATACAATGACTTGGTCAAGGGTATGGTTTTTTTCTCTCCTTGTCTTTTATAGTTTGTTGGTATGGAACTGAAATGACCAAAGATCATGTTTTCAACTACACGGGACTTAAACAATGGCTTTCCTTGCATTTTGATGACAGTTGAAAATTCAAGGCTCTTCTCCAGGAGTCAGGGCAGGTCATGCAGCTGTGAGTATTGGAACCAAGGCAAGTTCTTTTACATATTACATCAGCTTTCAGCTGTGACATTCACTTCTCTTTATCTGTTACGATGATGTTCAATTTCTTTGCAACTTGGTTTTTACTTAATATATGGTACTATTTTAAACTTAACAACCATCTCCATTGCAAGTTGGAGGAGGCTGACATGACTTTTAACTGAACAGTTTTTATCCAAACAAGAAAAGAACATTTGAGAGATAATATATGAAACACTAGGGTCGGCCTAGTGGGAGATTTTGAATAGTAAACACAAGGTCTTAAGTTTATATTTTGTTGCCATTTATGTATTTTCTTATTTTTTAAAAAATGATTGCATCGTTAGAGTAGAAAATTGTTAAAATTTTTAAATATGACAAGATATGGTAGGAACCATTAAAAGTGAGTTAAGAATTGTTCACTATTGAAATGCTCTAACTAAATGAATTTTTCATGATTTACAGGTCTACATCATTGGAGGGGTGGGAGATAAACGTTATTATAATGACATATGGGTGTTTGATATCTGCACTTGTTCGTGGACCCAGCTTGATATTTGTGGTCAACCACCACAGGGACGGTTTTCTCATACTGCTATTGTAGCAGACATGGATATTGCCATATATGGCGGGTTGGTTGGTTCCCATTTACTACAATTTATTAATTAATAAATGTCACACTGACAATTCCTATTTAGCTTCTATTTCCTTCTGCACATAACATTTTCGTTCTGATATCTTGCTTTTGACTTATAGCAGGTGTGGGGAAGATGAACGTCCTTTGAACGAATTGTTAGTGTTGCAGCTTGGAGCAGAGCATCCAAATGGACGTTACAACATTTCCATGTGCAAAGTTTTTGGAACTTATTGGAATCAAGAAAAGAGGACCATACCTGGAGCAGCAGATGCAAACTCGGTACAAAAGCTCGCGTAGCAATGTTGTTTGAAGTTCTTGTTGATATGATAGTTTATTTCTTCAAAGAAAAAGAACTAACAACGTGTTTTGAATCAGGCAACTCCACGCACGGGGAATAATATGGAAGTCTTGGGTAAATGGGCTTATGAAGTTGTATCGGATAAAGTGCAACCTTGTCACTTTGATTCAGGTGGGTTAAGACATTTTTAACCTCACTTAATCACTACAAGATTATTGTGTTAACTAATCTCTAAATGACAGGAAAAGAATTTTTCAATTTACTAAAAAATTTCATTATATGTCATTTGAAGATTGATTGTGACTATGATAGTTTAAGACCATGTAATAATTTCTCTATTTTTATGGGCAAAAGGAGAGAGTAAAGGATTTGTAGAGTAAAAGTTGTGATTCTATGCAGGCACTTCACAACAGAAGAGGAGGAGAATTGCTGTTGCAAAGGTGTGGGATGTTGAATCAGAACAAGAAGAGCATTCTCTTTCACTATCCCAGCATTCATCTCCATCTCAATCTGATCAAGAACAGACCCCAGGTCAAAAAGCAAATGTATGTGTCATGGATTCTCAGAGGCATCATTGGTTCAAACAGATTAATACAAGTTCAAGCAATTGCCAGCTTGACAATCTCTCAAGTAATAACACAAGTTTGAAGAATATGACACAAAGAAGTCTTCATGTCATGGAACATCAACCAAAACAGGAACAGTATGTTCATGCTGATGAGGATAGAAAAGGAGCTCGACACACCCCACACCTGGTGGATCCTTTGCTTTCAAATTTTAGAATTCCACTCTGCTGAGATAATTTTTCTCTCGTTATTTTTAGTTAATCGTTTTTTCACTTTGGCTTTTGCATCCTAGATTGGTGCTGAAGTTCGGGGGAAAGTTGATGGAGTCTTTGATTCAGGTTTACTCATGACTGCAGCTGTGAACGGAAGAGTTTTCAGAGGAGTCTTATTTCCACCAGTAAGCTTTTGAACCGTGTTTCCCAAATATGTCACGTTTTAGATAAATTATTACATGTTACCGTGCCAATATAATTAAATTATGGTTTTAAACCCAACTAATCGTAATTGAATTTTATTAATTATTTCTTATGAATTAAAAATTTTAGTTATATATCAAGTAAAAATAAGTTAAAATTATAAATATACAGTGGTCTTAGACTATGTAATTTGAATTATAGTGCAAGTGATGTAACAAACAAATGTATCTATCACATCATCAGGGAGCAGGAATGTTTTCCACATGTGTTGAGCCAAACTGTTCTCTATCATGTTCATTTCCCTCTACTCAACCATTTATGAACTCAAATCATGTGAGGGATTCCCAGCAGGTAACAACTTGTTCGCGGGCAGAGCCTTGCCATGGCTTCAGGCAACCTGTGCTAGCTCAACCATCACCAATCATGAGAGGCACTACTGCTTCTTTAGCCCAAGAGAGTAAAATGAGGAGTGACCTTCAAGGGTTGGTTTTGACACTTGGAGGGCCTGCAAGTGGCAACCATGCTTGATCCTAAGCTGAATTGTTGGGGAGGCTAATAAGGTTCATGTAAATTTAGGAAATAATCCTTTGTACTTCAATGGTTATGCATTTGTGGGATCAACCATGAGTTGTGTAATAGTATTTGGTAACTTAGATTTATATTTGATTATGTATTGATCTGAAGAGTAATGTTATATTTTTCTATCAATTTTCTTAGAAATCTTGTCTCTACGTTAAAAAAATAGATATATTTAATGTTTTGAAGATTTAAAATGGCATTCAATATTCTCTTTATCTAAATGTAAGTATGATAACTGATAAAAGAAAAAATAATCTACATATCGAATGTAAAGAGCTTTTACACTCTAATTTAATTACAATTTGTATCATAAATTTGTTAATAAAAATTAATTTTGGATATCCAAAATGCTATTTGACACCTAGAGAAAGAGATAAAAGAGAAAAAAAATATAGTAAGCAATAAAGAAATATAATGAGGGTTGACGAGATACTTGGAAAAAAAATAAAAGTATCAAAATATTATTGTTTTCCCATTAATTAAATTAAAGTTATGTTTATCATAATTTTTAATTGGTCGACAAGAGATTGGATGACTTATCTCAAATAAAAATGAGGTTAAATAATTTCATAAAATTTCACTCATAAAAAAATTGTATGAAGTATAGAAGAGAAATCTACTTATCTTATAACTACTAGAAAATTTAAAATTTGCTACAAAATAATTTTATGGCTAATTCTAAAATTAATAGTTATTTTGTAGTTAATTTCTAGTAAAAATAATTAGCTACAAAATTACTACAATATTGAATTGTAGCATGAAATAAGTAGCAAATTAACTAGGAAAATAATCTTAGTTAATTTGTAGTAAATTTTTTAAAATTTGTAGTTATTTCCTAGTTAATTTGTAGTAATAAGAAGTATAAATGAATATAACTTCAATTTAGCTAGAAAAAATAATTTTCTAGTTAATTAATAGTTAATTAGTTAGAATTTAGCTACTAATTTAAATGGTAGCTAAAATTAGTAGTAAAATCAAAAAATTCTTGTAGTAACAGTAATTCTGTTTATTTTTATCATTATTTTTTTAATCTAATAGATAAAATATATTATTTATTAGAGTAGATAATAAAAAAATAAGAATAAAAATGAGAAATAATTATTTTATAATTATTCTTAGAATAAGTATATATATATATCACTTGGAATCAAAATTCGGACAAACTTTGACGGAGACTACCTCAAGGACAATACAATTCTTTTTTTTAAATTTAGCTAGTAATTCACTCTTACATAATTATATAAGTATTATTAAGAAAGAAATTAAATAATCTTTATACGTGTTCTTATTCTTACATAATTAAGTGTACATATTATTTTGTAACATTATCTTAATTTTAATAATAAATAAAATTAATATTTTAAATTATTTATTTAAATGAACATTTTTAACTTATTTAATCAATATTTATAAATTATTATTAAAATATTTTTACAAACTAAACTAATGTTTAAAATTTTAAAACTAAATGGTTTTTATTTTTATTTTATTTTACAACACTAATAAAATGGTTTGATATTCTTCATATATATTATTCATATATTTTACATATCTTTATAATTTCATGCAATGGATTGGGTGACTATTTTATAATCGCTGGGGGGGAAAATCACTGTATAAACGACAAAATAGTGAAATGCAACGAGTCAATAAGCTAAATTTGACACGAGCACAGTTTGAATCTTTGAGTGTTCATTAACTAGCCTTATATATGGTACACGTACTGGCCTTTATCTGCTACAACATAAAATTCATGTCTACAAGGACATTACAGTGACATCCACTTGCTTCTACACGTACAGACTCGACAAAGTTGGTCTAAATTTTTTTAATTATTTTTAAAAAGACATAGTTATTATTTTTAAAATATAATATAGATTTATAAAAAGATTACTTTTTTTCGATGAATTAATCTAAAAACGTTCATTTTTCACCATAACTTTAATTATTTGATTGCAGTTGATCTTATTATAATCTTATTTGTATATTTATTTTGGTTTTGCCGCCAATGTATGTGGAAAGAAATGCAAGTGATAAGTGATATGCACGAAGCATTGTTCAATCATGCATGGTCCTACTATCTTGAATTGACAATTCTAAGAAAAGCTTAGTAAATGATTAGATAAAGATATATGAATGATTGTTATATCATATCTCTAGCATGATTCTTTATGTAAAGGCTAGTTTGGAATAATGCATAGACTTACCTTATGCTCAAATTCAACAATTCCTAAAGCTTAATCGATAAGGTACATCAATAATATTTATCTTTCGTACACAAGAGCCAGTTGGACTTAAAACATTGATAATAAATAGTTCCACCCACCTGCTAAAATGAATATGATAAGTATCAAATTCAAAATCACTAAATTAATTATATAAAAAAAATTCTAACAAATATCATAAATTAACAATTTCAAAAGTTTAAGTCGATGATAAAGACACACGAATTCTTTATATTATATTACATTATTTCTAATACTTACCGTGAGTCTATAACTTACTCGAACTTTTTTTTTTTTTTTTCAGGTACACTACAACTTTGTGTTCTCATTACATTATATACGAAATTATGAGTATATGCATTACACAATCTAGTCTCAAAAAAATGTTTAATTAAATATTAGATATTTTTTTTATAAACACTTATAGAAAGAAAAAAAATAATATAATATTCTTCATAAATTAAAATTAGATTAGCGAATAAGTTAAAAATTAATTTGTGAAAAAGTTAATACAATATAGTTTTTACAAATTAATTTATATATAAGTTTTTTTTTTATATTTTTTACTTTTATAAATGTTTATATATAAATTTATCCAAACAAATTTTATATAAATTTATAAAAAGAAAAAAAAATATCATGGAAGGACATGAGATAATAAAATCTCGTTATTCAACTTGTTTATCTAGGGTTTAGGGTTTCATATGTCTCAAGAGAACCATATTGAGTTTGCTATATCCTTGGAGTAGCAAGCTTCAATTCCTTGATCCTTGTTTCTCGAAGTTCGAGGCAAAAAAACAACATGGTACTACTAGCTTAAATCAAAATAGGTGCTCTCCCTTCACTTCAACTATTTTTTCATGTGGGTAGGACCGGCCCTAACCTAAAATTAAAAAATATATATATTAATTTTAATAAATTATTTAAAAAAGTTCCGTAAAAATTAGCTTTGGGAATTGAATGGACGTATCGTTACAATAGCCACACATGAGATGGTTATAGTTGGAGGCTAAAGGTATAGTATATGGTGGTTAAAGAAAGCTATATATAAAGTGTGTCAACTTAAACAGTAAGCAGCACGTAGTGGTGCGAAGGGGGAAAGGTGAAAAACATACGTGCACACCTCATATAACATATTTCACATGCACCGCTTGATTGATTCTCTATTCCTTTCTCACACTCAAAACTAAGATTGTAATAATGCTGAGGACAGAATAACAGTAGTTACGAAATGAAACACTGTGATGTTAGTGGTGATCATAGTATCAGCATTAATTCTGAGTTCTATTGAAGCACTGCAGAGACAGAGTCGTGGTACGATTGATTTTAAACGGGCCTCACAGTTACAGTTTCACACAACAGAAATTTTCCCCCGTGCATTCCGCGCGATGCTTCTCTCTTCTAACGACCCTCTATTTCCTAATCAAATCTAATATATATAATATTCAATTCTAATTTTGCTTATTATCTATATATGTCCTCGTGGCAGAATACATTATTACACGTGGAAAGATTTGGAAGTATGGTGTAAAATAAAATTTTACACTGCAGTTACTTAATAATTATACAGTATTTATAAAAAAAAAAAATAGTTTAGCGGTGTTCTTAAAAAAAAGTGTAAAGTAATTTATCGTTATTAAATTATAAATGATTGTTGACAAAATTTTTAAATTATTTATTATAAAAACTAAAAAAATAGAATATATAATTATTTTAAATAGTTTATATGTAATTTATTTTTTTAGATTTTTGAATAAGTATAATAAATTTATTAACTTTTATGATAATTACTTTTAAAATTATATTTATTTTAATTTCTAATTGATTATTTATGATTTTTTTTTACAACTATACATAAAAATTAAATTCATATAGTTATATAATAAAGAAGAAAGAAGAAAAGGATAAAAGATAAAAGTGAGATAAAATACATAATATGCTAAAATTAAAATAAAGTATGAACTATTATATAAATTTCTTTGATAAAAATATAATATTTCATAAATATTTGAAGATCAATACTTTTTTTTTTTGTGTGTACACTCGTATGACAATCACTGAAGTATCCTGTAATTTGGTATGAAATTTTTAATATTTAAAAATTACTTTATATTCTTAATAATAGAAACTGAGTGGGATATATAGATCATTAAAGAGGTCAAAACTCTTGTTATAAATGTCTCCGGTGATAGATTCTTACCAGGTTTAAATATATTTTAAATATTTGTAAATATGATTTTATTTTTACATCTTTTAACATTTTTTAGTATTATTTTTATACATTGATTTTTATTAATTTAGCACTAACATAATTAACAAAATGAATATAAATTAAAACAGTAAAAATTATTTTAAATTAAGATATTTAAATTAAGTAATGTATTTATTATTATATAAATAAGATAATTACATATTATTTACATTTATAATATATTTTAATTTTTAATATATTATGAAAAATAATTTTTATTATTTTAATATTTTTTTTATTTTTTAATTCACTAATTTATTTTTTTAACATTGTATTTTTAAATAATTATAATTTATTTAGATATTTATAATTTATTTATAATATTACTTTTGTTGTTTAATCCATTGATTTTGATTAATTGTAATATAATATACATTTTTAAGGTTTAAATTTATTTTTTATCTTTATAAAATAAGTGAATTTTTATTTTGATCATTGTAAAAAAAATATCCTATAAAATTTGAAATAATTAATTTTAGTTCTTGTTATTATATGACACTCATTAATTATTTATATATTTAATATAAAGTCAAATAACTATATAAGGGAACATTCACAGGTAAATGTCTACCATACCCGGTCATCATATGATATTTCTTTTTTTTCAAATTCTTAAAATGAATGTTATTTATATATTTTAAAATAAATGTCAACAACAAAAAATAATAATTTTAAATTTTAGAAAAATAAAAATAAAAAAATATTTTATAGGAATTATAAAAAAATTTACTTGTTTAATGGATTAAAAGTAATATTTCAAAATTTATATAGATAAAAAATAAAGATGTTTTTATAGGAAACTCAAAACAATTTAAGTCTTTTTTTAATATGTCACAAAACAATGATGTGATCTCCAAAGACAAAAGTAATATGTTAAACGAAAAATATAAGTAAATTATATATGTTAATCTTATTTATATAAAATAATAAATATATTATTTAATTAAATTATATATCTAAAAAATAATTTAATTATCTTAATTTAAACTACTTTTTTATAATTTTAAATATTTTAAGTAATATTATTTATTTTGTTATCATATCAATATTAAACTAACTAAAATGAATAGTGACTAAAAGTATATTAAAATATGTTAAGAATCTTAAAATAACCAAAAGAATATGATGACTAAATACTACAAGATTTTTTTGACTTTACTACTAATTTTAGCTATCATTTAAATTAGTAGCTAAATCCTAGCTAATTAATTAGAATATTATTTTTTTTGTTAAATTTAATTTATATTTATTTGAAAATTTACTATAAATTAACTAAGATTATTTTCTTTGCTAATTTACTATTTATTTCATGTTATCATTAATATTATAATATTTTTATAACTAATTATTTTTACTAAAAATTAATTATAATATAATTATTAATTTTAAAATTAGTCCCAAAATTATTTGATAACAAATTTTAAATTTTATAATAGTAAAAGTCACATAAAACCATATTTACAAGAATTAAAGCATATTTTTATTTTTTAAACTTCAAATTTTTAACACAATGATTGAATTCTCGTGTTTATTTTTTTTTATTTTTAAAAAATATTATTGTTTAGAAGAAAAAATAATGTTCAAATCATAACTGAAAATTATCATGGCATTAATATTTCTAAGCTTTAGTGGTGGGTTGGCTCGCGAATTTATTTGATTTGGTACCAACCATACTTAACTTTAAATTAAGAATCTAGATTATATTACTGAGAAACTTATTTATTATAATATTTTTGTTTCTCATTACAAGTAATCGGTAATATTTTCATGTAACTTGCGATGTCCATTTTGATTAACCATCTCAAAGGTTAAATGTATTTATCTCTCTTGATCAAAATTCAAATAATAATTTGTCATTTTGCATGGAGTGAAAGTTTATTCACCAATCCAACGTTCCACAGTATAATTTAGTAACCTGTAAATGTCGAAGCAAGTTCTGAAACTTACTAAAAACAATTTATTAACACAACACCTAAATTTGAATTCAAATTATTTGTTTACTATAAATTGGATATTAATTAAAAGAGTCAAAGCTTATTACTTATATATTTATTTGTATTACTATATATTATAAGTGTAAAATAATTCACTTTTATTTTTATTATTTGTTTTCTTATCACGTAGAGCAACCTTAAAGTTTTTTAATAAATAATTTTAACGTGTTACTTTAATTACTTGAAAATATTAAATAAGAAAACAAAAGTGAATATTTAAAAAAACCTAGAAGTTAATTAAAAAAATGTTTAAACTTAAAATAATGGTGGTAGTGGGCATTGAACGAAGGAAAGAAGAGAGTGACGGGTGATTGAATGTTTGAGTGTTTAATTCATTGAGGGTTTTTAAGATTGAGTGGGTGAATGAAGAGCATAAAAAAGTGAAAGAAAAGAAAGGGCCCTGAGAAGTGAGGTGTGAAAATGAAAAAGGAGATAGGAGTGAGATGCTTGATTCATATATTATAAACTCTTGAATTAAAGGAAAACACAGTGCCAATCATGTTGACAAGACTACTACTACTACTCTACCTACTCACCCCTTCATTTCTAATCTTCTCTGGCACTCCCAGGTTTTATTAACTGACCTAAACTCAACAAATTATTGAATTATAGAGTTCAACTTTCAATATTAATAATAGCACTTATTGCCTATTTATTTTAAGGTTTGGTAAAAATGTTTTTAATAAATTTGGTTTTCAATTGTTAAATGTTATTAGGGTGTATACTTAAATCATTTTAACCACAACCAATTGGATCTACCTTAGTTTAATAGAGTGTATGATTGACATAATTTTTTTTATTGTCGTATTCAATTCTTATAGATAAGAAAAAAATTAACCGCCTAATTTACCCTAGAACATGGATCAGGCCGTGTAAAATTGGTTTTACATGTGTTATTTGCAGTAAGTATACACATTGATAAGTAATAAATTTCAGTATTTAAGACATCAAAATACGTTTCAAGACATATTGGTAAGTACTATAACTAATCAAATTCTTAATTACTTGCACAA
This sequence comes from Mucuna pruriens, assembly GCA_025330945.1. NCBI lineage: Eukaryota > Viridiplantae > Streptophyta > Magnoliopsida > Fabales > Fabaceae > Mucuna > Mucuna pruriens. The sequence continues at coordinate 3,259,821 of JAENHJ010000154.1, forward strand.
AGTATAAGAGTGAGAATAATGAAAATATACAAGTCAAGAAAAAGATATAGAAAATAGGGATTAAATAAGAAAGATCCTACCGGCACAAGTAAAACCTAAACAACGATATAATTGTAGAAAGCCTAAGGCATTTAGTTTATCTATACTGTTTACCCATGCTACCCAATTTTATTTTATTTTTTCCAAATTGTCAAAAACTCCCAAAAACTCCCGGCCGCCGCATACATTGATCATTGATCAATAAAAAATTATATTGAGAGCGATTAATTTCAAGAATATCTTTCGAAGTAATTGAACAAATATAATATAAAAAAACATAAATTATGAAACAAATAGGTTCAACATATAGGGTGTATTATCAATTTTAATTATTCATTATGATTAAAAAAATCCAAAATTAAATCTAAAAAAACGTAACAAAAAGGAAAAGAGACGAGAAAGAAATTATTTTTAATAGGATAAATTTATACTAAGATCCACGTTATTCCAATGAATAAATAAATTTTTTTTTGAGATTCACACCTTTTTATTTATTCACTTACGACTTTTTTCTTCTTTGGCTATCAGACGATTATGTTTTTTAATTATTCATTTTCTTTTTTTATTTTCATGATACCAAATAAAGTAATGAAGAGAAATTACCCTAACTTTTAGAGATAAATAATAAGTGTTACTAGTATCTGGGTATGGAAATGATACAATGAACAAGTAAGAATGAGATTGAATTCTCTTAAAAATAAATGTCAAAATAAAATATTTTTCAAATGTTACGAGTCAAATAAATAAATACAAAACATCTAAAATATGAGAATGGTGGTACGATGTTTCAAAGAATACTCTTGAACATTAACTTGATCAAAGCATAATTAGAAAAAAAAATTAAAAAAGGTAATTTTACAAAATTTTCCAAAATAAAAAAGAAAAACAAGGAATAAAAATATATACTAGAGGTATATCTTTATTTACTTTCAAATATACGGGAATTGCATTCCGTTCCTAGTGCACAACTTGACAATTTTTTTTATAATATACTGAAATGTAATATATATACTAAAATATCATTTACACAAGCATTTTCGAACTCTAATCTCGAATATTATTTTTTCTAAAAATCTTTTTAGACTCATGAATATTCTATATTTGAAGATTTCAGATGAGGAAAGTTTGATTCTATGTAAGGTTTATACAATAAATATTCAATGATAGTAAAAATATTCCTTACAACTAGACAAAATGTTCAAAAAAATTAATACAATGATACTTAAAAAAAATAAAGAAACCCTAAACCTAATGTTGTTTTAATATTTTTCAACAAATTTTGATGAGTGTCGTTATTATTTAACAATTTTTATCCTGATTCAAAAACAATATCAGATTTTGTGGATCTCTTTCTCTAGATTAAATTAATATTATTTGTAACTAATTATTCAAATAAAAATTATTTTTCTTCCATATTTTCACCAATTAATATTTTCATTTCACTAACAAATATTAACTATCAAAATATTTATAGACAATTATTAAAATATCATTTGAAATTACATTTATTATCATAAAATTAACTATTTCTCAACCAAATAATTTTTTATAGTGTTTTTATTTAAATTTTTTCGTTTTTGTAAATATACTGCATTATTTTTTTACATGAGAAACCGTATTCATAATTTGTAATAAAGAGGTGCCAGTAGAACATTATCTTTTTAATACACTTTTTATTAGTCGAAATTCACGTCTTACTATTTTAAGAATGAGTTATAAGATATGAAAAATGTGGTACACATTTAATAAGGAATTGGTTTTTATGCATGTAAAAAAATTATATTATAACTAATCAAAATTAACAAAGGGTTTAAGATGTGTATTAACAGATTTTTTATATAAGACAATTTAATTGGATGACAGTGAAATGTTTCTTTAGTCCAATAATACATTATTAACATTTTAATGTGATTTGCATAAAATTTATACAATAGAACAAAATGTACGTAAATTTTTTCATATAAGCAGTTATAAGATAAGAAAATAAGAGAAAATTTTCATAAATTAGAATTAGCTTATTCATAAGTTAATTTATAAAATTTTTTATATTATTTTATATAAAAAATAGTTTTTAACTCATGAATAAACTTATTTACTTATTGAAAATTTTATTTATTTATTTATTTTTCTTGTGAGATGTGGCTGAAAATTTTATCATTAAAAAGAGTATGTTTGTTATATTTTTTTTATAATGTTATTTTATTAATTTCATACACTTTCCTTTTACTTAACTATTTTTTGAACTAGCTGTGCAAAATAAATTTTAATCACTACTTAATTTGTTTTTTAAATATAGACATTTTTTCTATGAATTAAATCACGTTTCCTGGGAAAAAAATGTAAAAGCACGTGAATGATCTCCTTTTTTTTTTGATAAAAATAAGTTTTAACATGTATTGTGTAGATAAATATTTATTTTATATAATTAAAATTTATGATAAATTAATATTTGTAATTATATAAATTATATTATAATTAAAATTCGTATAAATAATCATTTACAATATATAATTTATATTTTAAATTTATAATAAATAATTTATATTGTAATATAATATTTATAATTATTAATAATTTCTTTTAAAAATATTAAAATTTAACTTAAAATTAAAGATGTTATACACGATGGATAGAAGAAGATAAAAGATTAAAATGAAATCTCCAAAAATTATATTGTTGAAAAAAATTAAAAATATTATTGTTAAAAAATAATATTATTCAAAATAATTTATTCTAATATATATAAATAAATAGATAAATAAAATATAAGTAAGGGGGAGTTTGAATTGATTTTGAGCTAAAATATCATTAAAACAGCGTAAAGCTGCTTCAGCGAGCCTCCTCCAAGTTTGTTGGCCAACCTGCAAACAATCGGATGCTATAAGAACTCTTTTCTTTAGAGCTTAGTTTTTTTTTTCCCCCTTTTTATCTCTTTGTAACAACCAAAAAAAAAAATCGGCTATGTTTGAATTGCTTTTCTAAAAAAAAAATCTAATTTAATCCAATAAAATATAATTTAAATTTGATTGAATGATTTAATTTTTATCCACACATTTTTATTAATATTTTATATTATTTTTATTATCAAATACCTTTTAACTCTAAACATTAAACATTAATTTTATAATTTTTTTTATTATTTATCATTTGACAGTAAAAAAGATATTATTTTCAAATTATTTGTTATATGTTTAAAGTTAGATTAATAAAAAAATTATTTATTGTTTGACATCAAAAGAATACAATAATAGATTATGCTAATATATATATATATATTAATGATTTAGTTTTAGAAACATCATCCCAAATCTAATCTGAATCAGTTAAAAAAGATCATCCAAATTATTAAAAAGAGATTACTTATATCCATTTTTTATTTTCTTTTTTATCGGTTATTTTAGTACGAGTATATGAGATTTTCTTAACTGCTTTATTATTGTTCTTTTCACTTATTATTTGGGCCTTGCCGATGGTTAGCCCATTACAATTAGTCATTTAAAATTTTGGGCTCATACTCAATAATCGCAACTCGCGAAAGTTCTTTTATAGAGTCGCCACTTGCCACTTGGTCTCTTTTGCTCTAGTTTAGTGTTGTTGCTGCTTCTGTCTGTCTGGGTTGCGTGAAGGGCGCTTCATCAGCACAGGATGGTATAGTCAATTCCTCAGGGCGCCGTTTTAGCACTTTTAATATATTTGCTTCTAATTCCAACTCTTTTAATGGCGTCTCATTTTAACAGGATTTCCAGGGATTCCTAAACGACTTGCAGGATTGGGAACTTTCTAGAAAGGATAAAGCACGAAAAGTGAATTCACAAAAGGAAAATGTTGGTAATTTTATCTTAACCTTCAAATTTTGCAATCATCGTCTAACTGCGACTATATCTTCTATGTTTGAGTATACTTCAACAGGCATTACGATTCTTCTGTTCAGCCTTTATATGTTACACATTTTTTCCCTTTATTGTTATTATTACTGTTGGTGGAATATGAATGTAGCATCCACAACCAAGACTTTACCTAGTTTGACTACTTCGTCCACTTTTCAAATGGTTGTATTTAGTGTTACTGTTTTGTAATTTGTGGGGATTTTCTTCTTTATACAAGGAGGTTAGTTGATGTGTTACATCTTGTTTCTTACATATTATAGTACAAAGGAAAAGTGAACTCTGTGAATATGCTGTTTGAAAACAATAAACATTTAATGAGAGAAAATAAGAAGTATTATGGTGCCAGAAGAATCGGTTCAGATAACTAGGCTGAAAATTGCACTTTTCATTCGTATGAAGCAAGAAGCTGATGGCGTATTATCTGTTTGTGGAATGTTAGAAGCATAATTTTTTCCAAGGTTCTCTAAATTTCCATGCTTCCTTATACTTAAAATGGTGTTATGACTAAGAAAAGGACCCCTTGATTTTGCATATCCTAAATATGTATGACTGAATTAATGCGTTTGTGGTGTGTGATATTCTGGCAGCAATTCACAAAGGGTTCATCTTCTCACCATACTGGATCCGTGGGTGTGGGGAAGGCATCAAGAGGAGATACTATTTCTTTTGATCGTGCAAGAAATTCTCCAGGACAGTATGATTTATCAAGAATTAACGATCCTTTCAATCGTGTGCAAAGTAGTTTTGTTCCTGAAGATGTTCCCGATGCTGCTTCCGAGAAAGACCTGGTAGTTTTTTAGTTTCTTTTTCTTTTCTCTGTTTTGGTCTTGGGGGGACAGGGTAGGGGGGAGGTTGTTGTGTTAGGACATTATAGATTGAATTTAGAGCTGCTGTCCTGTATGATGCTGATACTGCAATCCATCTGTATATTCCAGGGTAATGAATTTTTCAAGCAGAAAAAGTTTAAGGAAGCTAGAGACTGCTATTCAAGGAGCATTGCCTTATCACCAACAGCTGTAGCATATGCAAATAGGGCAATGGCCAATATCAAGCTAAGAAGGCAAGCTTACATTTTTGTTTTAAAAGAATTATGGCTTACTCATCAAAATATTCACAAAAGATGGATTTTATCAATAGTGGGAATTTAAATAAAATAAAGTAATTTTTCCATTTACTGTCAAGTGTTTTGTGGTCTATCACCTGACTGATTCTCTTGAAGGGCACTTCTTTTTCCGAAGGTGATATGTTTCTTTCCTCACCTATTTTTGTGTCAGTAGATTCCAAGAGGCTGAGGATGACTGTACAGAGGCCTTAAACCTTGATGATCGTTATATAAAAGCATACTCACGAAGAGCAACAGCTAGAAAAGAACTTGGAAAAGTTAAAGAATCAATGGAGGGTGTGTTAATATCCAAGCGATATGCTTGTCCATTATCCAAATATGAAAACATTCTGATATTTGAATTTGTTGACTCTCTCATTTGCTTAAATTGCAGATGCTGAATTTGCGTTGAGGTTGGAACCAAGCAATCAAGAAATCAAGAAACAGTTTACTGATGCTAAGTCTTTGTACGAGAAAGTAAGCACATCAATATTTCTAGTATTGTTATATGACTACAGACTACTACAGAAAGTCACAATTATATTATAAATAACTTACAGTTTTCCATATTTTATGAACAATCCAGTAAGGAGTGCCTATATTGGGTTGGGAGGAAAGATTAGGTTCAAACCTTATGGTACATCAAACTAGCAAAGTAGATTTAATAGTAGTAGAGAGCTTAAAAGATGTAACATAAAATCAAATGTATTGATGTCTTGGAGTATGGTTCTAGAATGTAGGGCCTTTGATTTTGTAAAATCTGGACAAAGTAAAGAATTATGATGTTAGCAAGACTTTAGAGGTGGAATGAGAGGATAATATACTTGAGAGTAGCGATTTGGGAATGTAGAGTAAAAAATTGAAAATGATGAGTGTAGAGGATGAATCTTATTGAAAAGAATTATATTGCTGCATGAAAAAATAAGAGTAGATACAACTGTTTTCCATGACTGACAGAAAACATTGATGGAAATGGTAAATTTTGAAGTTTGCTATTTGTCAGTGTATTTTATGGCCAGTTCATGTGTACCAAACATTTGGTTAATATTGATAGACCTGCAGATTAAAACACTATTTTGTATGTGTCCAAGTTTATAATTGTAGGTTAAGACAACTAGAGCCTAATTGTAACTAGGAGGTAAAGATGAAGATAGAGAGGGATGGTAGTTATATAGAGAGAGTATAAATGACAAACAATGCTGTTTATTTCAAAACTTGCCTTTACAACACTATGCCACTACAGTGTGTTATTAACTACTATGGTTGTCTACCTTTTTTTTTCCCTAGAGGTTCTCTGTTGCATAGATGAATTTTTTTAATGTCTGTTGTCCTGGATATTATTCAGAAAGCATCAGGAGCACTGAGAAGCACTGTTCAGGGAACTCAAAAAGTGGGAAAGTCAGAGGAAAAAGTTAATGGAGGCAGCATCCCCTCCAGTTCACGTGGTACTCAGAAGTCTGGGCCGGCTGAAGTTCATCATCATAAAAAGGTACAAAAAGTAGAGTTTCATTATCACATTTCAAGATATATTGTTCTGTTTATGGATGAGTGTTGCATACTACTTTGCTTGGTGTTTTTCATGTAAATGTAGTCTGCCCTAAAGTTACCAATATTTTTGACAGGGTAACGAGTGGCAAATACCTGTTAAAGAATCACTCTTAATGGAGGAAGTTGATAGCAGAGATACAAAAGCCAGAAGCAGGGCTCAAGAACAAGAAGGTGATGGTTCTAAGGACAGTTTGGGTGCAAGCAACAGTTTGGAGCAGGTTAAATATCTTGAAATCTTTCCCCCTTCTTGTCAAGTAATCATTCCAGTGCATATTTTAGTCCTGTTTAGAATCGTTTTTTTTTTCTTATCTTTAAAAGCACAGAAATATTTCTTATTTAAATATGAATTATCCACATAATATTCTTTTGGAGCTATGTTAAAAATGCCTCTCTGTATTTTTCTACTTTATTTTTATTCTCAGTAAGTAACAGAAATAAAGTATAATTTAGGGTTTTTGAGCTTTTAAAATTATATTTTCAAGTGTTCTATGCTTTAAAATGATATTTTAGTTTTATTTCTACAATATTTTTGCCGGTATATTTACCTTATTTTGAATGTACTTCTGCTTTTTGTTACTAATTGTGCATATTCCTGTTTTATATGAATTTGTTGTCTTGTTTTTTCTGAACAGAGAGATAACAGAATTACTAAGCTGGAAATGAAAGCATCTATTCAACAGCTTGCTTCTCGTGCCACTTCTAGAGCCATGGCTGAAGCTGCCAAAAACATAACACCACCAACTACAGCTTATCAGTTTGAGGCCTCTTGGAGAGCATTTTCAGGTGATCTTGCTCTGCAGGCTCGTCTATTAAAGGTATTCAACTTTTTATGTTCATTTTTAATTTGATTATATTGTCAATTTTAAGCATATTTGGCATTGATTACAACAAGAGATGCCATTTTATGTTAAAACTTGTGGTGTTCAGTGCTCTGCTTCATGTTGTAATAAACTGTTTTTCTTTTTGTATGTAGGCTGTATCTCCCCATGAATTACCAAAAATTTTCAAAAATGCCTTATCTTCTACCTTGCTAATGGACATCATCAAGTGTCTTGCATCCTTTTTCACGTAAGTAGTGATCTCCAAAAGAAAATATTGTTTTATTGTTTTATTGTTTTGACTTCTGTTTGAGCTTTAATCATGATAATGACTTTGCTCTTTTGGCAGTGAAGACATAGATTTGGTTGTCAGTTATATGGAACATTTGACCAAAGTACCAAGATTTGACATGATTATAATGTGCCTTTCATCAACAAATAAGGATGGTATGTATTTCTTATTATGGTAAAATTTTAAGTGTTTTTGTTGCCATGCCTTTTGAGATTTCTTGAAAGTTTAAAGGTTTCATAAGATAAAACATGTAAAGGTAGAAGAAAGAGGAGAGATAAGTAGGTAGGAGTACGAGGAATAAGGGTTTCTAATTTAAAACATGAGATAGTTATAGAAGAAAGGGATGAAGATGCAAAATGTATAATATCTTTCCTGCAGGAAAAAGAAAAAGTTAACCCATTGCATGTGGCTACCACCATTGCATGTGAATTGTATATACCCACCCTTCTGGGCAGAAAGTTTGTTTCTGCAACCAGAACTTCTGACCACCAGGCAACAAGATTTTTTTCACCTTCTATATTATAAATGCAGTATAAAATTCTATAGCCTTCAGACAACTTATGATGGTTTGTGACTAGGATAAGCCAAAAGTAATTGTGGATATGCGAGGATGACCAACCATACATTTCTTAGCTAGGTATCAAAGTTTTAATGTAAAAGCAGCTATATTCTTGTAATATAGTCGAACCTTTTAACCTTTCGTCTCCCCCCTACGCCAAGAAAATGAAGGTAAAATAAACGGAAGAAAATAAATTAGGGTCTTCGGCAGGAACCAACCCTAATAAATCATGTAGCTCTTTGAAGTTAAAAATAAAATCTCTTTTTTACACGACAATAGGGAATCGTTAATTACACAATCTCATTCAAAATCATCATTTTTGTATAACACGAAGTGCATCATTTAACATTAGACTTGTGAGGGCATGAGATAGTTTTCTTTGTTATGCTATTTGAAATAATGATTGTGTATGTTTATTGTTATGACTTAAGCCCATGAAGAGCTTAGTCCAAAATCTAACCGAGTGAGTGAGAAAGTTTCATAGCTTAAGTTTCTACATTAAACTTCTTTATTAACTCAATGTGGAACATATCATTTACCTTTTGGTGATTAGTGAATTTGTTATGTGAAGTGCAAATAAGTTACTACTTTTCTCTAGTTAGCATCAAGAAAACTTAGATCAAATTTCTTAAATCAAAGATGACACATTTTTTGTAACTCCTAATGGACGCTATAATGATGGGAAGAACATCATTGTGTGTTCATTTGATTTGAGAACTTGATGACAAGGATTTAAGAAAGTTTTGTCCAATTAGATATCTAATGCTCGGTTGCTGAGTTGCTTACAATCGAAATAAAAGGTTCCTTTACTGTGGTGCTTGCTATTTACCGCTAATGGTTATTGTTGCCAGTTTTTGCAATCTGATTGATTGAGTTGGTTACATTTTGTGCAGATATACGCAAGATCTGGGATAAAGTGTTCTATAGTGAGGCAACTCCAATTGAGCAAGCAGAGATTCTGGACAGCCTCCGATCAAAATTTTGCCTTGGACAGTAACATTTTCACTTGTATGTTTTAATGTTTTTTTTTTCTCGGTGGATCCTCTCTCTTCCGTAATTATCTTCACTTGTAAATTATTATGCTATTAAATATATGAGCATTATTGACGCTCAACTTGATCCATCTTTAAACGATTAGTTAAAAGTGAGAGGAAAAAGAAAAACAAATAGCTCATGTGCCTGAGGCTGAGGGTCCGGGACTTTTTAATGCTTTTTCTCTTCAGGATTTGGATTGTCTAAAACAATGAAAAGTAAAGAAAGTAATTTTAATTGATAAAGAGAAAATTAACTGTTGATATTTTAATTTTTAATGCATCTATAATTATGTACCTCCAAGTAATATCAACTATTGATTTTTTCCTTCATGTCAATTCAAGTTATTTGGTAGGGCCTATACACGGATTTGTGGTTAATTAATTCACTTTAGAATTCGGAGATGCTTGAGTTGCAAGGACTGTGCTGATAGAATTATAAAAAGAGCTTTTCCCACTCTCACGATTGAAGGACAGTTTTCAAATTGCTGTCTTGCGAGTGGGACCACTTGGGAGAAGGCCCTGTTACAAGTGGCTGGTTTATTTTTCTCATTTTTCATCAAAATTAGTATTTCGGGTTTGTTTGATTACTCTGGGGCCCAATGTCTAAAGTCATATCCTAGGCCCACAACCATGAATCCATGAAAGTGTGAGCGATAAAATCTCATATGGGTGTCAGGCTTTGGTTTGGTGAGTAGATTCATGATTAAGTAATCGGAAGTAGGATCTAGTTGGACCCCATGGTAATGTAACCAGTAAGTCAGCAAAAAGCTTTTGAGCCCCTTCACCAATAAACTTTCTTACTTCATAGACCTAGTTATTTAAAAAAGGGTTTGAAATCCGAAAATCCGTTAATGTGAACGTGAATGTACTGGTTTGAATAATCTAAAAATTAGGAGCCCTTTGATTTGTAAAAATGTTGTTTTTTATTTTTTAGTTGTAAAAGTTTTACTTTTATATTATTTTATTATTTCTTACTTAAGTTTTTTAAAATAAATAAATAAATAGAGTGATGTTTTATTATTAAAAGTAAAAAATTTAAAATAGAAAACAATTTCTTAAATTAAGCAGCTCTTTAGATTATCAAATAATTGGTAAAGAAATAAAGAGTGAATTGAGTTTAGATGTAAAAATGCAACTTTAAATTTCCTATTTAACTAAAAATAGTTTCAAGATAAATTGAGCAATTAATTAACCTTTTTATCTCGAAGGGCATATAATGTAATTCTTTTTATGTTAATTTAAAATTTAATTAATTTAATTGTATACTAAATTATTATTCAGTCATTTTTTAAAATATCGTTATGCACAGTCCAATTATAGTTAGACTAGTAAATTATGAATCAGAAAATTTTATCGGTTAAATGACTGTTTTATATTTTTTAAATCATCATTATTATATATGCATGTTTAGAAACATTCTTTTCCTTTAAGCAACTCAACGCGTGCTATATGCAAGATTATTGTCGCGTGTTATGTGGAAGAATATTGTCTTCAACTTTAATCATCTTATTTGTTTTTCATAATTATAAGATATTTATCATGGAGATAATTATGTACCATGATTACTTATCAGTTATGAATTAAATGAATGCTGTTAGAAAGAGTTGTGTTCGTAATTAATATACTAGTAGCAGACCATTTAAGAGAACATTTTTTTTTATTAAAATATCTTTGTTGAATCAGCAATTATGGACATTATGTCAATTCAAACATTAAACAGAGGGTTTTGTACTCATGGTCGCTTGATTGAAGAACGTGGAACTTTTTTCAGTACAAATGAATAAAGAGTTTGAGTACTAAGTCAATATTTATATTTAGATTTAATTTGTTTAGTGAATATGTCAAAGTAGTTTGCGGATAGTGATTAATTTAACGTATTGATGTATATTATAAAAAAAAACATCATTTAATTGTGTTTCTAACCTTTTACCATTGTATTTGGAAGAATTATTTTTTTCCAAAAATTGACAGAGTGAGTTATAAAAATAAATTGAAGTAATACGTACTTTTGGAAATCATTTAGTATGAGTATCTAACGATGAGAATAGTAATTCTTTTCATAGGGAAGAGCACTCGAAAAATATTTATGAAGTTTTATTTTATTTGAAGAGCCTTCGACGAGAGAGAAGTTCGAAAATCAAATTTATATATTATTCTTTTACGTGTTTTTAGTATTCTTTTCTAATTAAAATTACAGTTTCGTTCAATAATTAGCAATAATAATTTTTATATGAGGATGATTACGATAAAATTTTAGTTCTAATTAGAGAATGATATAAAAAATATTTATAAAGTTGTATTTGAATATTGGCCAAGTTAAAATTGTATTAGGAATTCAATTTAGCTCACGTTTGTTTTAGCATTCAAAAAATATTATTTGCACTTTTTATAAGAAAAAATACAGATTTTAATATAAATTTATAATTGAGATTAAGTGTATGTTTAACAAGTATTTACGGTTATTTTTTATTTTTTTATTAACTAGAAAATTATTTGATTATATTAGTATTTAGCCGTGTTTAGTAGATAGGTTTATTTTAGTGGCATGCAGCAATTTTATCACATGCTATTTTGTTCTTCAAGTAACTTTTAGTTTTAAATTAAATTTTATTTCATTTTGATTCTTAAAATATTTATTAAATTTAATTTTATCCTTTTTATATAAGTTTTTTCTGCTTTCATCTTTATTTTTGTCTACTTATGTATATGTTATTTTCATTTTATTTAAAATTTGATTAAAAATATTTTAAGATATAATATAATATTAATAATAGAATGTACAGTATAAAAAAACATAATTAAAACTAAACAATGTAATTAAAATAATTGATTTTAAAATAAAAAATTATAAGAGTTCAGAGTTAATTAAGAAAAAACAAATTATAATTACTCAAAATATATTTTATCCCAAAATATAATTTAAATTTATATAAGAATAATATTTAAACGTACTCATTCTTATTATTTTGTATTTATTAATTTTTTAACAAATAATTTTACTGGATACTTTCAATTCAATAAATTATCCTATTGTATGTTTGAATGTGAGTTTGTAGAGCTCAAAAATACTCTTATTCTCAAGACAATAAATTTTATTTTCCTTTTTGCGTCTTAAAATTCTTCAAACATGTTTTCAACTTAGTCCAAACATAATCCTAATAATCAATGAGATTTAATTCAATTGGTTAAGCAAAATATTAAAAGTTGTAAATTCTATTGTACCGTGTTTTATTTATAAAGATAAAAAAACACACTATTAATAGCCAATTACTTTTAATTATGAGTTAAAATTTCAACTTTTAACTGGTTTTTCAATTGCTTTTCCCACCATAGTATAACTTTTCGTTTTTATAATTATTCAATAAAGTGTAGGAGACTACATATAAAAAAAAAGAATATAATTTACTAAAAAATAAAAAATATAATTATTTTTATAATAGAATGGAGACTAAAATAATAAATGATACAATTGATTAAATACCATTATGTTGACAATAATATTATAAAAGAAAGAATAAATAGATCGAATGTAATATAATTTTATATCATCATTCAATCATAATTAATATTTATAATAAATTTATTAATTTTATAATAAATATCTTTAATAGTCGTATTAACGATAATTTGTAATGTGTCATTAAATTCTAAAAGAAAAATAAAATATTTAATTAAAAAATAAAAAAGAAATATACAACATGTAAATATGATTATTTCCATAACTTTAAGTTTCCGAAATAAAAAGAAATACTTAGATTAAGAAAAAGTTTGGAGGGAGCGGGTCCCCTAATGGGCCTAACCGTACAAGAAACATTAAAGGCCTGTTAAGGAATTAATGAATAGATGAGTCAAGTCCATGTGGTCTCGTGACTGCTACGCTTAGATGGCATCGCCGTTTTCCATATAAGTCAAACACTGTGCTTGTAATATATAATACACTCTTTTTTACTCATAAATTCACCATCCACATAATCCTCTTCTTTCGCCTTTTCGGCTACTATCTTTTTTTTTTTTTTTTCCATGGACGTATTCAAATCAATATTGCCCCGCTAAGTCCCAACAACATGTGCACTCATTATTTATATCATCACCAAGTTCCCTTGCTCTATTTTCTATTTTTTGTAACCAAATAATAACATGCTCTTTTTAATTAATAATGTCATTAAAATATTAGTTAAATAATTAATGAACTTTATAAAAATCATAATTATAGATATTAATAATACTTTAAAGGAATAAAACACTTATTAGGATTTGTCATAATTATAGATATTTGAAGGACCCTTTATGTTAATGACAGCAAATTGACTATGGATTAATAAATAAATTGCGCGTGGTGTCGAGTTACCGCTAACATTCCTAGAAATGGTAACCCCCATGGAGAGTTCAAAATAAAGTTTCAATTTCAAACTTTCAATATTCACCATTGAGGAATTGTAACATCAGTTTCCACAAGCGTGTGTATTGCAAGTTCTGAAACTGCAGGGGTGGAGGTACACTTTTACAGTAAAAGAAAAAGAAAAAGGAAAATGAATTTGTGTTGCTCCCTGACACAATCACGTGATCTAACAAACCCAACATAGTCTCACCTTAACTTGTCTTGACCCACGCGCCATCTTAGTTTTGTATTCTCCTTCGCCGTTGATTGTTACTATTCCCACTCACTACCAATTGTTCCCCCTCCCAGATCTTCTTCCCAAGGGGCTAGGTATTATTGTTATCTTTATTCTCTACAATTATTGGTGCTTGTTTCTGCATTCATTATTCTTTTCTTGTCGTTTGCTTTTCCCATGTTTCTGCTTTTCATTTTGAAAAACTAGGGACATGTATGTAACTGTTTATTGTGTAAATGCTTTTGGATTTCGGATGTTGCCGAGTCCCTCCTTTGGATCCTGGCTTTGTTGCATTCTTCTTTGTTTTTGTTTGACTAATTGGGGCTCTTAGTTGGATTATTGTTATAAATTTGGTGTCGTTTTTGGAATTGCAGGTAATGGGTGTCATCTCTCGGAAGATTTTCCCAGCATGTGGGAACATGTGTGTTTGCTGTCCTGCTTTGAGGTCAAGGTCACGCCAGCCAGTCAAACGATACAGGAAACTGCTTGCTGATATATTCCCTAAATCCCCTGTTAGTTTCTTATCACACTCTTTTTCCTTCAAAATGGAAATAGTAACCTCATTCAACTCCTCTGTTTATGCTAATAACTCTTTTTTCTTCAGTATGCCATCTAAGGAACCTAATTTATTGTGGTGAATCTAGTTTTTATTGTGTCACTCTATCCCCCCATTGAAAGGAGAAAATTATTTTTTCCCTTTTCTGAAGTGAAATGAAACTATTTCGTTAATTCTGTGCATTGGTGTGGGTTTATTGTTTTTGGTTATACCTTGTTCTCAAAGAAAAGAAATTTTTTATGATTCTTATAAACCAAGCATGCTTGTTGGTGAATCAATTTACTTGATTATATGGCCATGTTTTTTCACTTTACATTAATTTGTACATGGAGTAGAATCCCGGTATTCATGTTTTAACTATTACTTCCCAGGACGAGCCTCCAAGTGAAAGGAAGATTATCAAATTATGTGAATATGCAGCAAAAAACCCTTTCCGGATTCCAAAGGTATTTTATTATTTTATTTCACATGTGTATTGGTAATTTCTTTTCAAAAGAAAGTAGAGGATATCGGATATGTTTGAACTAGTTGGATCCCTTGTTGAAGTTCAGTATTTCTGCTTTCTGCTAGATAGCAAAATATCTCGAAGAAAGGTGCTACAGAGAACTCAGATCCGAGCACATCAAACTGGTCAATATTATAACGGAATCCTTCAACAAGTTGCTTTCCATTTGTAAGGTGCAGATGTAAGTTTCTCATGATTGATTAGTGTATGTTTCTACATTCTGTTGGTGGTGCTCTGGTATCAAACAATTGATATGTTATGGATTCTTTCCATTATTTCATTATGATAATGATATTGATCTCTGCTGGCTAGTTTTTATGTGATTCATATTCAAATTTTTTATTTACTTCTTGTGTATTCCAGAGCGTATTTTGCTGTTGATGTGCTTAATGTAATTTCGGAGCTCTTGAGCTATTCTAAAGATGAGACCGTTCAGACACTTGGTTGCCAGTGCTTATCAAGGTTCATCTACTGTCAGGTGAATTATACAATCCAAAAAGCCTAATATAATTATTGGCTGCTTGCATTTGTGACTTGTGCATGATCCTAACTGAGTTAGATCAATGTTTACTTGAATTTATGTACTTGAAAACAGAAAAAACTGGACACGATGTCTTTGTATACAACCAAAATTGAGTGTATTTATTATATTCTAATAATTTTCAAAAGCGAGTTGTTTGATAATTGTTAAGATGTCCCACATTAGTTAGGACTATGGTTGGAAATTGGAATACTCCTAATAAGACTTGGTCAATCCTCCTCCCTTGAGCTAACCTTTGGGAGTGAGTTAAGACCAACCCCTGTTTTTGATATGGTATCAAAACCTATTCAGTCTTAATGTTGGGTGCTCTAGATGTCCAATCTTGGGTGTGAGGGCGGTGTATTAAAATGTCCTATGCTCCAGATGTCCCTTGAGCTTGCTTTTGTGAGTGAGTTAGGCCTGGTCTGTTTTTAGTGATAACTATAGGTCATTCCTTGGGTATCACACTCAGTCTTTCTAATAAGTGATTAATTGATTGGTTTCTCCTATTGCTTTCTTCCAACCTATAAATTAGCTGATCATCTGATGTCAATTTGCCATGCATATTCATGCTACTGACACAATGAAAAACAGGTGGATGCTACCTATACTCATAACATTGAAAAGTTGGTGCGGAAAGTATGCATGCTATCACGGGAACATGGTGAAACACATGAAAAGCGCTGCTTGAGGGCATCAAGCTTGCAATGCCTTTCAGCAATGGTATTTGGTGCTTCCTTTGGTTTACTCTGTGCTTCTGATGTTATACATTTCAGTTCATTGAGTTCTAATTGCTTTCCAATATTTATTTTCATGTAAAATTTCACATTTATTGTTGTTTCAGAGTCTGTTAGGAGTTAGTGCATTGTTTAATTGAATTCCTTTTCTCTTGGCAGGTTTGGTTTATGGCTGAATTTTCACACATTTTTGTAGATTTTGATGAGGTACGTTATAAAATTAAAGTTTACTCCCCATTAAAATCATTCTAGCCTATTAATGAAGCTTCCTTACATCTGCAATTGTAAATGGATCACTGACTTTGGATCATCATTGTTGGACATGGCATATCTCCAATACTTAGGTGTAAATACGATGAAATAATTTTTTGAATGGAAAATATATCGGGGACTTTAAATCATCCAAGGTTTCGTGATGCCCTCGATTTCATGTCTAATAACCTATTTGTCATAAAAGTTTGATGTTTGCACTAATAGAAAAATAGGAATTAAACCCAACAAATGTGTAGCTACAATTATAGTGTGATTTTCTTTGATCAATAGATGCTTTTAAATTTTCATAGTGAATTTGTTTGCTCTCTTCTGTCAGATATCATCACTAATTTGTTAATTCATTCAAAATGTAGATTGTTCATGCCACTTTAGATAACTATGAGTGGAATAGACAAAATGAAGATGCTGATGTCAGGGAAGAGCCACATCATAATTGGGTGGATGAGGTTGTCCGGGGTGAAGGCCGGGGTGGTTCAGTTATTGGTAATGACAATCGCTCTAGTTGCTTGATCATCCAGCCACGACCAGAAATAAAGGATCCTTCCCTTTTAACTAGGTATATGTTATTCGTGAGTTTAAAAGTGTAAGCCATTTCTTAGCTACTGTATCTGTGGTAATCTGTTACACAGCTTTTAATCACTATTTGGCCCCCTTATTTTAGTTTATTTTTATTATTATAGAGAAGAAATTGAAAAACCAGAAATATGGGCTCAGATATGCATTCAAAGAATGGTTGAATTAGCCAAGGAAAGCACAACTATGCGTCGTGTGCTGGATCCAATGTTTGTCTACTTTGATTCTAGACAACATTGGGCTCCTCAGAAAGGGTTAGCAATGATAGTTTTATCTAGGATGGCCTACTTCATGGAGAACTCGGGTATTGGTCTCTCTTACCACTTCTGGCTCAATTACTTTTCAAAAATAAATCATTTACTGGATGTATCATCAAATTTCATTAAAGACTTGTGGACTTGATGATTTTGCAACAGCCATGAGCCATGGACAATAATACTATATGAGGGTCTTCTATAAAATCTTTAGCTTTTGTTATGTTTTTCTTTCTTTTTTCTACAGGGAATCAGCGCTTAATTCTAGCTTCTGTGATACATCATCTGGACCACAAAAATGTCATGAATGATCCTCAACTCAAGACCTGTGTTGTTCAAGTTGCCACATCTTTGGCTATGCAAATTAGATCACGGAGGGGGTTGGCGGAGATTGGTTTTGTTGGTGACCTTTGCAGACATCTTAGGAAAAGCCTTCAAGCCTCTAGTGAATTTGTTGGAGAGCAAGAGTTGAACTTAAACATCTCACTTCAAAATTCTATTGAGGACTGCCTGCTAGAAATTGCCAATGGGGTAGGCTCATGGCTGCAACTACCCCCCCCAAAAAAAAAAAAACAAAACAAAAACAAAAAAAACTATTAATTGGGTCATTGCATTTCATCAGCTACTAAACTACTCTTTTCCTTTGTTGATTGACTAGGTCATTGATGCCCAGCCACTTTTTGACTTGATGGCGATAACCCTAGAAAATATTCCATCTGGTGTTGTTGGTAGAGCAACCATTGGATCTCTGATCATCCTTGCTCGTGCAGTCACTTTAGCATTAACTCATTTACATTCACAGCAGGTGAGAGTAGCTTGTTAATAGTGTTTAAAGCAAAGTATGTTCTCTGCAAATTGAAGCTGGAATATTTAGTAACATTGTTTACAAAATATGATTATATATACTAACATAGTAACATTGTCTTGAACATAACTTTGAAATTTGAACAGATGAACCTTTCTTCCATTTGCTTCTTTTGGGAATATTGAAATACTGAATACATCCATTTGATCTGTTTTCTATGCTTCCATCTAGGGATTTCCTGAATCTCTTCTTGTGCAACTCCTAAAAGTAATGTTGCATTCAGATGTGGAGGCTCGTGTTGGAGCACACCTTATATTTTGCATTCTTCTTTTTCCAAGTTCCTTCCATACACATGAAATTTCCTCTCTGCGGTCCAGATATCTAGATCAACACAACAAAAGGCATTCTCATTCTGCATCTGTGTCTGCATCTGCTTCAATTACAGCTTTACTGGAAAAGCTCCGCAAAAACAGAGATAGCACCAAGTCAGAAAACCATGGGAATATTGTTCATGATGGTGTTCAAGAAAGGGATATTGTGGCAGAAGACTGGAAGCAGGGCTGTCGTTTAAAAAATTCCCCTAACTTTTACAAACTCAGCTCAATCATTGATAGGGCTACTGGATCACCAAGTTTGACTGACACAGTAAGTAAATGAATTGATTTCAGTCAATCGTTTTTGTTAATTGGGGTTATTCTTAGTAAAAAGTTGTTATTTACTAAGTTTTGGCATTGAATATTTGAATGGGCTCCCAGGAACCATATGTTATGAAACTAACTGAAGATCAAATGGCCCAGCTGCTTTCTGCCTTTTGGATTCAAGCCAACCTTCCTGATAATTTACCTTCAAATATTGAAGCTATAGCTCATTCATTCACATTGACACTAATTGTTTTACGCATAAAGGTAGAACTTTATATGTATTTGTATTACTTCATCTCTAAGTCATTTTTGTACCCAGTAGTTTCATCTTTATTGCATTTCTGCTTTTGGATAGATCATGGATGGTAAATTGAATGTTTGTAATTTTGTATCTTGAGTTCTAAATAAAAAATCTTCCATATAGAACACAGCAGTTTAGTAGCAATAGCATTAAGATTTACCGAATCATCAGTGACTTGGACCTTGTCAAACAATTTTGTCATAAGCAAGTTAGTAAACTATATAAATTTGTTGAACTTGTCATCTTAAATTATTCTCTCTTCAAATTTAATCTGGTTCAGTTTGTCCTATATTCCACTGACTGATTGCCCTACCTTATAGATGAATATCTATGCTTTTACTCTAAAAAAAAATTGGATTCTCATTTTATAGGAAACTGAATATAATCACAATCTTGACTTCTCATTCTATCATCTACTTCTATAATTATTATTCTGATTGTTAAAAATTTTCAAAATTCAACGTTGCAGAACCTGAAAGACAGAGATAACCTGGTGATCCGGTTCTTCCAACTTCCACTGTCTCTCTGGACTATGTTGTTGGACCAAAGTAATGGTATGACGTATACATCATCTTTATGTAGACTATTTAATTTCAAAGGAATAATTTTTTTAAGGAAAAAAAGGATGTAACATTGTTGTACTTGTTCTGGCAGGAATGATTCCCCCAGCTTGTCAGAGGTCTCTGTTTGTATTATCTACTGGCATGTTGATATTTGCCTGCAAAATATATCAGATACATGATCTGAATGATGTATTTGCGTCATTGCCAATGTCTGATGTGAGTGACTGATCTGGTTCTGATACTACACTACTCTTTTATGTCTGTTAGAGGAATTCTGCACTGACTTTGATAGTATAAAAAGCCATGATTTTTATGCATAATCTAAAGTATATATCTTGATTCTTGACAACTACCTGCTTTCATATAATCAGGTCGATCCATTCTTGAGTATCAGTGATGATTATCAACTATATGCTAAGATCCATGTGGATGTGAGAGAATATGGTACTGCTGCTGATAATCAGTTAGCCAGTTCAATACTAACAGAGTTACAGAACAAAATACGTGAATGCCACCAGACCATAAAGGATGCTTTGGTTCATAATTTAGCTAATGTCACCGAGGTATTACATTATATGCAGGGACCATATTTTGTTCATAAACCCCCACTGTCTGACTTTCTGGTGTTTTCCTGTTTCTGTTTCTTAAGCTGAATGCAGATGAGCTGGCTATGCTATTGTTGGAGACATTCAAGCCTGATGAAGAATTTGTGTTTGGTCCACAGTCAATGCTTGATCATAATCAAATGATTTTTCATTCCCAGGAGTCACTATCATTTGATGGGGTATGTTATTTCAACAATGTTTATGTTATTTCTAAGTGTGGATGATTCGTGCCAGGAGATCCATTCCCTACATGAAGATGTTGTCCTTTCTATTTAAGTATGAGTGTGTGCATATAAAAACAGTTTGAAATGTTTGCAAAAACATTATAATTAGATAGCTCACAAATGTCACTGGCCATGGCTTGATATCGTGGGTTTGATCGCTTGCCCCTAGTAGTAGGGCCGCATGCTGCAAGCTGCCTGGCCATAAAAAAGAAAGTGACTTTTAGGTTCAAAACATCTGACCACCTGTTACAACTTACATTGGCAGGCAGATTTTTTTTATGGAGAGGGGGCTTGAAATAAAAGAAATGAAAGTTTAAAACCAATCTGTTGATCTGTTTGTTTTTTCCCATGATTATTATGCAGGATTTTCCCTCAAATTCAGCAGGTGAAGATGACACGATCAGTGAAGCATCTGTCTCTGACATTTCTCGATTTATTCCAAAGATGCCTGTATCCCCTTCTGCACCTCATGTTATCAGCATTGGACAACTCATGGAATCGGTAACATTCTCTGTCTTGTATGTGTGTATGATAAGGCATTTTCGTGTAATCCAAGCCCTATTATGCCATAGAGAAATGCTAGTAACACTCTTTTCAACGAGAAAATTCATGTGCGATCCAATAAATTGGATTTGTGTGTTATCCAATAGTAGAGAGGGTATTTGGAAATAGTGGCTTTGCTAGCATTCCTCTTATGCTGAATCAGTGTTATGCGTTATGTGCTCTTGTGGCAGAATGACAATATATTCGGTGAAAATGTCAAAGTAATATTAGGGGCAATACTTTGAAAATTTTGAAATCCTATGAAAGGTAATATTGCAGCCAACATTAGGTTTGGGATAGGGTGAGTTTAAGTAAAATGCTTTAGTTAATTTCCTTTGTTTTTCTTTCCATGCCTATTTTTCCAAGCAATGTATGTAAATAGAATTGGAATTGAATGCAACATTTCATTGTTACTCATGATTACTGTTCCTATAAGCTCAACAGCTGATCCACTGTTTATAGGCACTAGAGGTAGCCGGTCAAGTGGCAGGAACGGCTGTCTCCACTTCGCCCCTTCCATACAACACCATGGCTAGCCAGTGTGAATCCCTTGGGACATGTGCAAGGAAGAAACTTTCAAATTGGCTGGCCTTTGAGAATCACTACAGCCAAGCAGCTGATAAATCGTTTCTGGCAATTGCTGATGTTAGGAACTCGGCACTTGAAAAGGTTTGTTCTAATAACAGGAACTCAATCAACACTGGATCTTGCAATTATTTTAGAAATTACCTAGGTCTGTTATAAATAAATCCAACAAAGTGCTGACATTATTGTATTTATACTGTTTTTCTAGGTGTCAAATGGTGGTGGGCATGCCCATTTGCAAAGAGACCCCATGAGGCTGCCTCCTGCTAGCCCCTTTGACAATTTCCTCAAGGCTGCTGGGTGTTAGATTAGGTGTTAAATGCTTACATCTGCTATGTATAGTTCTAATGTTAAATGTTCTTCCAGACATGAGTTTCTAGGATCTGTATCAGTCCTTGTAAAGGACTAGTAGGTAAATCCCAGTACTTTGACTTCAGTGATTATATAATTGTAGAACGACAATTTCTCTACTTAACTATTCAAGACTTTATGGTATACAGAGCCCGGAACTGTTTAGGTGGGGGCCAGTGCTGCATGCCTGCTCTACTTACTGTTTTGGAGTCAATTGGACTCCAATTTTTGCTAGTTTGTATAAATACAGCGTATAATGGCACTGCTACATTCTGGTGTGCACCCACTGTTCGTGGAGGGTTATTATTGGTTGCACGTGTTGCACTGGTCAAAATCTGTCACAATGCATAAAAGGGGTTAGGATCAGGAACAGTTTGGAAGTCTGAAGGTTCATTTATTTTTCAACTTTTATTATAATAATTTACAATAAAATATAATTTTTAAACAATTTTCAGTTTGTTTTGTTGAAGTTACATGTTGTATTGTCATATTATTCTTTCGAAAGTTATTAATTCAGTTCTTTAAAAATTCTGTTCTTAAATTAGTTTTTCAAGCTAAATTAATTCCTAAAGCTTTTCTTTTACCATTTAGCTCTACATAAAGACTTTTATAGTGGTACTATAGATATTTGTAAAAGAATTAAATATCTTATTGGTCCTACTTGAAAATGTTTTTCGTCCTTGCAAATTTAAAATCACTTTTTCTGTCTTCCAAAAATAGTGGTTAATGCATTCTGTGGCTTTGCCATGTAGATTTAGGTTGCCACATCGTTGAAGTTGTTATGCCATAATGTCATGTTATTAAGGATGTAACATGGATGAAGTTACGTGAAACATTAGTCACGTCATTATTTTATAATAGAAATTGTCTGTAATAATTAAAAATAAACAATTTGAAATTTGTAAGAATATAAGGTACTCTTTTTTTTTCAATTACTAAAAATGAGAAAAAAAATGTGTATTTTGCTAGTTTAGTGGTGACTAAAATTTTTGGAGTATTATTATAATTGCAATTTGGAAGGACGAAATTACAAGTTTTCTCTGCAATCCTTAATAGTTATTCTTAACTGCAGAGAACCCCAAATCAAATTCACGGATAAAGAAAGACTCCTTTTCGGAGTAAATAAATTATAATTGAACCAAGAAAAATATTGTCAAACAAGTTTTCAGAGTTCTGGAGGAACCTCGTCAATTTTGTGTATAGCTTAGAGTGCACTAATTTTCTAGTTTATTACTGATTTTTTTTTTTTGGCTGGATTAAGTATTAATCTTGTTTCGTAGCTATAAATATCATTGGTTTAAGAAAATTTTTGCATGTTTCGAAGAGTGCTAGGTGAACCATTCTCGGTCATATTAATGCAATATTGTATTGAATAACTAGACAAACCCATGGAATTGTAAATTTTGTAATTAAGATTAATTTGAATATACATTTTAATTATGTTCAATGATTTAACATCAAACTTATAGAAGTCAGTTCTATCTAATCTTAAAATAAATAATCTTAAATAATTACCTAAATAGCAGGTAACTAGTTAGTGTCAATGGGAGCACCTATAACTAGAAACGAATACTCTCTAGTTTTGAAAAAAAATTGACACAGTCAATTGTCATGATTTTGTTGTTTAATTTTTTAAATCTTAATTTTAAAATAAATTATACTAAATTGATAAGATATACGAAATGGTTAAGATCTCATTGAGTAATAAAATATATTTCTTACAGTTGGTAAATGACTATTTCAAATAAGTTGTTCAGTAAATAGTGGTAGTACCTGTATGAACTGGGATAACTAAAATATGGAATGGTAGGTATAACAATGTTGAATTGAATAAAAATGTATATTTATATTTTAAATGACCCTACATGCAAATTAAATAATTTAGTTAATTTGTCATGTTATATCATTCCATTGATGGAATTATTGATTCCATATCCGATATGGGATAAACGCCAAAAGAAGAAAGGATGAGAAAGTTGTGATTCCAAGAGTGAGATATGGGATAAGGAGAGAAGTAAATAATGAAAATGCAGAGCTAGCAACAAAGGAAAAAGGGAGAATATATATTGATGAAGGGTAAAGCAAGAACACAAAAAATTAAAAGGAAGAAGTTTATGGTAGTGGAAGGGACCTACCCAGTAGACATCATTAACGAGGGATGCCAACCCAAAACAAATGATTGAAAAGTTGTCAGGTCCATCTCCATCAATGGGGTTTCTATAAACTGTTCCTCCTCCATTACTTGTCTCACTTCCAAACCTTCACTTGGCTTCCCACCATGTCTTTTCTGCGCTGGCAACTAACTCTACCATTCCCATTTTTTAATCATTTTAATGCTGTCAAATACTATTTTTTATTTTATTTTATCGTGATATAATTCATAAGTAATTACAAATTCGATTTTTAAAAATGATAAATTATTTATTGATAGAGATAAAAAAAAGGTCAATTTCTTAAATAGACTTTTATACATTGATAAATTAAATTTTAACTCTGCCCAGAAATACTAGATTTTTATTTTTCTAAGGAGTCGCATCTTGACTTGATGAACATCAAACGTGATTTTGTCGTAAGGAACCTACTGGTTTTGCATGGAAATCAAAGCTCGTTTAATGTTAGGTGCATAATTTTCTTCGCTTTTAATGGTTGATACTTTTATGAACTCTTTGCGTAAGAACATAAATGAAAAATTAAAAATTAAAAACAGTGATCATTGCTGATTGGTGAAACAACTTAAAAAAAAAGTACTTTTTTCAGAAATTTCATTTCATTTAATTTTAATAAAACTTAGGTTAGTGCACATTTTTTTCTTTCTTTTTTTAGTATCATAAAATATTTAGTATCTTCACACTTTTGGTTTGAAACTAGTTTCTTTAAGCATAAAATGATATAAATAGCCCTCCTCAATTTTGAAGCTTTATCTTTCCAAAAAAAAACATTTTTATTATAGCCAAATATCAACTCTGAGTCTCTGACATTTTGATCAACTTAACTTTTTGAACTTTTGTCGTGACTCTGCAGATAATAAAGTTAGGATTGGGAAGACCACAGATTTAGATAAAACTACATAAATTTATGTCACTCTCTTCTCGTTTGTTGAAGTAGTTTTTATGTCATTTGAATGAAACTCACGTGTCACATTCCAAATTTTGAAATAATATAAAGTAGTTTTTATGTTAGTTAAAAAATAATATGAATCACAGCTAATATTACGCATCGAAAATATTATGTAAAGAATTAATATGGTGTGAGAACATTAAACACGCTCTTATAGGTTGCGCGTGTGTTTTCTTTTTAAAAACAAAGTAACAATAAAAAACAAAAAGAAAATGGCCACTAACTAAGAGTTCGATGGAAGCAAGCTTCTCTATTGTCTACACTTGAAAAAACATTTTCATGTCTTTGTTAATAAAATTTCTAATAATAGCTAACTCATTTGCAAACATGTAATATACGTGGACTCCTTGTGAGACCAATTGAATAGTTTGTGTATAAATAAAACAACAATAAATTAAAAAAATAGGTGCAATTAATTTCAAGAATCAATTCTTCCATAAATCATAAACATTGTGCAGGAGTAGAAAAAAAATCATCATATAAATATATAATATATATTTTTGGTTACAAACATATCATATTAATATAAAGATATTACCACGTCCACGTTATAGATAAAGCATCAAATCAAGAAAATTATAACTTAGTTTTAAAAAAGTATTAAACTAAAATTAATACGTCACCCCTATACAGAAGCGAACCAACACCAGTTACAACTTAAATATAATTCAAAACATAATGATTCTACTTTGTTTCTTTTGGATCCTGACGTTGATTCTAATTTTCAAAATGATGCAATTAAACCTGTGTGCAAGACCAACATTGAATAAAATTCTAATTTTTTAAGTAAAATTTTAATTCGAGATTTATAGATAAAAATATATAATTAAAAAAATCTCTACTCAAAATATTCAATCAAATTTAAAAAAAAAACAATCATCAACAACAAATATTTTACTTACACATATAAGATAAAATAATAATAATAATAATAAGAGGTTTGAAGCAGTGAGAGAGATGAGTCCAGTTAAGTTGAATTAATACTAAAAAAAAAAGATTTTCTTGGGACTATTGGGCCCAGTCCAGTACGACGTGCCTTTAGAAAGGAGAGGTTGCGGTGGGAAATGGGCAGAAGTATTAAGACTTGCATGACTGTATTCCAAAAAGTGGGGAACTCTTTGTCGTTCTTTTGTTTTTAGCTTTAATTTTATTAAACATTTCTTTAGAATCTTTGTACCACAATAACTTTTATATTCTGAGTAATCATAACGAGTCTTGTGCTCGTGTCTAAGCTTTTTGCAATATATGCATCTATCTATCTTCAAAATCAGATAATTAACTTTCGAATCATTTCTTTCACGTTACAATTTTTTATTCAAAATGCCTAATAATGGTAAAATCCAATGCACTGTGTTTATTTTATTTTTTTCTGGCTCAGCAATGCACCATGTAAAAAGGATGAGTATCCTTTTCGGTCAAAGATTTGCCCTGATTAGCTTTTAACCCTTTTCAAGATCTTACCAATTATATGCAAATTGTGCTACCTCTGAAAATATATTTTTTTACACTCAGCCTTTTACCCTTTTTATGTTGAACAAAGGTGGAGGGAAAGATTCGTGCGTTCTCTTAGAAGGAAAACAAAAATCTTTCATAATGATTTTGTATCCATATAATGATATAATAAGACTTTCATAATTAGTGGGACCTATTCCTCCCCCAACAAAATAGAGTAATGTGTTTTTTGGAGGCGAAATAGGAGAAAAGAATTTTCCAAAAGAAAATGGAATCAATGTTTACAGTGATAGAATTGTTTTCCATTTGAGGAAGAAAAATTAAATATTGATTTACTCAGAAGCATATTTCATTTGTGTTTTCGTGTATGTTTCAACTTTTAATTAAAGAGTTTGGAGGCAATTTGGCAGAGCAAAGTCAGATATTTATCGTAGCGAGTTAGATCAAATGCATATGCATATAATAGTTTAAAAGGAAAAAAGGACCATTAATTAAACGATTTAGGCAAAACTTAAATGGGTACACGATGAAAGCTACAAAATTTGGTAGACGATAGAATTTTGGTGTGCCCTTTCCTTCTATATTTTGGGGGAGGGGATAGAATAAAAAAAATTGCTTGAGAAGGTTATGAAATATTTATAAAAATAAATTGTAGAGATGATTATAACCTCACGTGAATATCTCACATTGTATATTTTATTTAGTAAAACTCAAACAAAGATGTTTTTATTAAAAATAAAAAATTATAAGAAAATGTACTAAGGTAAGGTGGGTCAACCCAACCCTCAGCCCGGCAACAAACAGGTTGGATTAAAACCATTTTAAGGACGGGTTAAAAATATGTCTTGAGTGTATTGTCGGTTTACTTTGCTCAGTCTACCACAATTAAAATGAATAAAAAATAAAATAAATGTTATAAAAATATGTCACAAGAGTTTCACATGCCAAATATGTAAAAAAAATATAATAAAAAAATAAATTATCCAAACATAATAATAATAGTTGTTAATAAGTCAAACAAAATACTTAAATACTTGAAATATCAAATACATTTATCAATAATTTTAAAAGGTCAAAACTATAAGCATTAATATTTTAGGATAAATATTAGTTTTACAATCATTTATATATCAAATAGAAAAAAAAAATAAAATTTAGTTTTTTTATTTTTTTTATATAAAAATAGTACAAAATATTTATTCAAAAGTAATAATTAATTTTCATTAGAGAATGTAAGTTCATTAGACGATAATTATTTTTGTTATTATAATGTGATTTTTTCTATATCTCATATTCAAACTCTTAACATTTTAATTAAGAAATATGAAAAATTATCATTTATATAAATTAATATTTATTAAAAAAATAAGATACAACATAACTATAACAATTTTTATAATATTATTTTTAATACACATACTTACATCATATATCCTTCCCTTTCTATTTTTTCTTACTCTCTCTTATATCGAATATAAATAAACAAAAAGTTATAGACAGGAATCTTGAATATAAATAAATATTAATTAATTTTATTTTATTTAATGAAATTATTTTTAAAATATTTTTCATTTGTTAAATATTTTGTTTTTAATGATATTTTTTTTATTTTTGATAAAAAAAATATTATTAAATAAGACTGATATAATTAAATAATGTTTAACTGATTTTGTTAATTAATATAAATAAATTTTTTTCTTATAGGCAGGGAATAACATTTACCACTTTAAGTATGAGATATAATTAATAATAAGATAAAAAATATATTATACAATTTGATCTTAAAGTTGGTTGTACATGTATCACACTTCCTCCTAATAAAATAGTATTTATGTAATAAACACGACTATAATAAAAGAGATACAGGAAGTCAACATTTAGACCTTGCATCCATTAAATAACATACTTTTGATTAACTTTGTATTAAAAAGAAAGTTCCAAGTCCCGTGAAAATTGCAAGAACACAAAAATAAGAAAGTGTGATATACATACAAAAATTCAATTTGTATAACATAATTTTTTTATATTTTTATTTTTATTTTATCATTATTAATTACATCACATACTTCTCTAATAATAAAAACAAAAAACTTGCAAAAGACTAAAATTGAAAATTTTTATAATTATAAGAATAAAAATATATTTAAATCCTACTTAATAACATGATAATGCATAATCTCGCATATTA
Source organism: Mucuna pruriens (assembly GCA_025330945.1). Lineage (NCBI taxonomy): Eukaryota > Viridiplantae > Streptophyta > Magnoliopsida > Fabales > Fabaceae > Mucuna > Mucuna pruriens. The sequence continues at coordinate 3,288,506 of JAENHJ010000154.1, forward strand.
ACAATATATTAAAATTAAAAAGTCATAAAACTTAAAATCATATGAAAATAAATTCTTATCTAATTTTTTATTATAAATTAAAATACGCAAATTAAAAATTCACTCTCTTATTTCAATAAATTAAATATTTTATTATATCATACAATGTTTGGCTTCGACGGGGCTACTTTATATGTTTATACAATTACACAAATATAAACATAACTTATCAAATTTACGAGATCTTACAAATCAGCATATTCTAATTGTACACCTCTCCGGAGAGAATTATTTCTTAATGAAAGAGGTAACTTCGGGCAAACAGTTAGACATCCTTTGAGAATAACTCTTTTCTTCTTCTTCTTTTATCATGAAAATTTCGCTATAAAAATATCGTAATAAAAATAATATGTAAATATCATTAAAATTTGACTAACTAATGTGCTACGAGTTATTTTAAAATATTGAAAATAGTACGTAATTTTCCAAATTAATTAAAATTGTGATATTATATAGTAAATAATCTATAATCAATCAACGTTATTAAATTAGTTATCAATAAAATTCACGACTTAAAAATTAGGATAATAAATATTTGTCTACTTTTGCGTATATTTTATAATTTTCTTACACTCGTACTCTGTTGAAATAATTGTGTTAAAAGTATTTGTTTTTTATTTTATGTTGAAAAATAATACATAAACAAGGTATAAAATTAAATATGAAGAACTGCTTTATAATATAAAATATTTTCCCGCAAATTATTACTATATAACGTGTTAGCATGTAATTAATTAAATAATGAAAAATATATTAAGAGACTAACATAAATCATAATATGTATGGTACGTCGAAGTAGATTTTTTTAATCAAATAACTAAAATTTTGATCAATCGAAGTAATTTTTTAAATTGATTTACGCTAATTAAAAATTAATTAAATATCATTTTATTGTATTAATCTCTTTAATAATAAATATTTTTTAATATTCATTAAACTTAATATTAAAAATAAAATAAAATAATTAGAAACATAACTATTTTTTTTTTCGATATACAGTACCAGAGTAAATAGGTTAATTACTAGTGGAGCAAATGATGTGATTGTAAGAGATTTGTTAAACTTAACAAGTAAGAGTTTAAACATGAAATATAGTTACAGCAGTACTTAGGTATGAAATATTAGAAAATAGCAAAAATTGATATAAAAAGCAGAAGTAGATTGGTTGGACCGAGGTGATTTTAGAAAGAAAAGAAAAGAAAAAGAAGAAGAAGAAGGAGGAGGAAGATGGTGATTTGATACGTGTTTTTGTGAAGAAAAGAATAGTTATTGAATACTTAGTAGTAGTAATAGTAGGAGATGGTTAGAATAGTTATTAGAGGGAAATAATAATGGGAGCAGAGAGAGGATAGAAGAAAGGGATGATGATTGAGGATAGAGGTGCGCACGCAGGAAGAGTATCGAATGGCATAGCGTCACGTGGCGAAATGTCACGTCGGGGTGAAAATGAGTGACTGACGTCTACATATACGGCCTACAGATGACCTACATGGCTATGCAGCAACACACCTTAACCTTGTCAAATCCTTTCCACTGTTTTGGTCCTTGCCAGATACCCGAATTCCCCTCCCCAATCTCATTTACACGCACACATTACTTACTCTCCTTTCCCCAGGTTTTATTGGAAAAGCCAATACCAAGCTCCAGTCCCTTTCCAGGTGCCGTAACAACCCCTACTTTCTCCCTCCTTCTTCCTTCCTTTTCTTCCCCCTCTCCTCTCATCTTCCATTCTTTCTACTTTACCTACATCGTTTTCTACATATTTATTTATTTATTTATTTATTTATTTATCTATGAGCGTTGGAGCGAGCTCATAGTTAGCTAGGGATGGAAGATATTTACAATATGAACCCTCTTCTCTCTTGTTCTTGTCCCGAGGATATCGTTAGACAAGTCAACGTTAACGTTTCCGCCACTGCTGCTTCTGAATTGAATCTAGGACTTGTGGCTAATAACTTCCTTCATCTCCAACACCCAGAAACTTCGGATATGTCGGATCGGTTCATCAAGTCCCAGATCGCCACTCACCCTCTCTATCCAAATCTACTATCTGCTTACGTAGAATGCCGAAAGGTTATGCCTATGCCTATGCCTATGCCTATTCCTATGCTGAAGCCACTGCCATTAATTGTCTTTTCTTACTTTTTACTTAATTGTTTTAACTAGTAACTGAATTATTATTCTACGAATATGAATAATAAATGGTGGTTGCGTTTTTTAATTGTTAATTGGAAGGTTGGAGCTCCGCCAGAACTGGCTTCACTTCTTGAAGAAATAGCCCGTGAAATCCACCCAACCAATGCTCTTCGCGAGATAGGAGATGATCCCGAACTTGACCAGTTTATGGTATTTTTTTTTTATTTCTTCGAGGAGGGGGCTATGTTCACATATTTGCTTAAATTAATCAAGATTTTAATTGTTGTTGTTGTGACTCATATATGTTAGGAATCGTACTGCCAAGTTCTTCATAGATACAAGCATGAGTTGTCCAAGCCTTTCAACGAAGCGACCTTGTTCTTGTGTAATATCGAATCACAACTCAGCAATCTTTGTAAGGGAACACTAGCAATGCCACCGGATAACAACCGCTCAGGTAATTGATTTCCTAAGCTCGACTCATCGTGTAAAAATGGTCTTGTGGCCTTTTTGGACTTTATTATTCTTGTATTCGTATTTTGTTTTTAGTTGAAGATGAATTGCCCTCTTTTGTACGTTCAAGTATTTAGATGGAAACGATTTTGTCTTATTTAATGAATTTAATTAAATATTTACAACCACGCCCACGTCACAACCATCTGTTAAATTGGATTCTCCCAATAGACGTTCCAAAAATAAATAATAATTATTTTACGACATTGTTGCTTCTTTTAACCCTTATCTATTATCTTAGTCATGTGTGGAATGTGCGTGCGTGTATGAATCATTAAGTAACTAATAACTAATAACTAAATATGTACATACATACAACTGCCCAATAAAGAAAGCGAAAAAAATAGTGTGGTACATTGTTGTCTCCATATCTTTTAACAGTAGTAGTCTATTGTTTAAATGTCAGTCTCTAGCTAGCTTAGCTTTTCTTGATAGCCTGGATTCAGTAGTCTTGTGATAATCAATATCTCTAGCATATATATACTTACCAGTGCTTTGAATTACTACCATCTTGATGTAATTATTTGACTGTGTGTATGTATTTCAACATTAGATGGGGAACAAGTATATAGTTTGTTATTTTGTCACTTGAAAATTGCAACAACGATGCTGTACTATGGGTTTGAACAGATTTCCATGTATATAAATTATGTTCATATGTTGTATTAAATCTAATATTGAATTCTTTTTATACTTATACTACATCAACAGAAGTTTCTAAATGCTCTAAATACATCCTTTACCCAGTTGTGAACATTTACTCTTATCTTTGTTACATCCTAGATTTAAATCATTTAGCTGTGCAAATTATATATATTGAGGTGATAATGGTTCTTTGAATAATTCTAGGTTCCCGTACAAACTCTTCCTACTAATCTTCCCACTTAGTAGATAAAGAAAATATTGAATGTTTTTTAAGTTTCTAAGACGTTAGATGGTTTACTTTCTCTTTTAATACTTTTTTCACAAAGTATTAATTCTAACTCTTTTTAGTTTCCTGTCCATGTCAAAGCTGCATTATCTTTTCAATTTCAATATTGAATTTGCGGAAAATAGAAGTTGTTTGAGTGGCTTTAGTCCTGACATAAGTTATGAAATGGAAATTGACTTTTAAGTTTTTGCACGGTGCAATGTTTTGGCAAGGATAGTACCTGAAAGTGTAAGGTGAAGTTTTACATCTTGTTTGTATATAGAGATGTAATGTGTATTTAAGAAAGAGGCCATCAGCATTTTGCTTTCCGTACGTGAAAGCGAAAGAGTCATGTTGGATATTTGCTATAAATGAAAAGAATCAGTCCTGAGTAGAAAATATTCAAGTGGGGGACCATTTTAATCCAATGTCATGAACGGATGAAATAAAAGCAAGAAAAACAAGTTTAGAAAGGCCTGACTTTGGCTTGTAATAATTGGTGTATAATTTCCTGTACTGCCACTCAATAATTATTGCCAAATTTTTAATACCATCTTCAAGTTTTCAGTGCAAGCTTTGGCTTTATACCAACAATGTTCTTCCTCTGCACTACACCTTGTTTCTCTCCTCTCCTACGGCCCTCCTATTTGGGTCAATTCCAAGTTGGCCATTATGAATATACTATCAACTTTCCATCCACTTAAGCCAGCCTCCGAAAACCTAAATAACCTCTGCATATATTGTTTTTGACAAAAGCTGAAATTAGTAACGCTTTTTTTTATGTATGTTTCCCGTGCTTTAGTCCCTTGGTGTTTCATTTTATTATCCTTTTGTGTTGTGCATAGATTGAAAGAAAATCATAAAGTTGTCAGTAAACACTAAGAAGATAAAATAAAATAAAATAAAATAAATTTAACTTCTTTCATAAGTTAAAAAGCTATTTATACACCTTGGTTTTTAAAATAGTTAAATAAAAGAACTTTTATAAAAGTATTGAAGGGTTTGTTTGGTAAACTTCTCAATAAAAAATAAAATGTTTTTTTATTAAGTAAAATTAATTTATATACAAATTAAAATTTTATTTTTAAAAAAGTTAATATGACATATCTTCTACAAATTGATTTATATATAAATTAATTTTAACTTATGAAATTTTTTTTTATAACTTACACAGGTGCCAAGTTCATTTTAGTTTATGTAAAAAATTCAATTTATTTTACTTTCTTATTTTTCTTATTCTACGAATGTTTGCTAAAAGTTTATCCAAACAATGTTAAATTAACATGCAAATCATTGAGTATATATCTCTTAAACTGAAAATTTAAATCATTTGTGTCCTGGAATGTTAAGAGCCGTGGTAGTACTTATTTGTTGGAAGCTTTTTGATTCTTTATGTATTGCAATATTCTTGTCAGATGAGGCCGCTGGGACATCAGAGGACGAATTATGTTGGGAGAAGGTGGAAGCAGTTGAAGGTCACGAATCTTCTGGGCCACGTCCAGGTGATCAAGAGCTTAAAGAAATTCTCCTTCGTAAGTATGGTGGTTATCTTAGCAGCTTGAGAAAGGAATTTCTAAAGAAAAGAAAAAAGGGTAAGCTACCAAAGGATGCAAGGATGGTACTGATGAACTGGTGGAGCACCCACTATAGGTGGCCTTATCCTACGGTAATTGAAATTAATATCATCAACTATATATATCAATATTTTTATTTTCATGTAGTATGGCAACAATTGAGTTTGAACCTAGAATGTCATGCTAACTACCAACCCCTCACTCACCCTAGTGGGTTTGTATATATATATCAATGTAGCTTAGGTTATATATTGTGTATTGTTCATTAACACTGCATGCATCTGATTTTAAATTTGCCAAAAATCAAGCTGTGACCTTGAATGTATATATGATATATGCCCCTTGAGAGCAATCAGCAATGATTTGAAGTCCATATTTTGTTATTATGGTTAAGTGTATGTTAACACTGCACAAAACATTCAAATTGCTACAAATTGTAACTTGATGAATTTTGTCTCTGATTTCTATATTTTAGTGATAGTGATTTTCTTCTTAAGCTTCCTTTTTTTACTTACTGAATTCGTAAGGTTCGTTGACTAGAGGATTCATATCGGACATACTTATGCTGTGTTTCGCATGCCTAGAGAATTGCTAGTGTCTTTTATATTTCTATATATTTCTAGTAGAGGATGAACTCTAAGCAAGTTTTATATAATTTGAAATGATCTCAACACATTTCTTTGAACACCTTTAGTAGTGGTTGAAATTATAAATTTTTGTGGGTACTAAGTATTAAATGAATTTTTTATTTTATTTTATTTTATAATTTTTAATAAATTTTAATCGATTATAGTTCGTGTTAGATAAAGTGTAATACTAATACTTCTTTGTATAAATTTAATATTTGGGCATGGGTATTTAACTTCAACCTGCACGAGCATCTTACTGTAAACATTTTGTATTTTGATATTATTTTAAAATTTGAGTTTTAACTTAATTATTTTTTGACATCATTTGAACTTAATTGAATGTGTTTTGATATTTTGAATTTGAACTGAATTGAATGTCAAAAGGTAGTTGAAAAGATATAAATTATGATTCACTTGTATTTTAATTTGATGATATTATTATTAGTCAGTGGAAAATCTTGAAATGTGGGCAATTAATGATAGTTGCCTTGAAGATAGACATTGCGAAATTTTATATAAATGGGTTTGAAACTAATGTTTTGTCAGGAGGAGGAGAAAGTGCAGCTATCAGAAATGACTGGACTTGATCAAAAGCAGATAAATAATTGGTTCATAAATCAAAGGAAACGGCATTGGAAACCATCTGAAGACATGCGATTTGCCATAATGGATGGTGTAAGTGGCAGCGGCATAGGAGGACCTATGTAATTTATCTTCTGTTCGTGTCATGTGTGCGCCAGATGTTCATTTTTTGAACCTGCACTTTTATGCTAAGTAGCTAGCTATATAGGTACCATCCTATGCAAGAGTGTAAAAATTGTAGCTAATATATACGACACTGATATATAGTCGAGCAATGTTCCTTAATCATTAACTTCGATGATCAATATTAAGACAAGGAACGGATAATAATAGCATTATTTTATATTTGTTACTATGACGCTTCAAAGTTTTTACAATCTTCTGTTAATTCCTTGCATTTTCTTCAACTATTTATAGATGTTTGTAATTGATGCTGCGGAGGAACTTGCAAATGCAAATAATTATCGATGAGTTTAGCAACTTATCATTATTGGTGATGTTTATGCTTGAGGCCCAGATGCTCAGCTAGAGTTTGTTGTATTTATCTTACTCTAGTAACAGTATCTTAGTTTAGTTATACATACATACATACAATTCAACAATTTTGAGAGTCACGTTAATTTTCATAACTTAAAAAAGCATTTTGGTTAAATGTGCCGCAAGTGGACCTGGAAGTCGGGGATCAATAGGATTTACGATGATTAAAAACAAATGAGTCTAATTTTCATGGTATAAATATAAAGATTTTTATATTACTAAATAATTGTAAATTATTTTAGGTATAACTTTTTTAAAGTAATTATTATAAAGATAACAGATTTATAATATATTTCTATTTGTAAAAATATATTTTCAGTAGATTTTAAAATTAAATCCTAAATATATTTATTGTATAATCATTGTAGGAATAAAACAAAACTGTGTTTATCTCGAGACAAGTGTCCAGACAGTAAGAAAAATAGGAGTTTATATAATTACAAGAATTTCTAATCTGTTACCCTAAAAAACTTTTCCCTTCATTCTATGTAGAGCTTGCACCATTTCAATCTTCTCAAATTAAAATGGTCCCATTTTTTAGATGCTATTAATTTGATTGTGTGCTTTTAGTTATACAAACTTTAGGCTGTTTGGTACTCTCGGTTGTTTTTATAAGATTTAAATTTAAATTTTATTTTGATTTTTTATAAGAATTAATTTAGAATGTTTAATTCATTAATTATATTTTTACAAAAATATATTTAGTTAAGAGTTATTTTTTAAAATCAATAAACAATAACTAGAATACATTAATATTTTAAGTTATTTGAGCCTCTAACCTTGTATTGTATAAAAAATATTTTAATAATTTTATTTTGATTATTTACATTTATATCCGATAAAATTTAAAATAATAAATATATTAACAATGAGAAAAATTAAAAGAATTATAATTAATAAAAATATTTATAAAAGAATAAGAATAAGTCTCGTTAATGTTAAGAGATAACTTTGATAAAATATATAAATTTAAGATAAATTTAATGTTACTATCTAAATAAATTATTTTTCTAGTCATGAAAAATTAGTTAATTAAATTTTATAAAAAGAATGAAGATAACATTTTCTTTAACAAAAAATTCACTTATTTAAAAAAAACTACTAAATTTTAAGACGTGTTTAAACCTCAAAGAAAGTTATTTTCAGTAGCATATAAAAACTCTAATTATCCTTTAAAATAAAATTACTTTTTATAATTGTAATCAAATGGAAAATAACTTATGCTTTAAATAAAAACTCTAAAATGTGAATCAGTTTTTTTGCACAATGTTAAAATTAACTTTTTAAAGCCTTTAAACAAAAGCCATTAAAATGTTTCACTCACTACAAAAGAAATTATATATTAACAATCAGTTATCAAACTTGCCGTTGTCGGTATAAACTGTGTAGTAGAAAAAAAATACAATAAGCCTATATTATCAGTATAATGTATCATACTAAATAAATAATTTCATTGCTATAAAAATCGTATATATCATTGACACGTCATACTGATAGCATGATATGTTGTTTTGTTAGTATATATAATGATTTATATTAAATAAAGTCTACATTAGTGAGAGCAAATATTCAAATAACAAATAATTAATATTTGATTTCTCTGTATGTACAATTTTATTGGTTTTGATTAGTGTTTAAAAAGGTATATTAATAATAATTTTCATATAAGACTAATTTTCAAGATAAGATATTTGTTTTTTGGTGCATAATTTTCAAGATAAGATTGACACCAGAGACAAAAATCCCTAATTGTATTTTTTATATTAGTACATTCTAAAATCAAAATAAGAACCGCATGTTTAAAGAATCAAATCCTCCCACATAATTAACGCACATTGATTGGCATTCGTCATATTCATTTAATGATGAAAACGAAGTTCAACTAATTGCAATTGGACATTTTCCCTTTTTTTTATAATTTTATTTAACGAAATCTGATTTCAGTAACATACTTTGCATGACTTGCGTCTGATGGTAGTTGGGCTTTTAATATGAAGCAGTACGGTGAAGAAGTAGAGAGGCCTACAGTTGTGGACCATTAGGATTTCCAGCTCTAATTGTTTGACCCAAAAAAACAAAATCTCAGTTTTGCACTTTGCCAACCACTGTTTATCAGTTATGAATAATTTATTGGTTCTTCCAGATTGCAGTGGTCTATACCATTTATATCTATCCATATTTAAATATTTATTTTATATAAATAAAAATATATTGTAAGCATTTAATCAAATGACCTCTATTGAGTATTTGTTATTATGAAATGTTTCCTCTATTACAAAATTATTGACGTTTAATATTAATATAAATAAATTAAAAATTTGTAATTAATATGAAGTATTATATTTTCACTAAAACATTTCTATTTAATTTCTTAATTTATTTAGTTTATCATCTCAACTACTCGTATTTAAATATAAGAGAAAGATAATAATAATATACCCTAGAGTTTTCTTTAATTCAACTAATTGCTATTTGCAACTCACTCATAGTTGTAAAGTAAGTGTTTGCAAAATTGCAATGCTTCAAACCTACAGGAAAAAACCATTTTTATTTTAGTTTCAACTAACTTCTATTTTGTTTGACTTCTTTTTTTTCCTTGAATCCGAGCGAAGCTATTTATTTAGAGTTTCTTGAAGGATGAAGGCAACAGATACGTTGGGCATACTAGTTTGGACCTTCTACATTCGCCAATTACATGCGGTGGAGCATTTACAAAGTTTCTAGAGGTTACAATCCCCACTATATTAAAGCAAAGACATTGAAAAAAAACACTAATAATCGACCTAAAATTTGAGTAAGTACCAATATATGAACTTCAAAATTTCATCTCAGTTCAGAATCTTCATGTATTTCATGGCTCTCAGGTTCAGTAGAATAGGCATTGGATTCTTCGATGGGAGATGATTTTGCCTACACTGGAAATTTGAGATATCAATATATGAACAACAAATTTTCATCACAGCTCAGAATCTTCATATGTTTGATAGCTCTGACGTTCAGTAGACTCATAGGCATAGGATTCTTCACTGGGTGGTGACTCATAAATACTGGAGCCTTCAGAGCTGTCATAAACAGTAGTTTCACCATAAAAGGAACTTTCAGTTTCAGGTGGTTCAGATTTTTCACGAACTTCAATTTCTCCTGTCTGAACAAAATGCAACAAAAAATGCACTCCATTAACCACATCATAAACCATTAATCCTATTCTACCACCAACCCAACTGCCCATGTGACTTCCAACAAGATAGCCAAGTTTACCAAGCCTTTGCTCCCCAAGGAATCCTCCAGCATAAGTACCAAACAAAGTACCAGTGCCCCTAAGGAACCCTTCTGTTACAGTACCACCATAGTAAATAGCTTCAAAGAAGTCCCATCCAGAAGAGATGATGGGGCCTATAATCCGTTTGGCTTGACGGGAAGCTAATTTTGCTGCCTTTTTGCCTTCTTTCTGTGCATGTTTTGCTGAATCTGTTGGAGGCATCCCCTGACTAATGGCGTCAACAAGGGCAGACTCAATTGCACTACTCCTTGCTCTTTCAACATGAGAAGATCTAATACTGTAAAAATAGAGCTTCACACCTTCCTTCACAGCACATGCTACAGTTCCAGAACCCATATCAAGGCAATTTAAGATCGTAAACTTTCCACTCTGGGATGACCCCTCCTCCCCAACAAGCTCCCTGCATTTTTCAGCTGAAAGGAGCAACTTACATGAGCATAATAGTCAACCATCAACTTACATGAATTACCAGACGGGGTAATTTGGAGGTTTTCAACAGTCAAATATGACAATGTAAAGTAAGAAATAAAAAGAATAAACCATCAATTTGGTATGTATTATCCTCTCTCCTAAGTTGTCTCTAAAGTAATAAAACTATATAAGAAATCCTGTAAGTATTTAATATCCATCAATTTAGTTTCTAAGTTGATATATTTTAGGCTAAAATGTAAATTTGGTCCCTCACCTGAAATTTTGGTTTCAGTTTAATCTCTTAAGTTTAAAAAGTTTCAATTTAACCTCTTAAAGTGTCTGTTAGACAAAATTTGTCGTTTCGTCAGTTTACTGTACTAATTTGGTCAACTTGGTATCATGTGTCAAACTACGAGATATGTCATATTAGATGGGCGCTTATCACATCAGCCAAACTTAATATTGTTAGTGCAACAACTGACAAAAGGACCATTTTGGTCTACCAGGAAACTTCAAGAGATTAAAGTCAAAGTTATTAAACTTAAGAGACTAAACTGAACCAAAAAAATTCAAATAAAGAACCAAAATTATATTTTAGCCTATATTTTACTAATGCTCAAGGTTGAAGGGTTCTTCAATTTTTGAGGGATTACTTAACATGATCGTGATTCTCATGTTTTGGGGATTACTATTATACATTTAAGAGAGATCGTAATATTTCACGGATGAAATTGAGGGTTTATAAAAAGTGATTCTAACGAGTAATGATCACATAAGAAGAAAAACATATAAACACAAACAATACAGGTCCAAGGCAATCCTTAGAATTCATGGTACTGATAGAAACAAGGAAATTTCCCCTCAATCAATCCATTATTTCTTGGATTATACATAGTTGTTCTTCTCCTATAAATCCTACACTACCTCCGTGCCCCAACGGGATATCCAAATTCATCAATGGCACGTCCTATTAGGAATAAACGGAAAAAAAAAAATTGCGAGAAAAAAAAATCAACGCATAACAAGGATAAAGAGGGTTAAAAAAGAGAGAGACAGATTAGAGTGAACTAAAATTCTCAAATAGGCTTTGTTTATAAATGTCAAATATTAAATATGTATGGTTAAATAAGCAACGTAAACTGCAAATATTTGCGATCTGTTGTGGAGGATCCTGGATTCGTCGTCCATCGCAGATCTTAATTTACAGAATAGAGGGAGATGGATAAAGTAAAGCACCTGTGAAGCTAAGAGCAACGATGACAGCCACGGAGATGAGCAAATGAACCCTCCTACTCTGGAAATTCATGGCAGTAACAGAAAACCCTAACTAACTCTCTAGGTCACAGAGCAACTAAACTATCGTGTATAGCAGCCACTTTGAATGGTTCAAAGAGAGGGAAGAGTCTTAATGCTTAAACAACCGTGCCTTCTCCGCGGCCTTTCACGCCGATGACATTGACCGTTGACCACAATACCCAACCAGAAGAAAACCAACCGTGTTCAAGGAACCAACCGATCAACAACCACTGGGCCTTGCCCAAGGCCCCAAACTCTTATAGATCCAAGCCCAAATCAAAACGTGTACCATATTACAGACTATTATTTGCCCACCATTTCTGCCTGCTGGCATTATTTTTACAATAAGCAACCAAGCTTACGACTAAAAAACAATCGCAATACAGTCAATGTTAATTTGATAAACAAATTTTGGTGTTGATATGTAAAAACTGGGCTTTTAGACTTCCTCCTGTGACGGTTCTAGAAGAGAATATAAATATTAAAATATAAATAGATTGATTATAATGTTTCTAGAAAAAATAAGGTTGCACTAATAAAATAAAGAGAAACATCTAATCACATATTAGTTTATATGATAAGTTTATTAATTTTTAAAATAATTATTTTAAAATTATACTAATGGTAATTTATAATTAAATGATAATATAAAATTACTTTATATTATTCTATATAACTAACTCTAAAATAAAAAGAATTTTTTAGAACTGCTCCATTGAGTCTACATAGGTTAATGTACCCTAAATTTTAATATACTTTTAAAGTAGATACAAGTAAAGGTAAAATGTGGTTTTAGGTTTTTCAACTTTCCGTCAAAATTGATTTTCATCTTTGTATTTTAAAAATGATAGATTTTAGTTTTTTTATTTTTTATATTTTGTGAATTCCCTCGCTCTAACTCTTTCTTCAACTGTTACAGAGAAAAGTTATTAAATATAAAAAATATAAAGACAAATTATTTTTTTTAAGTATAGAGATTAAGATTATTTTTAACCGAAAATAGAAAAAGGCCTAAACCCAATTCTCTTAACGATTAATTAAAAGGTCAATATAATGTTAAAAGAAATTTAATATAGACAATTTTTGTTATTATCTTAATGCACCTTAATTTTCTTAACTATTTATACAATTCTGATTAAATAAAGGTTACTCTATTATCTATCTTATATACAACAAATTAAGAGTGTGTAATTATTAAGAGGGGGTAATACCCTCTCTCATGGCATCAAGAATACACTCAAACTCACGCTCATCTAAAATTTACACTTCATTCCCTCCTTTATAACAGACTAACAGAATATTTTGGTTTAACAAAAGTTAAACCATCTTAGATGGAAAATTGAAACTTGACCATTAGACATAAAGAACTGTTGAGCATTTACAGCTAATAATTAAAAGTTTAACGTTGCTCCAAATTTGAGGTATGTTTGAAGCATTAGACTTGCATATCGTTCCACGTAGTATGTAATTGGTGGTGAAGATATTTAAGTATTGCAAAAATTTCGATAAAATGCTATCAGCATTCTATAGTCTTCATAAGGATCAAAATTAATGCTTAAAGAGTTAATAATTGTTGAGTTTGAAATTTTGCTTGCCTTTATTACTTTGAGCATATTCAATATGACATCTTTTAAAGCAAGGGGTCAAGCTTTGTAAGTTTATCAATTCTTGAATCATATTCAGTATACGTGTTATTAGAGTTTTTATCAAGATAAAACTCTTCAAGTTTTTTCAATTGTCTAATAATAGGTAATAGTTCTATAAAGTTATATACAAAAGCGAATTATAGTAGGTAAATTCAATCATTGAAACAATGGTTAGTGGACAAAAATGATAAAAGAATGTCTATCAAATCAACATTCCACGACAACATTGTTTATATAAGACCATGTCATCATCTTTTATGCATACAAGTTGACTTAGACATAAAAATTGAGACCGTCCCACTTCTAGCATTTGTGCCAATCCATTTAGAGACCAACATCTCACTTATCACCTCATTTTTTGTTTTGTGTACAAACAAATTTATTTCAAAAGACAACGATTTTCTTGTCTCGTTAATATCTTTTTAAATATATTTTTCAAGATTTATTTACTTAACATTGAAATACATAAAACTCGAAACTAATTTTCACCCCAACAATTTGATAGCTAAACCTTTTCCCCTTCAAACCACTAACTACCAATTTCTCTCGTTACTATTTTCACGATTTTTTTGCACCAAATTAGGTGGTTAAATTATAAGAAAAAATGTGGCTATTTGAGCCGTAATTGTGGGATCAAATCATTGGAGTTGATGAACACTGACATCGAAAATTGTCCATTTAGGTCTGAACTTGTCAAGTTCTTCGTCCATGGAAAGCGTTGGGATGTATTGGCACCTGCCCCTGTGCACGAACTCTCACGGTAGAAAATACAACTCCTGCATAAATTTGTTTAGTTAATTATGAGAAAAGTTATAAACTATTAAATGTCGTATATATTCTTATGTATCGCTATAACAGGCATTAACATGAGATATCTGAAGGTGAAGACATAAAATCGACATTATGGTAAAGGAATGAATCATACGTTTGTTGTGTATAATTCCAAGCATCCCATCCTCCAGGGTCAACCACAGAACTTAAGTCTGTCTCATAAAAAATAACTCTAGAGCAAGGACCACAGGCTCTTCCTAAATGAGAGCCCACCACCAACCACACAACCCCGTCGGAACACAAAGCCAGTTGGCTCTCTATCCCAACTGCGTCCTTGTGCTGTTATGCAACCACCCCCGCGGAAATCACATTGAACTCGCAATCCTACACAAAAATAAAGTAAATGTTCGAAATTAATTGGTGCCAACGTACAACAAATATATAAATTAAAATCTTTTCACGAGAAAGAACAAAACAATTTGGTCAAGTATGGTTCACGTACGGAAACCTAAATAATGGTTTTTTTGACTTATATAAGAGAGAGTTCTTTTTTCTTGACTCTCTATCTTATATTTATACTCACTCTTGGACTATGTTATGTTTCTAATAGTGAAAATGATTGATAGGATCGATCCTGCACTTGCGTGTCCCCTTCCCCCAAGTTTGTTCACCTACCTTGCTTCTGTCACGGATTAGGTGATGATCTTCCCTAGGTCTGGTAACATGCATCGTGATTTCAGCTCTTGTCAGGTGGTGTCCTCAATGGGCATTAAATGTATGAAGGCACTCAAAGTCGGTTGGTCGTATTATTTTGAGTCGGTTGGTAGAATGGTCCATGGATTGGCCGAGAAGGTCATAAGTCAACCGATACACAGCCCCCAAGAATCAAGTAGGGTGAAGAGTGTTTTTGTTGCGAGGACGTCCGCATGTTTGTGCTGGGCCAGTTGGTTATGTGAGGATCGACCGAAAACCCAACCCTCTTACCAGACCAGTTCACAATCTCCCAAACACTAAGTGTTGCGAAGAGTGCTTTTGTTACCAAGGATATCCCTTCTTAGACTCGATCACACATTTGACATCTCCCCCTTGTCTAATGGCTCTTCCCGCAAGCAATAAATGTGGAGAGTATAATCCTGCTATGTACCCGGTTGATCGTAAACTTGGTCGGGTCAGACCCCGAGCTTGGTTAGGTTAGTCTTTTTGTGGGATCGATCGATAGCCCAGTCCGTAGCCCTCCATGCACCGAGCGAAGTAATGGATGCTTCAGCCTAAACTATCACAGGTTCGGCTCTTTTCCTTGGCGACTGGAATGAGCCTGGTTGTTATGCTAAGTGAGCTTTTATCTTTATTGAAGGGTGCGACTTTTCAGCTGCACGAAGTGTTTGGGGATTCCTCCAATGTAATGATGGGCTTGCCACGCCTTTTACACATCATGGATGAGGGGGAAGGGACGCGTGGTGGTTAACACACAATTGATAATGACTTTATCTTAAGAAACATTGCTTTTATGAATATAATAGTGCAAATTTATTCGACAATGTCATTCCACTCTTCTCCGTGCACTATTCGCATATGCACTTGACTATTTTGACTCTTTGTCTTGCGTAAGACCTTATAAATGGCTAACCGACTTCTACTTGGTAGTTCTCTTCCGTGGGCCCCAAACAATCGCTTACCGACTGCTACTCAGCTTCTTCTACTCATCCTATTGTCGTTGATGTTCCTTCCATCCATGTTGTTTCTGCCCAATCAATTTTTGTTTCTTATTCCCTCCTTATCACCTCTATTGATGATGCTCCTATTCCTAAAGTTGCCTCCGCCCAACAAATTGCTACGTTAGACCCTCAGCTGGCCATCTCTATTGAGGATGTTTCGCTTTCAGGGACTTCTAAGTTGGTTGGCCTTACTTCCTTTGATGGGGCATGTAGGAAACGACCTCGAGAGGTGATTGAAGTACATTCCCCTTCTTTAGAGGAGATTACTCCTCCCAAGGTGACATTAGGTGATGTAGCTTCACCGGCTACTAGAGACCAAAGATTTGTTGTATCTAGCCGTCCAGGTAGTCCCTCAGTTTGGAATAATAAGTTCCCCTTGTTAGATGTCATGGATCGACATTTGGTTGCTACTTTTGATTTTATTAAGGTAGACACTCTTGGGCTTTCTGGTGGGTTGCAAGTGCTTCAAGCCTACTCCAATTATTCCCTCATCCTTACTCGGATTCTTGAACAAAGGTTTGGGAATCTGGGGACATGGTAAAAAATGGGCCATCGAGAAGTCTCATGAAGAAATTGTGAAGTTGAAAGCGGCCTTTCGTGTTGCATAGGAGAGCTTGTGGGATGGTTGTTAGTTGGTGGAGAATTTGCAAATGCAGTACTCTTCTGCTATTACGTGACTAAGGATAACTTGGTAGCTAAGGTTCAACTGGAGTATTGGGAGGACCTTATAGAGGCTGAGTTATTATAGTTGAGGAGTTAAAGGGACGTGTGGGAGGCAGACACACAAAAACTTGGGTCCGAGTTGCAAAGGCTAGAGGCAAAGGTAGAGAAAGGACGCTTGGATGTTGAAGCAACCTTTAATTCAGTAGGAGTGTGGTAGCCTCCCCCCTTATATCAATGAATGAAACTTTGCTTCGAGTATCTATTGGCCTCTCTTCTTCTTCTTCTTTTGGTGCTTTCATTTTTTTTGGTGGCCTTATCAAGGTCTTTCGCTTTTTGCCCAAGGGTCTTGGACCGCCTCATTCGAGTCTTCAATAGTCATTGGCCGACTACCTCTCACAGTCTTTCTGTTTCCTGGACAGTCACTAGCCGATTGCCTTTTATGAGTCTTTTTGTTTTGCCCCGAAAGTTACTAGTCAACTGCCTCTCACAGGTCTTTTATTTTGCCCCAAATAGTCATTTATCGATTGTCTCTCACGAGTCTTTTTTGCCCCAAACAGTTATTGACTGACTGCCTCACATGAGTCTTTTTGTTTTGCCCCGAACAATCACTTCCGACTACCTCTTACGGGTCTTTTTGTTTTTGCTTGGGGTTTTTTTGTGTCTTGCTTAGGTCTTTTGTTTTTGCTTGGAGATCTTTTTGACCATGTCTCACAAGTCTTTTAGTTTGCCGGAGGAGACCATTGGTCGGCCGCCTCTTATAGGTCTTTAAATTTTGCTCAAAGGGTCTGTGATCACCTCACTCGGTTCTTCAAGTTTTGTCCAAGGAGGTCTTGAACCGTCTCACTCGAGTCTTTTAGTTTTGCATAGTGGATCAAAGAGCCGAAATCCTTTTTGATACATGCACAAATGTGAACTATGGCCTTGCATATTTTAAGGTACAAAGCTTAATTATGATAAATACATGTTCACTTCAATAGTCCATGATATATGAAACATTTATGACACCCAACGCACCGAATAGAGCCTAAAACACCAAAGCAGCAGACTCGATAGCAAATCTCTTGCTTATGGCATGGGTAATGTTGTCACATGTAATCGCAATGGTTGTACCAAAAGCTTGCTTGGTTGTACCCACTGTAAATTGCAAAAGGATCTAGTTCTAAGTCTTTTGATGTTGCTTCCCTGATTAGCTACGAACCTCACAATTTCACAAGCTATGGTAGCTTTGGTAAAATCAATTGCTTGCTTTAGACTACCAACTGATGAAGCAAAGGAACTTGGGACATGAAATCATGCTCCTTTCTTATCTTGGGTAATTGATTCCTAGCCTAACGTGAACTTGAGACATGAATCTTACGTTTTTAATTTTCTCAACACCTTTTCGATATTACCAGCCTGTAAAAGCTTCAAATTCAAACCACTTGCCATTTTCTTCTAAACAGTTCTCAACCCAAGACTTTGCTTTGCAACTACTTATTTCTTAATAGCAATTTCTTTTGGTAGTTGTTTCAGCATATTGATCCACATCATCTCGAGAGATCATACGCTCCTTTTTAGTTCCTGCAGCCAAGCAGCCACAACTCCAACTTCACCAACAGCTGAGTTGCTTTTCCTTTTTTGTGGCTTTATCATATATGATAGTCTTTATATCATAGCTCAGAGATTGTTGACCACCATTCCTGCAACAAATGTGATCAATGGGAACAAAATATTGATCCACAGCTAGAGCAATCAGCATCTTAACAGAGCATGACTTATTCTTGTTGCTACCGTGATCGGCACAAAATCTGATAAGTAATTGAGCGGGTCACGTGCAAATCCAATCTGGGCAGAGTGTGCATGTGCGAAGGAGATTAGAGCAATGATGGCGCGTGAATGGAGGGTTTGAAATGAAGGACCTAAGCGAGGTGGTTCCGGGCAGATCCACGATGACGAGGGTGGATTTGTCTCCCTGGCTGCAGCTCCAAGTGGATCTTCTCCTTGGTGACTTGTCTTTTGGACCCTTTTCCTCATCGCTCAGCTCTTACCTTAGCTTCTAGAGCTTTATCGACTCCAACAGCCATTACCTCCCTTTTTCTGAGTATGATGATCTTCAGGAATAGTTTTCTCGACCATTCCATGGTGGATACCAAATGTTCATGTACGGAAACTCAAATAATGGTTTTCTTCTCTTACACCAGAGAGAGCTCTCTTTTCTTAACTCTTTATCTTATATTTATACTCACTTCCGGATTGTGCTATATTTCTGATAGGAAAAATGACTGATAGTATCGATCCTACACTTACGTACCTCTTCTCCAAGTTTGTTCACCTATCCTTGTTTCTATCAAAGATTAGGTGATAATCTTTCTTCTGTCTAATAACATGTATTATGGTATCTGCTTGTGTCAAGTAGTATCCTCAATAGACATTAAATATATAAAACACTCATCCAACCGATAACACACTCAATAAGAAGACCAATACAAGTATAAATTTACTTTACCTCGTAGTATACGCATCGCCAAATATGAAGTCTACGGCACCTTGAATGAGGCAGTTTTTAAAGTAGTGACGTCCTTGGACATCCCACATCGAATCTTGAAAACCGATGAAATTACAATCGTAAAAGGCACATTTGTCTCCATGTATTCTTGCTGCCAATGCTGCGATCCTACTCAATTCCTATCCTCCGGTGCCGCAATATCGAACGAGTTCTGTAAAAGTACATGGATTTGACCGTTGGATTATAAGATATTTCTAGTATTTGTTGTGTTAATGTGTTTTAATTTGTTATAGTAACTCTATTTGTTAAATACTAATACAGCGAGTGTGTTAACTGGTGTTTGTAATAAGAGGGAAAAGGGGAAATATCTTGTTACATCATCAAATCATATAACATTTTTAAATGGTCCCATTAGCATTAAATTTTTTTTAAGTAACTAATTTTATTTTTTTTAATACAAACATTTCAATTGTGATGTATTATAACGAGAGAAGGAAATAAATAAATTTAAATTATATAATATATATAAATAATTTAAATTAAATTATAAAATTATGTGATTTTTTTTTTAAAATAGTATGTGAGCATTTAATAATTCTCCATCATAACATTTTATATATGATTGTATAGTATAAATTTTTTTTTTCTCACTCTCTCATTATAAACATTCACCTCCCTTTATAGATTATATATATATATATATATGGGATCAACTTTAACTCTAAAAATTACTTATTATCTTTATCGGATAAAATATATCACTCGTTAAAACTATAAGATGGTAGAAAAATGAAAGATAAAAATAAAGATTAATTTTCTTATATAGAGAGAAAATAATAATGTATTCATACTTTTCAATTGGAATGCATCAGCAATTTTACCAAAACTTTATTTAAAAAAAAAACTATTCAATATATTTAAGTAATCTATTTATGGCTATTATAGTAATTTAATTTTTATTTTTTTGTTTTTAAAATGTAAAAAATTATATTATCTCTCTTCTTTTATTAATTTCTTACTTTCTCTCTCTTATTTCATTTTATATTATTTCTCTTCTCTTCTACTAATTTCTCATTTTATCTCTTATTAATTTCTCAATTTTTTCCTCCTATGTTAATTAGTCATTACTATATTTCTCATTTCTTTTGGTAATTTCTCAATCTCTTCTTCTGTCCTCTATTACGTAGTATCTCACTCCAATCATTTCAGCAAAATAATTTTAAAAGGATTAATAATTTATCAATTATTTATCTTCATTCTTTTTTAACTATGTTTTTTTTCTAAAATTTTGTATACATTACTAGTGCACTACAGCTTAAAAAAAAGGTACACGTTCATTAGCATATATAAAATAAGTCACACACGAGCAGTTGGAAGTTCACCATATATCTCCTCCCTGCATAAACGTCTTAAAATTTTGATAAAAAAATTTAATTTAACTTGATTTTTAATTACTTAAAACAAATTTTTTAATAAAATGTCATATACCATGGTCAAATGAAAAAAAAAAATCAAATTCAACTATGATTAAATTCAAATAAAAGTATTTAGACGTGAAACAAAACACACTCATAATTTAATCCTCAGTTTTTGTTTTGTTCTTCTCGTCCAACATTGACAAAACAAAAAACATATATGCTATATATATACCTTAAAAGTAATGCCTGCTGCAACAACGTTGTTTGGATACGAAGAGAACGTGGCGCTGAGATCTGTTCTTTGGTGGTCATCGTATGTAATAATGGTGGCATTTTTGTCTTGGCCTTCCAAAAAGATGCACGGCTTTTCAAATGGAATCTGAACCTTCTCTCTGCACACAACATAAGCTTTACATTATTTCAGTATAATGTAAAATAATAATAATGATAATAATTTGGATACAAAATTAATAAAATGGACTTCGTAACGTACGTGTATGTGGCGGCGTTTATGTGAATTTTTACCCATTGATTGTTGTCTGTAGCTACTGAATCAATGGCAGCTTGAATTGTTTTGAAATCTGATTTGCTGATCAACTACGATATTACGTGAAACTTGCGTGCCACCACAATCCACTGCTCTAACAAATAATGAACACAATAAATGAGAGAGTAATTTTCCAGATAGGTAATTCCATGTTCAGAGATGATTAATTGCTGACTAGAACAAAGATTAATTGGCACAATTGATGCTGTAGTTATATAGTGTTTAATCAATTGGAACTATTAGAGCTCGTACTTAAACATCTTAAATTAACGGTTTTTTATTAATTATCTTCTTTCTTTGGTTGGATTTACACTAATTATCATGTTTGTCATAAGATCAAAACAAAATCTTGAATTTCCATGAAAAGAAAAAGGTATAAGAAACCCACCTTTATATTTATTTCTGATTAAGGAAAATATATAAAACAGGAAGGGGAGGGGACTACGTACGCATAGATATTTAATAACTGATCTCGATTTATAAGTTAAGCTTATATAAAGTACGATAGTATAATGGGCATAGGTAGATAAATAAAGCATATGTTTAAAAAAACATACGTACATATTATTAGTTAGCAAAAAATGTTAGTACATAAAAAAATTTTATTATTGTTTTCATACTATGATATATTTTTTATTTTTATTATTAACTCTAACTAGTTTTACTGTTGACATGAAAAATATTAATTAGATAATAAATAATATTTAAAATTGAAATAATTATATAAATTATCATTATGTAAATAAATTAAGTAATATATTTATTATTTTATACAGATTAAAAGTTTAAAAGAATGTAAAATAATCTAATTATTTTAATTCTAAATATTTTTAATTATCTTAATTAATATTTTTCATAGTCAATATAATTATTAATTTTGATTAAGATTGATTGTATTAATTCATAGTGATTAACATATCATAATTATCTTAACTAAGGTATAAAAGATTATCAACCTTAAATATTTATTAGAAGAATATTAAGGTATATGAGACATGAAGAATATTGAAAGAGCGTAAAATAAAAATAGTATGAAATTATAAGGAACAAATAAATTTGTCATTTTTTTAGATAAGTTATTTGACTTTATATTGCACTTTTTTAATAAAAATAATCATAATTATAAGGTTTGTATTTAATAACTAAAATTTTAATATATATTTAAATTAATTTATTTTATTTATCAGAATATAATTACTTTTAAAGTCATTTTTATATTTTAAAAATTATCAATAATCTATTTGAAATATTTGTATGTTTATTTCTTTAAATGAAAAATAACTAATGTAAAATCTTTATCTATTAAACTGAAAGCTTATAAAAACATATGTGCAATTTAAAATAATTTATATTAGTAATTTTAAATAACACAAATAATGATAATTTAAAATATGTCATGAATATTATTAGAGTATTGTGTAAACGTTCTTTGTTAAATTTGATTCGATTAATTCCTTTTAATAAAAATATGATGTTATTAATTTCCTTTGATAACGATATATATGCTTTTAGAAGAATATCGTAAATAATTATAGAATCAAATTTCTTATGATTATCTTGTATCATATATCTGCCATTTGCTTAATTATATAAATATTTCGTATATAAGTGACTATTCTTTTATTGATGGTTTTCTCGTTTGGAATAATTTATTTTACGTTCAAAAAAAATCTACCCTCGTGTACGTAAATACTTTATATGTAAATGAATATTCTTCTGCTGGTTGATTTCTCGTTGAAAATGTTTTTTTTATATGCTATTATTTTCTAAGATTTACTAAAAAAAAACTGTTGTTTAACGACTAAATACAACCCATAAAATGTTGCAAATATTCCAGTGGCTAACCCATTAGCTACGTATTATTTATTCTGTGGCTGATTAGCTAGCGCATTTGTCGTCGCTAACAGACGGTAACAGGACACTGACAATTTCGGTCGTTAAGGTTAAATAGAAATTAAAATGAGAAAATGTTTTCCATAGCTAAAACAGTTGTAAAATTGTTAAACAAAATTTAATTCTGCCGATATTTCGGTCCCCAAAATATTTTTTAAAAACCTGTGATTGCAAAATTGGTCACTAAGTTTTTATTAAAATTTCGAAAATAGTCGCTACTTAATAAATAGTAACATGTATTTTAGTAATTGATTTTTTTCCGTCGTCAATTTTTAAATAATGAATATTTTAAAAAGGTAAAATATAATATAAACCTATTAAATAATTAAAAGTTTAATAATAATATAATTATTAAAAGATAATTAAATTTCAAATGAACAATTATACAAAATAGCATTAACAATTTAAAGTACCAACAAAAAATATAGTATTTGAAGATAAAAATGAAGCATTAACATAATCATCATAAGTATCGTTAACGTCATCCTTTGGTGCATGTTAAAGATAATCATCCTAAGCATCATCATCATGGTCCTCATTAGTATTTGGTGGAGTAGGATATACCACAAGTGATTTCAGTTGCAAGTAGTGTAAAATTAATTGCATTTCTTCATTTTTTTTTGTCTTATTTGTTCACTTTACTCCTTATGATTATGCATCTATTGTACCACTTTTTCCTCAAATGATTTCTCCTTAACTTCTTTTGCAATAAGTTCATTAATCAATTTATAAATGGTCTTGTGCATCTCTTCTAGTTATTGTACCATTGACATCTCAATCAAATTACTCTAAATACATGTTGATTGGATGAACTTTTTGTTTAATCTGCCAAGTCCATATACGCTCCATTTGCAATTCTTACCTCCAACATTGTCGTAATATACATCATTATCATTGATTGAGGCAGAAGAGGAGTCACTTACATATGTGCCTTCCTTGGTAGAAAATTGTTAGAGTTCTTGTCGAGGTTGTTGATATTTCACCTTCAAAACAAAGTTGAATATAAATTGAGTGATGGTCTACGATTAATAAAGTTTAAAGTGATATTTAAAAAGGTAAAAGATTGAATTTACAATAAGTTCACAAGTTTTATCATTGACTAGTCTTTAATTTTTTTGTTTTCCCACCACCTTCCAAGCACTTGACGATTATTAAAGCTATATAGCCTACTTAAATTTAAATAAAAGCTCAAATTGTAATATATGTAGTCAATTAAATTAAGCTTAAAGTAATTAAGTAAGATAAAAAACAAATAAAATTATCATTTTTTCATAGTGAGTTGATGTAGATATAGACCCACCACAATAGGTTGATGCTCCTTTATCAATTGCTTGATTTGCCTTGGCAATAGAGCTCTTGGTCTAAAAATTTGTAGAACTCCAATGTTCGTTCAAGGTTGCTCAGACATTGGGCGGAATTCAAATTGCATAATCATGACCATTCCTAATCTTGTTAATTGCATTTTTTTAAATGCGTGAACCATTTTACTCAAAAATAGCTTTGATACTTTGCTTTGGTTGGGATCCCACTTATATTCTTTCTACATTAAAAAGGAGTTAGCACCAAAGAAGATATAATAAACAATATAATTGAAATTGACCCATAATTTAAATTACCTTAAACTCTCTAAACCACATGTCACGAACAAGAAGTTGTACTTTCCTCTAAGTCAGTCATGGTTCATCAAATTTTTGTCTAATGATCTGTGAGATCACAATAGAAGGGTCATGTGTTGGTATAAATCTATGGAAAATGATATTGTCAATGTTTATATTTAAAGAATGTTACTTAGAAGATTAAGTACTATATTAAATTTTACTTACTCTTTGTCTATTGTTTAAAGGAAAAGCCTTTGATCAATTGCATGTTCAGAGTGTAGAACTGGATATTCAACTATCAATGAATCTTGTTGTGCTGAAGGTGTGGCCACTACATCGCCTACAAAGGTAAATTGTGGTTCCTCTTCAACCGTAGTAAGTGTGCCTCGTTGGACAATAGGAATTGTTGACTTTCAAGTTGAGATGTGAATGGTAAAAGTGGGAGAGTTGATGGTGAGTTTACCTCTCCCATGAATAGCACGACCTCTACTATGGAGTGATGGTCTATGACAATCACTTGTACCTTTGTCCACCATCTGTGTGTAGAAATTGTTATATATATGACAATTCAGAGAGAAGATTAATAAACAAAGTGAAATATTATATGTTTAGTAAAAAAGAAAATAATCGAACTTGTGAGAGAAAAGTCAAACCTAATAGTTTTTTCTACATTAAAATATGTCACTTATCTTAAGTAATGTTGAAGCAATATTAGTTTGTGTACTTCGCATTGTTTTATTTGGTGTCTTTTGTTATTGTATATTTGATTATTTTCTTTTCTTTAGGTTTTTGTTTGAAGTAATTGTAACTGACAATGAAATCTGAATTTGGTTATTTCCGATTGAATTACATATAATCTTTTGTTAATTGATGTAGTGATTGAGGTAAACAAGTCTATTTAGGTATGAATTTGTATTTAACTATTCTATTTATATTTAAATTTATTATATGCTTCTTTGCTATTTTTAGTGTCTTTTGACTAGATTGGTGTTGAGCATTGTAGGTGGGGTACTCTTAAGTTCATATGCTAACATCAATTTTAGTCTCATTGATTATGAGGAGGATTCAAAACAAGTTAGACAATGTATAAGCTTTTTATGAATTCGAATCTAGATGGAGCAATAAAGAACTTACATCATTACTTTTCCTTTTAGCCATATCAATCTGTTTTCTTGTTTTAAAAGTCTTATGCCTTCAATTAAATTCAATTTGCTAGCTTGTTAATTGTCAACCTAACCACGTGGAATAGCTTGCGTGATATAACCTTTCATCCTCTACATTATATCAAATGAAAAAGTTTTCAATTAAAAATTATTCTAACTAAATTGCATTTATAAAGTGTAATATTAGGAACATATTAGTGAATTAAAAGAAAAACAATATTAAAAATAAAAAAATACCATTCATAAATTATTATATATTAAAAATTTAAAATAAATTATAAAAATAAATTATGTGTAAGTTTCTTATTTATATAAAAAATAAATATATTAATTAATTAAATTATACAGTTAAAAAATTTAATTATTTAATTTAAAATATTATTCATCATCTTAATTAATATTTTTTTATTAGTCATGATGTTAATCTTAAATTAATTAAAATTAATGATAAGAATTAAAAAATACTAAAAGTTACAAAATTAAAAATAGACATATTTAAGTATTTAAATAACCTTTCTTGAAGTAATTTAAAATCCTGAAAGTACTTTTGGAGACTTTTATTACATAGTGGAAGTGTAAGTAGTAATCCTAACATACCTAACACATTTCTTAACCCACTTTTATCAACACATGGACGAAACCGTACTTCCGCTGCAAGAAAAGGTTAGTTTCGTAAATAGGATAGACAAGGGTTTAGGAAGGGCTTTAATAAATCTGGATGCAAGAACACAACATAACCCTCTCCGCTTCGCTCCCAGCACCATCAATGGCGGTCTTGAGCCGAGAAGTTTAACAACCCGTTTCGTCATCCAAATCTTATCTAATTAATTCATATATCTCGCTAGGGCATGAACCAACCTTCAATTTTCAAATTCCCATTCCTTCATTCATCCCATTGCCGAAGCCAATGTTGAAGCTCATTTCCTCCTCGCGCATCCACCGGCTACATCCCACGGTGCTCCGTCCCGCACACGATTCCGCCTCGCCGTTGCTCAGAGTGCTCAGTTCTCTCGGCGGGTTGAGCCGGAGAAACACCAATGCCGGAGGCAGGTATTTTTTCTGTTCCGATTCCAGCGACGGCTCCGATCACGTGGTTGACGCCGGAGTCAAAGCGGCTGAGGAGTCCCAGTCAAAGGCCTCCGCTATCGTTCCCACATATCCCAGACCCGAAGATTATCTCACCGTTAGTTTCGGATTGTGCTCGTGTTTCCGTTTCTGTTATTAGTTGCTGAATTGTTTCTATTTGTCGTAAAAGATTCGAGAGCTTACTTCTATTTCTTCTCTCCGGAGAGATTACGTTTAAGCTCAGAAAGTGTCTGATTGATTGCTGATTGATCTGTGGCAAAATTTAATAATTCTGATGTTAGTGGAAATGTGATGTTATGGATGTAGATAACTTATTTCATTTTTAATTACGCATGCAAGTGAAAATTAGCTTATGCAAAATATAATAATTCTGATGCAAGTGAAAATTTAGTAAGCATCTCCCATAAGTTAAAGTCATTAAGCTTATCCAAAATGCCGATTTTAACTTATGCTTATAGTTAATGGGAGAAGCTTATTTTATTTTTCTTTCCTATTGTGCTCATGGAGAAACTTATTCAAACAAGGCCATAATTTACTCTTAGTATGTCTTGTGATTTGTTAAGTGTAGCAAAAACTGCTAGTTCATCATCATCTCAAGTCTGAATTAACAGTTGTTTCAGGCTTCTGCGATAGGGGTTTTATTTGCTGAGCCAAATAGTGTTTTTCCTTCACCTAATTTGTTAACATCCTTGGGGTTTTCTGCTCCTCATTGCTTTGATATGAGTTTGTTGGACATGTTGTCTCTTCTTGGATTGGAGGGTGATATTTTTGTTAATCAGAGGGAAGGTTTGGAGAGGATTTTAAATTCAATGTTTGTGTGTTGACTGCTGGAAGGTTTTCCTGTCCTTGTTATACTACTTCATGTCTAGGCTATTCCCAGTCATGTTTGGGGTGCATTATGCAATTCCCACACCCTACTGTGGAAATAAAACGAGGACTATATCGTACAGTTTTTCTGGTATTTGTTAATTTTTTTTTTTATGTTTTGTAAAACAAAAGAATAGGAGCTTGTGAATGAAGTCTCTTTTCTCTATTGCTTTATTTTCAGTTTTCTTGATAACTCATACGTGATATTCTGGATGTTTATTTTTTCTCCCTACCTTTGTAACAGGTTTTGGCATTACCATTGATACATAGACCACTTTTCCCTGGATTTTACATGCCAATCTTTGTTAAGGTATGCGAGTTGTCAGGAATGATGAGTTAAATATCTTTCTTTGCTCATTACATGCTTCTGTCTTAACCATAATCTATGATCAGTGCATGTATGGGGCAGACTAGGCTGAATGTAACTTGAAACTCAAAAGTATGTTTATCTATATTCTAATGAGTATTTTTTACTATGCATCTAGGATCCCAAATTGTTGGCAGCTTTACAGGAAAGTCGTGAACGACAAGCCCCTTATGCTGGTGCTTTCCTCCTTAAGGACGAGCCAGAGGCTGATCCTAGTGTAGTATCTGGCTCTGACACAGATAAAAGTGTATATGATTTAAAGGGAAAGGAGTTGTTTAACCGTCTTCATGAAGTTGGGACTCTTGCTCAGGTATGTGATTTAGTATGTAGCTTATTAGTTGCTTTATGCCTTCAATGGATTGCTTGCATAACTTCAATAAGTACCTGACATTTTATAACTATTCCCCTTTTCAATACCAGATTTCAAGTATCCATGGAGATCAGGTGATCCTGATTGGTCATCGGCGACTACGCATAACAGAGATGGTTAGCTGACCATGTTAAAATTAAGAAAGATTAGTGTTTAATTTTATTATTGTGCCATTATCTCCATATTTGTGCTTGAGTTTTATTATTCAGTCTTTTTGATTTCTCATAGTTGTTTGTGTATATAGTATTTTGATTTTGTTTGTCACTGAAAACTTGTCCTTTCTGCAGGTTAGTGAGGATCCACTTACTGTAAAAGTTGATCATCTCAAGGTACATCTTTATCTACTGTTTCCTCATTTTATATTTCCATTAAATTGAAAGATTTCTATCGAATTATCTATTTTCTTACAAGGTTTTACTTGTGCTGCAGGATAAAGCTTATAACAAAGATGATGATATTATAAAGGCCACATCTTTCGAGGTTATATCAACCCTAAGAGATGTTCTTAAAACAAGTTCCCTTTGGAGAGATCATGTTCAGACTTACACTAAGGTTTGGACCCTTCTCTGTATGTGTATATTGGAAACATTGAATTGAGGAGGGGATTAGAGTTGTGGTTTATTTACCCACCTAGGTTTGTTTGCGTTCGTTTGCTAGACATTTTGGAAGTTGATACATGCCGTGTTTGTGTGTAAACTCTCCAATGAATTGGCTCGCAAACTGCCCTAATATTCTTCCTTAGGTTAAATTGCTTCATTCTGTTGTCCAACAGCCTTATCAAATATGGAAAATAGTTAATGTCAATCTTTGTGATAATTTTACCACCAGTGGAGTGGTAGAGGGAGAAAGAAGAAATATAAAAGGATTAATCAAGAACAGAAAATATTAGGTAAAGATGAGTAAGTCATTGTTATTTTAACTTCTAAGAGCCATGTTTTAGATATGTTGATAACGTTCCTTTAGACATCTTGATAACTATGAATCTAAGTTTGATGAAGTTTTGGCTTTACTTTAAACAAGTTTCTTGCAATTGTCTTTATAGAATGATTCCTAGTGGGATTTATGATCCTTTTACTTCTTTCTTATACTCAATTCTTAGCATATCACCCCAGAAATTAATATTATTTTCATATGATGTGATATATTACAATTTACAATTTGATCCAAACATAATGCACTAACCTTTACTTATACGAATACTAGATCATAATCCTAACCAAATAAGGAAACAAACCAAAGAGTTGAAGATTTGAGGATTTAGAGTATTTTATGAATTGCCTTGTAGAAGTTTATAGAATGGGCCCAATAGGAGAGTGTGACTTGGGCTAGAGAAAGTGTGTTGACCAAAAGATTCAAACCATTTGGTTTAACCTCCTCACCCTTGTATACCCTTCTATTTATCTTTATTTGCCCGATGTGAGACTTGTTCTCCAATACTCCCTCTCAAGTCCAACTATATTTGTTCAGTTGTGATTTGCCTACCATCATCTAGTAGGCTAGAGATTCCGTTTTTTTTTTTTTTTTGGAACTTGTACTCAAGTCAGCCTCAGGAGTCTCAGATCTATGCCTTTTTTTGGCTGCCTAGACTTGTGCTTCTTAAGTCTTAGAGGTCCAATCTTTATTTTTTTCACCTTTTTTCAATCAGTTTTATTTGCTCGATATGGGACTTGTTCTCCAACATGCTTGAGTGATGATGCACTCAACAACATCTCTTATTTATAATAATTCAGATTGAAGTACATTTAATAGCAGTAAATAGAAAATGGAACTTCCTAGAATAATGATAAGCCACTAAAACTATTCAACTTTCCTAGACTTTAATTCCCTAGAAATTGTAGGAATATTAATAGATTGCAACACTTCCTCTCAAGCTGGAACATATAAGTTGAATGCACCAAGCCTGAATTGAATTCATGACCCCTTCAAGGATTTTGTCAAGATGTCTACAAGTTGATCATTTGATCATTTGTGCAGAAGTTTGGGCTATATCGCAGTGAAGTAGAAGATTCGGGTTTTTATTGTCATACTTTTCCAGGTCAATGTGTTTACCTGATAGTCCATGTTGATGACATACTCATTACAGAGAAGGATCTTGCCAAAATTTCTCAGTTGGAAAAGCACTTGTTCAACCATTTTGAAACAAAGATCTTGGCAATCTAAAATACTTTCTTGGTATTGAAGTTGCTCAATCAAAAGATGGCATTGCAATTTCACAAAGAAAATATGCTTTAAACATTTTGAAGGATACAGGTATGAATTATAGATTGTAGACCTGTTGATAGCCCCATGGAATCCAAATAAAAAGTTGATGGCTGATCAAGGGGAGCCTTACTCAAATCTAGAAAGATATTGCAGATTGGTTGGAAAACTCATTTATCTCACAATTACTAGGCCTGACATCTCCTTTATAGTCAGAGTAGTTAGTCAGTTCATGTAAGCTCCTCATATTGATCACTGGGATGCAGTAGTTCGTATTCTCAAATACATTAAAAAGGTTTCTGGACAAGGGTTGTTATATGAAGATAAAGTGGACACCCTAGTTACTGGTTACTGTGATGTTGATTGGGCAAAATCTCTAATTGATAGGCATTCCACTATTGGGTATTATATATCCATTAGTGGTAATTTGTCTCCTGGAGAAGTAAAAAGCAGAATGTGGTTACACACTCTAATGCAAAAGCAAAATATAGGGCTATGGCTAGTAAACTTGTATGGATCAAACAACTTCTTCAAGAGTTGAAGTTTTGTGAAGTTCAACAAATGAAGCTATATTGTGATAATCAAGCAGCTCTTCATATTGTCTCTAATCTAGTGTTTTGTGAGAGCATCAAACATATTGAAATTGACTGTCACTTTGTTCACGAAAAGGTTTTGGCCAAAGAAATCATCACTAAGTCTGTCAGCACAAACGATCAACTTGCATACATCTTGACAAAATCTCGAGGGGGCCACAAATTCAATTTATTTGTTCCGAGCTTGGTGCATTCAACTTATATGCTCCAGCTTGAAGGAAAGTGTTGGAAACTGTTAATATTCCTACGATTTCTGGGGAATTGAAGTCTAGAAAAGCTGAATAGTTCTAGTGGCTTATCATTATAGGGAAACTAATCCTAAGAGATAATCACTAAGATATAATAAAGATACTATTGAATATTATATATGTCAATGCAAGAATACATTTACTGTGAACTTCTTATTCAATCATTTTGCGTGCCTGCATATTTGGAATGAAAAGTTTTCTCTAAAGCAGTGGGGCTTCGTAGTCTTCTCTAAGTATCATATGGTACTCGAACCCAAAGGTGTGATATTTCATAAAAAATTCATAATTCAAAAAAGGGTCAGCTAAATATACAGCATATTGGTGATACTGACATGTTAGTCATCCTGGCATTGCGGCTGAGGTTTTATAATAATTATTAGCCCTTAGTCTTGTTGCCCTGGAAACTTCAAAGGTGCTCTTTGGTTAATAATTTATCTTCTATTTGGCATGCTCAATAAACGGCATAAATATTCTCAATGTAAGCCTATTATCTATGCAATATTGAGCTGCTTGTTTTTGTATTGGTTGGTTGGAGTAGAACAATCAATTATTTAACTTAGTGATAATTACTTTTTTCTCAGTTATTGTATATTTCTGTATGTGTTCATTAAGATCCCCAAAGTCTGTCTTTTCTTTACTATATACCAGATAACTAATGTAATTTTACTTATGTTTCTGAAACAATTTTTGTGTAATATAAATTGGAGGTTAGTGAAACTATTGTTCTATTTAACCTACAAGCTATTAATTATATTGTTAATCTTTCACATAAACTAACTGATGGTGTATCATTATTCTTCCCAGTTCCCACATACACATAAATGAGTTTCTCAAAACAGTTGCTAATAAGTGCCTCTCCTGTATTTTTTTATCGCTTCAATATATAGTTGAAAGGATGATGCTGTTGGAAGTACTGAAGTACTTATATGATGGTTGTTACATGTGATATTGGATTACAGTTCAATACTTTACTTTTATAATATTATTAATTTATTATATTGACGTCCTTTTTCTTAATTTGTGCAGCATATAGGTGATTTTACTTATCCAAGGCTTGCAGATTTTGGTGCTGCAATATCTGGGGCAAATAAATTGCAATGCCAACAAGTTCTTGAAGAGCTAGATGTGAGCACCTTACCTTTGGCACTGACACTGAGAAATTCTGACTTGATGTAGTGAGACTGTATTTTTCATTTTTGTGCTGTAATAAGTTTTAATTTATTGGGTCAAACCTTTTTGGAAATTCAATGTTCTCTATTACTATCGAATTAACATATAAAGAGGTGAGTATATGGAAGAGTGAAAATTTCACATTTGGAGATGAATTTATTGTGTTGATGAACAGGTGTATAAACGATTAAAACTTACACTGGAGTTGGTAAAGAAAGAGATGGAAATCAGCAAGATTCAGGTAATAATGTCTTTGGCTTTCTTTTAAGTGTTGTGCTCAACTTTTCATAATATACTAAGGCTTGTGTTGATTATTGTCAGGAATCAATTGCAAAAGCAATTGAGGAAAAGATAAGTGGTGAGCAGCGCCGTTACTTGTTAAATGAGCAGCTTAAGGCCATAAAGAAGGTACAAGGCCCACATAATTTATTTACATCCTTGTGACTCAAATCCTAGATAAGTTTGTATTTCTCTCATATCAACAAAAATTACTCATCAGAGAGTTGGTTCATTGTGCCTTTGATGTATCTTTTAATTATACAATTCTTTATGTTAACCTGCCCAAGAGGTACTGTTTGAATTCTTTCTTTCTATACATGGCTTCAACTAGTTAGCTAACCTGTGCCATATGCATGATCTCTCTCTGCTGTTGATTACTCCTAATTCCATGTGTAGCACCAGAGCTCATGAATTTCAGAACAACCAAGAACTTGATGATTGACTGTTGCCACTAATCTCTGAATTTTGCAGTCTGTCTCTTAGCCACTTTGTTTCTACTTTCTAATAGCAAGCAAAGCAATTATGTAACTATATGCTGAGAAAAATGCTGGTTGAGCTCATCTATTATGTCATTTATTTCATTCTTTGGAAGTCTTGTATGATGTCCATCAGAGGACACATTTCTTAGGTTGTTTTTTTCATTAGGCTTTATATTTTATCCTGTGGTTTGGAAGTTTAGGTGTCGACCCAGGCACCTGATCTTGCTTGTGACATTTTCTTTTATCCTATCATGAGTGCAATTATATTTATATATGTATGGGAGGTGTTTGGAAGTGCTTATTAGGCTTATGACCTTTCTATAGGCTCTTTTTTAGCTTATTTCAATAAGATTCATGGAGAAACTTATCAAGATTACCTTTTTTTAGGTTATTCCAGTAAGCTTCACAATCAATCTTATGAATAAGCTCTTAATAAGAGGTTTTTGAAGTGCTTAATTATGTTGTTTATCCAAATTTTTTGCTGAATGCTTTACTATTCGAATTGGTCTTAAATTTATTTCTTTTAATTTGAATTTTCCTATTTGCAGGAGTTGGGACTGGAGACTGATGACAAAACAGCTCTTACTGGTTGGTTCTGATCTATAATGTCTGCTTTAGTACAAGATAGTGTATTTCTTTTATAATCCATGTCATGACCAAAGGATTGCTGTTGTGTGTATACATGTAAGGAAGGTCATTAGCTTGTAGGACTTACAACTATGTGATTGAAGTCTTTTTTATTACTAAATTACTAAAGGTTCTGTAATAGTGTTTATTGAATGTTGTGTGTATTACCCTCACATACAATGCTTTATTTATATACAAATAAGACTAAAATTTATGATACAAATAATTGTAGAAATCCCTAATTTTTAGCTATGGAATCTTTTCATATTTTTCTATTTACATAAAATAAATATATATCTTTAACAGGTTCACCTAACCTTTTTTTTTTTTTTAAATTTTGTCCTCTTTACTTTTCCAGGCAGTACCGTTCAATTGTTTTTGTATAGTAGTGTAGTGGGTATGGGAATATTGTTTAAATCGTACTTTCTTTGTATTCTGGTTGATGTTTCTTCTCATCAAATCAAATTTGAGTTACATAGCTTCTAGTTAGTCCATGAAATATGTTTATTGGGGTATATTTTACTGTAATTTGTTTTTATCAGAACATTTTTTTTATTTCAGGTAAATTCAGGGAAAGGATTGAGCCAAAGAGAGAAAAATGCCCACCTCATATTTTACAAGTTATTGATGAAGAACTTGCAAAGCTGCAGCTGTTGGAGGCTAGTTCTAGTGAATTCAGTGTTACCCGCAACTATTTGGACTGGTTGACTGCACTGCCTTGGGGTGAATACAGGTTTGCATACATGGAATTTCATTCTTACTATTTTTGCTAGAGTACTTTAAATTAGCTGCTAAACAGGGTTTTTGGAAAAGCCCATAGGTGACAACTAAATGCATAAACATAGTTTTCAGAGGCTTTTGGATGAACTAAGGGTTCTTATTTTCTGAATTACTGTCCTTTTTCTGTTAACTACAAACTATTTCAAATATCATGAATTTTAATCAATTAATTTCCCAATCTAGCGATGAGAACTTTGATGTTACTCGGGCACAAAAAATTCTTGATGAAGACCATTATGGATTAACTGATGTGAAGGAAAGGATACTGGAATTCATAGCTGTTGGGAAATTAAGGGGAACTTCACAAGGTAATCATGGTTAATCATCCATCTATATAATGTATCCTAAAAATTTATCTGGGTTTTTAGTGTATGCCAAATACTATTTTGCTATATTGATCTGGCTATTCACTCTACAAAATACTAAGTTAAATTAAAAATCTGGTCCTTACAACTTTATTGTTATAGCCCTAGATAAAATACTCTACATTTTGGTCTTTACATGAACAAATCTTACAAATTGGTCTCCACCGTTTGCTGAAGTTATAATGTAGAGGTGAAACAGAAAAATGTCTCAGGTGTAAAGACCAAAGTGTTGAGTTTTATTTTATTTTAATGTTGGAACTAAAATGAAGTGTAAGTTTTTTTTGCATGGGGACTAAATAAACATCAAGTATAGAGATTAAATCTAACATGGTTATAAGTTATAACGTCACAAATGATGAAGACCATTTTGTAAACATTTTTTCATGTAGGGACTAAATGTAGTTTTTTATTTTTTATGTGGGCACTAAGATGAAAAAGGGTGTCAAGTGTAGGTACAATTTATAATTTAATCCAAAAACTATATTGGTAAAATTTCTTCAGATAGGTGAGATGCTTTAATTAAGTAGTCTTAAATCACCGTATGTGATATATATTGATGCTAGATTGTAATTCTATATATAAAACACTATGGCAGGGCAACCTTGGTATGTAGTACGGTATTAGTTATTTTAACTAATATAGATTTTCTATGAAATTTGAGTGATAATTTAAAATGTTTCTGACTTTGTTAACTGGGTTCTGGCTTTATAATAGGATGGCCCATTTTTTGAAATTTAATTTAGGTAAACTTGCTCTGTTTTATGTATTTGGTGTTGATTCTTGTTAAGATAGGTGTAAAATGTTGATTGTAGTATGCTAATCCATTTGTTTAAAGTTTAAGCAATTGGTGCTTACATCTTTGCATGTTCAAAAAGTGTGACATGGTTCCTGATCTTTCTCATATATGCAGGGAAAATTATCTGTCTTTCTGGTCCACCTGGAGTGGGCAAAACAAGTATTGGCCGATCAATTGCACGTGCCTTGAACCGTAAGTTCTTCCGATTTTCTGTAGGAGGATTAGCTGATGTGGCTGAAATCAAGGTAGCTAAAGTCTATGTTTCCTTGTCACAGTTGAATTATATAAAACTGGTTTAATAGCAACATATGTGGTAATCTTTTGAATCATGAATATTTTATTTTTACAGGGTCATCGACGAACCTATATTGGTGCAATGCCAGGGAAGATGGTACAATGCCTTAAGAATGTGGGCACAGCCAATCCCCTTGTTTTGATTGATGAGATTGACAAAGTAATACATCTCTAAATGGTTCAATTTTTTTGGCCGAGTAATTTTATTTTCTAATTTACTGTTCTAGTCTCTGTTGGTATGTGTCATCCTGGCCCTAATAAATATTATGCATGCGTTTCAGTTTCATTAAATTTACGATGGTTTCTTATCTTGTAAATCTTCAATAAAAATGCTGCTTTTAGTATTAATTTTGTTTTATTCAATTGTTAGTTGGGAAGAGGACATGCTGGTGATCCAGCAAGTGCTTTGTTAGAGCTTCTGGATCCAGAGCAGAATGCTAATTTTCTGGACCACTATCTTGATGTTCCCATTGATCTATCAAAGGTATTTATATGATAATCTGGAGCCTTAATAGTGAGATTATGGTATAGTCAGCATTTGTGCATGGTTTATTCATTATGTGTTCATTGCTGATAGGTAGTTCTTAGGATGGTCAAGCAATTCTTGAATGTAGTTTTCATTCAGTTCCCTGAAGGCAAAGTAGGCTTGTTTTTACCATAATTACTTCATACTTATGCATTGAAAATCTCACTGCAGGTTCTTTTTGTTTGCACTGCAAATGTAGTAGAAATGATACCTAATCCCCTGTTGGATAGGATGGAGGTTGTTGCTATTGCTGGGTATATTACTGATGAGAAAATGCACATTGCTAGAGATTATCTGGAGAAGACTACCCGTGAAGGCTGTGGAATAAAGCCTGAACAAGTATTTATCTTTGCTACCTGTTTTGCGGTCCCTTCTCCTGCAGAGAATGGGATGTTCAAATTCTTAAGATAGTGTTATTGCAAGCATAGTGATTCCAGCTTTTATTGCCTTTCTTACTGAAAATATTGACTTTAAAAACTACCTTGCTTCAGGTAGAAGTGACTGACGCAGCTCTTCTTGCCCTAGTAGAAAATTATTGCCGAGAAGCAGGGGTCAGGAACCTTCAAAAGCACATAGAGAAAATTTACCGAAAGGTCTGTTAAAGTTTTTCTTGGTCAAAACAGTCAACTTTTAGTTACTGACACAATGAAAAATGCTATATGGTGTGTATGGTTGCAAAGACAACCACCCATGATATTGTTTTCAAATTTTTTGGCTGCATTAGTTCATCACTATATTTGAATTTGAATATAGTGAATGCTTCAGTTACCTGTAATGAAAATGTTCTGTTTGTGGCATGGCAGATAGCGCTACAACTTGTGAGACAAGGGGAAATGACTGATGCTACCGTTTGTAGTGCTCAGAGTATGGAACCAATAGAAGACAAAGTAGACTCTGATGAATTGGGTCAAAATACATTTCAAAAAGAGAACTCTGAGTTGGTGGAGGGTAGTAATCCTGAAAAAGTGGGTGAAACCTGTGATGAAGTTGACAAGGTGCAAACAGATCCATCATCTGATCAATCTCAATGTCTCGAGGTAGTTTAGCTCTCTGGAAGTACAATCAAATTCTCTCTTTTATAAAAAAAGATCTTTTCTTTGATATATAGAAGTTATGTACATGCATTTTTGTGTTTAACCTGTTCTTCATTCAGTTCTTTGACCACTGTACAACCTTGTGGTTTGGTACAAAATTTTTAACTGGTCAAAAACTATGTTCACAAACTTCGTAGATTTTTTTTTCCTGTGAAACCTGATCATTATTTTAATATTTTTGTGGTCCAACAATAGCCGCTGGTTCACTTATTTGATATAAGGATATATGGATCTTAATTTTGGCAGGTTGCAAAAGAAAGTGACGAAGATAAGGAAATTGAAACAAAGACTATCGAAAAAGTATTGGTTGATAAATCAAATTTAACTGACTACGTTGGCAAGCCTGTCTTCCATGTTGAGCGCATCTATGATCAGACACCGGTTGGTGTTGTTATGGGTCTTGCCTGGACTGCAATGGGTGGTTCCACTCTCTATATAGAGACCACACTTGTTGAAGAAGGGGAGGGAAAAGGAACAATGCAACTCACTGGTCAATTAGGAGACGTGATGAAAGAAAGTGCTCAGATAGCTCACACAGTTGCCAGAGCAATACTACTGGAAAGAGAACCAGAAAATCCGTTCTTTGCAAATACAAAACTACACCTACATGTCCCTGCAGGGGCTACACCAAAGGACGGGCCAAGTGCTGGTTGCACGATGATCACTTCACTGTTGTCCCTTGCCATGAAGAAGCCTGTGAGGAAGGATCTAGCAATGACTGGGGAAGTGACACTTACGGGGAAGATTCTTCCCATTGGCGGGGTATGTTGAGAAATACCTTCTACTGCAATATTGTTCTTCATAACTTGTGGATGCAGAAACTTCTGGTCATCTTTAGATGTTATTGGCTTTCAAGTACGGAATTTTTTGTTTTAAAGGTTGTTGTTACATTTGTTTCAACTACGAAAGGGTATTTCCTCGATGAGTTGTTATTCACCCACAAAATTACATTAAGAATAAAAAGAAATAAAGAAAGTCCTCTATTAACAGTTGCCCAGCCAAGGGATTATTCATCAGAAGCTACCCCTCAATATTTTGTGCTGTGAATTCTTTTTTGCACATTGTGTTTGAAACTGTCAGTAATGCAATGCTGTGAATATTGCAGGTTAAAGAGAAAACCATAGCCGCAAGAAGGAGTGAAGTTAAGACTATTATATTCCCTTCGGCTAACAGGAGAGATTTTGATGAGCTAGCGCCTAATGTGAAAGAAGGTCTTGATGTTCATTTTGTGGATGACTATATACAGATATTTAATTTGGCTTTTGGTGATGAGCAATCTCAGAATATAAAGTAAGTCACTAATGCCCTCTAGGATCTTGAGATGAATCTCGATTCTTTGTTGAGCTGGGAACCAGCTGAATTTTGTACTTTATAATTTGGTTCCACTGGTTTTCGGAGTTCTTATTCATCACTTGGGCTCAAGGCTAAGTATCATTTCCTTTTTTCAGACATCACAATTGTAATAACATGTATATTTATATTTGAGGGGGATGAGTTTTCTTTTTAATTTTATATTTTTTTGCTGAGGCAGGGCCAGGGAGTGTTCATACTCAAGGGAGAATATTCTAATATATACAATAAACAAGACACCTTTTCAAATTCAAATTCAGTTTTTTGGATACACATAAGATTTATTTCAATAACTATTTGAATAATTGGATGCATCTCTCTCTATATATATATATATGCGCGTGCACTGTATCTCAAACTCTAGTTTTGTTCTTATCCTTTGAAGTATCTAATTTTTTTTGTCCCATTAAAGCATAAGATAACAGATTTTGCATCCTTTTTATTTGTCTTTTTACTTTTAGGGTTTGGAGAAAGGGGTGTTAATAATGCCTGAGTCCAATTAATATATTCCTTGTTCTTAACAAGACTATACTATACCATTGAGATCTGGTTCGTCTTCCTATGTTTATCATTTTATTATCCCATTGTTATTAATAAAAAAGCTCAAATCAGTTGCAGAGTCATACCAGGGTTGAGGACTTGAGAGCCATATTTCAAACTTAAAAGGAATTTGAATTAAGAGCACACTGTCAAGACTTGGTACAAGAGTTGCCGTATCTTTTCATAGTTGCTCTATGTATAGATAGTGATGACGTGTTTAAATAGTTTTTAGAGGTTTCTTAAAAGTTCTTTTTTTTTCTTCTTAAATTTCCACATCTATTTATAGAGAGTGCCATTTTTGAGTTTTTAAAATTTTGAAGTTAAGTTTTTGGCGAAAACTTCATGCTCGTAGATATAATTAAAAAGGTGGTAGCTTACCAACGTGCTCATGCAAAACATTGAGGTGTTATATTTAAACAACAACAGCATTTGTAATAGAATAGAGAATAACAACACATCTTATTCAGGATATAATATTTTTTTGTAACATATCATCTTAGTTATTAATTTCTCTTTAGTTATCTTATTGTTATCCTTGAACTAATTCGTTTTGTAAGACCATTTGTAATAACAACATTATTTTGTTTGTTACTTATTCTTGACTTCAATTTGCTTTACTTTATTTCAATGGTTATATACGATCATTTGACAGTCAAGACCTTTGTGGATTTATTTATTTATAGAGAAGTCTACAAACTTTGACGGTTTGACCTTAGTGGCTTTATCGCCGTTACGACTCCCTTTTCATCGGACATGCAAGCCATCTAATAATAGTGTTTTCATTCTTCTTGCGAGGTGAAGAATTGGATGTGTTGTTATATATTCTTAAATTATTTTCCTTATGATTTCATTTCCCTATTCCTCAGTTATATATATATAAGTGAAGCGCACAAGTCTCCTTGTTCTTTACTATATTTGTGATGAAAAAGATGTAGTCAACCTATTAGTAACTTCATAAATTAATCGTTACTACTTCTAGAAGCACAATGTTCGGCCAACAAATGCAATAACAAAGTGAAGTACATGAACTAATTATAATTACAATATTGAATTAAAGGTGGATTGTGTTAAACTTTGTCCTAAGTTCTATCTTTTCATGTTAGCATGTTATTTGATAGACATTTTTTTAGAAATTCATCTCACTTATAAGTCTATGTTTGAACTTCTAAATAGTAGGATGTTCATATCCATTTCAATATAAAATAAAACTGTAAATCGACTCAAAAATAAAAGATTTTTTTAGACCATTTTTTTTCTCAACCAATTATATTGAATTTTGGAAGAAGTTTATAAAACCAAATCAATATTTTTTAATATACATAGGTTGTTATGTATTTTACATGTAGTTATATTTTTTGTGTTTTATTTTTTTATTATACTTTTTTATGTATGCAACTCATGTAATAAAATTATATATGTTTTGTTTTTCTTTGTTAATATATATACTTTGTTCATGCTTATGATGCATAAACAAAGTTTCAAATAAAATTAAAAAAAAGAAAATAAAAGAAATATATCCATTTTTTTTACTTCTGACGCTTTTCTTTTATTCATGCTTCTGATGCATATATCGTTTAAAGGGCAATAAAATTTTAAAAAGATTACTATTATTTTCTTTGAGAAATATGAAGCATGGAGAAATATGAAAAGACATGTTCAGAGCATAAGGGAGTAGTAGGGGTAGACAACGGCATGTAGATCATGACCAATAGAAAATTGTGTCGTTCCTTGATCTAAATGCGAATTAAAATAAGCAGAGTGTGAACTAGGAAAAGTTCTTCGGCTCAATTCTAGCAATCGATTATCGCTTTGCAATAGCTTCATGTAGTGTTGGTCAAGAACTCCAGGAGGAAATTGAAGATAGTGCCTCCTGAATAGGAATGTTCGTCAGCAACACATATTAGGAGAAGAAAGGAAAAATAAAAGAGAGATGGAAAATTTATATTATGTAGACACAATTAAGTTGAATGCATGTCTAATTTGTGAAAAGTATTTCATGTTAAATTAACCCATTTGTTTCAAAAAATTTATGAAAAAGATGTTTAGTGTGTATATTTAAACTTTTGAAAAAAAAAACAATCTAGAATCTTAAAAAAATAATTGTTTTTGAGAAGTTATTTCTAATAGTTTCTAAAACAAGTTGGAATTATCGCTAATGTTTAAAAGAAAAAGTGTATTTTTATAATTGTAACCAAATAAAAACAAAAACAAAAACTTCCGTTTTACATAAAATCTCTAAACATGTTTTTAAAATTATTTTTTTAATCTTAAACAATTGGACCAAATTTGTGAGCAAATGATAGCATTTTTAATCAACATAAAAGTAAAAAGAAGAAAAACGTAGAAGATTAAAAATATGCACCGGTATTGTGAAGCTTGACCATCAGTGAAGTCATGAGATATAGTCCACATAGTATGTTTTTTAGGCTTTGGTTCAGTCTCGCGAAAGAACGATGGTACTTTGTCTAGCTGCAGAGGATAATTTCATGGACATAAGTTTCTCAACATTCGAGAGGCACTAAGGAGCTTATCATCGTCGTAAATAAACTATTTTGAGAAAACACTTCAACTGTTAGGTGAAGAAATATGCATGATTTTATTATCTGAGTATGCTCCTTTCTCTAATCCCTTTGAAATTTCTAGGTGTTAATGTACTAAATTTAATATTTATTTATAATAATAAGTAGTAGCAAGGACTTTTTTTTTGGTGAATTAAGCAGTAAGGATTGCACTTGGTGAAGGTTGGATAATGTATATAAATAATTAAGTAGCAACAATAATATGAATAATACTAAAAGAATAAAAAAAAGCTAAATAATGATTTTTGTTTATAAATTTGAAATAATTCTTCCCTATTAATTTATTATATTACAATATGCGTTACGGAGACTTAATATTTTACTGGGGATTTAAAACATCATTTTAGGATTTTTAAAGTTCTCTTCAAAATTATCAAAAAGTAATTAATTTTAAAAAATAAAATAATTTAATCCGCACTTTCATTTATTTTTAAAAATGAAAAAATATTTTTATTTAAAATCAAAATTTATTTTTGAAATTAATTATACATATTTTTATATTTTTAATTTTTATTGTTTAAATTATAATTTTGAAATTTCATCTTAACAATTAATTGCATATATTTATTATAATTTGAAATATTTATTTTGTCACTGCAATAAAAGTGTGAAAATACAACCAATTTTATTGAAAAATAATCTTTATTAAAAAATCTAAATAACCATCGTTAATAGAATATCTCATTCTAGTTACATTTTTTAAACATACAAAACTTAAATTTGAGCCTTTACAAAAAAAAATGTATATAGAGTCCACCGTCAGTCAATTGGATCAAAATAATGTTAATAGATATTGTAGTCTTTTAATTTGTACTCATAAATTTTAAGTTAATTTAATTAAAACAATGGTAGAACGAAGGAAGTTGTTGACTGTTTCGTAATAAACCCAAGAGTTCCAGACTCCAAGAGTGGCATCCACATTGGATTCATTAATCACCGTGCTTGCTTTGTGATTATTTTAACCTCCGAACTTTTTGAGATAGATATTATATTATCTACTTATTTATTTAATTTATGCAATAAAAATTGAAGAGTTCAAGTGGCAACGTGGCATTGCAATCCTTATTTAACTTGGCCCACTTAATTTCCACTTCTTTAACTTCCCCACCCTACTCTTTTGCTACCTATTTTATCACAAATAATAAATAAAACTTAACAAATTATCAACGAACAGTTATCATATTAATATATATTAAATAAAAGACCTAATTTTTTTTAAAAAAATAATAATTTATTACTTAATAATTATTATATATCTTCTTTTTTTTTTTTTCTAAAATACTAACATAAAGAGAAAGTACCTCAATTTCTAGAATTCCCGGCGAGTTTTCCTCCATAACAGCTCGAATGGCCGATATATTCTGGTATGGTATTTCAATTTTGTACTTCAAACCATCATGTAATATCTCCCACATCAATTTTTGCCTTGCATAATAGCACTTAGCTACCAATTCATGTGGATATTTAGCCTCAATCTGCACACAATATTAAATTTCTAGTTAGTGTAATTTAATCAACACTAATACTTGCCTTTTATATGAATATCACTTTTTTCTAAACTCGGTTAAGAAATTAAAACAAGCCGATTTTGATACAATCTTTAAACGAAGGTTGAACAATTCTTTTTTTCTTAAAAAATATTCATAGAAAAAAGATTTTCTATCTGCATTGAACATTCAATGTTTGAGCAATTCAACTATTATAGCATTACGTACCTTAAAATACCCGATCCTGAGCATATCCATTGGAAATTGCACAGCCTTCAATTTCTCGAGCCTCTTGGCTGCAAGTTGGCATGGCGTTGTTGTTTTAACATCACCTATGCTTGGTTGCAGCATTTCATCTGTCAAACTGAATTTTAATCCCAGAGGTGGTGGAAGCATGGAAAACTCTTTCAAAGCCTGTAAAGAAACACAAATGGCATAAACATTAACATATATATGTGACACTATGCACAAAGAATATATTACTAGTATGTTTAGTTTAACGGTGATTTAAGAAAATTACGGTGTCCCATCATATACTAAGACTACTACTATAGTTTTTTCAACGTGATTGTAGGTACGAAGTAATTAAAAGGAGGTTATATACAAAGAAAATATATCGTTAACATATATATAGCTTGCATGCATAACGAAAAATAAATACCCTATTATACGCAGTTTGTGCATCATCATTATCTTCGTCTTCATGAAGGTATGAAAAATACAAAAATTGATTCTCTGAAGAGTTATAATTATATGAACCCATGGCAATCTCGTGTGCGAATCCTTGAGAAGCATTGTCATTGGATCCGCTACTGTGCGCCATAGAATCAGTTAGCAAGCTAAGGTGCAGAGGAGACTGAGTTTTGTGGTTGGCTTGTTCACGATTTGTGTTATGTTACTCATGGACATGGTTATATATTTATATATATTCTTTATTGGGTGTGTTCAGTTCAGATATTTTAATTACTATATATTTATCGTTAAAGTCTGAAGAAAGTGGACTAACTTAGGCTAAAATAGTT
Source organism: Mucuna pruriens (assembly GCA_025330945.1). NCBI lineage: Eukaryota > Viridiplantae > Streptophyta > Magnoliopsida > Fabales > Fabaceae > Mucuna > Mucuna pruriens. Next base: position 3,333,430 of record JAENHJ010000154.1, read on the forward strand.
TCATTAGAGATAATTTCAAGTTTCTTGCTGGCTTCTGATGAAGTTAGGCTAAAATTTGTACAAAATATTAAAATAAAATGATTTTATTTAAATTATATATATAAATAAGGAATAGGAAAATGGCCCGTGAGTGATCCGTTGTAATCGAATTATTACTTGTTCTTAGAAGGCAGCATGTTAATTAATACCATCGAGACAAGATAATTTTAGAACAGTCAAACAAATTCAACATATTAATTATTATTAAATCGAGTTAATTAAAGTGGTAAATACCAAGACATTAACGAAATCATATAGAACTGGTTAATGATTACATGACCTCATTAAAAATGTCCTATGTAACATTCCCACTTGATTAAAAAAAAAAGCACATGCTACACTGCTACTATTGCTGCAATGTGCTTAATTTCTTTCTTTCCACTACCAACGAGAATGACCGAAAGTGTGATCACATGACTCCCAGTTTGACGACGGCTAATGAATGATGCTTCGAGATTTTGTGACGTAATAACAGGTGGAAAATCTTTGTCCATGCTCACGCGTATCCAAATTTTTCTATTACTTTATTAGGATTTTTTTTTCTTCTTGTGTTACAAAGGGGCGCAATTCAAGTGGATAAGAATAATATCCTAAAACAAAGACGTGACGTGACTCATTCCATTTTGTTGGCAGTTAAGGTGCCGTCATTTGAACCTGAAAGTGACACTATAGTTTATCACATGATCCATTATGGATGGAATGTAAATATAATTATATAAAACTGCTGCTTCAATCTTGATTTCTACCAAAATATAAAGGTATAATTATTTCAAAGTTGATATTAATAATTAAGCTATATCTACCCAATAGTTTTGACCTGCTGAAGTAAGAGGGTGTCACTTTTATATACATAACAATATGTGTTATTTCTTACTCTAACCAGAATAAAACATGGATATATCTCATGTCCAACGTGTTCAAGTCACATCTCATGAGAATACTTCTTTTTTTTATTATCAGATATAATGATAGTGGCGGGTGATTATTTAAATATATATATATTCGTTCAATAACATATCTATTACAAAATCAATTTAAATTGACTAGAATTCGTTTAAAAAAATTATGACTAGAAAAATCATGTAAAATAATAAGATATACATTGATACCGGCTCCTAAAAATTTGATGACTTACTTACAAAATTCTTTTGGATTACATTCTTTATCTGAAATTTGTGATGAAAGCAATCCATTCACCCAATTAATTGATATGTACTGCATTTGATTTCATGGTAATGTCAATAAATTGTAGTTTTGGATTATAGTGATCTACCAAGTCTGAAATGATTTACACATGGCTGCAAGTAATGATTGGGGACTATTAGTTATGATGGCTATGGTGTAATGTTTGAATTGAGAGCACGCAAAGCGACTTCACTTTTGAAGCTACGAAACGTCACTAATATCCATATGAGACGGTGAACAATATTGAGGACGAAAACTCCCCAATTGCAGAGTGGAGAGGGAGACCCACCATAAGATTGAGAGGTCACACCAACTAGGTTCCAATGCATGAACCTGATTTTTTAGAAAGTAAAAGGACAATGATATATGAACAGTTCAGAGCGCACGCACGCACACATTATAATATTTCTAAGAATCTACGTGTGAGATTGCGTTGGTGAATTTCCTGCTGACTAAACTAGAAAAGCCATCCACGTGTTAGGTGTGTGATTCCATAGTAATTTAGGAAAGAAAACCTTAATCCCGTTTAACAAATAGCATGATTCCTAAATAAAACAATTTCGTACGTGGATCCCACCTTGCTTTCATACGTTTTTTTTATATTCTAAAGAAAAACGCATGTGATATTTTCATGTGGAAAATCAAACGTCACCTTCTCAAATTGCCATTGTCCTATCCAAAAGCCTTCGCATATTGCGATCTCATGCTACCCAGGGAGTAGATAGAGATAACAAAGTAAAGGTCGGAAGTACGTTGAGTTCATATTTTATAATTTATTTCTAGCCAATGACTCCATCTCATACATTATAAAAAAATTAGCACAAAAGTTTGTGATTACTCTTCTAGAAAAGATTACTATTTGGGCATGTGATATATATTCTAAAGTTTATTTAGGATTTAATTTCCCTATCCATGACAGAGGAGGAAAGTATATATGAAGAAAACGCATTGATATCGTCGTTTTCTTAACTATTTTAATGAAGAAAAAGTATAAGGGACCTATTAGTAATCATCATCGCCATTCGTCACTACTTTCACAGAACAAAATTTGGCCAACACATACAATATCGAAAGTCTGCCCGACTCTAAGTTAAGTTGGCCACCAAAATTAATAAGGATAAAAAATAAATGAATTCATTAGAGTATTGAATAAATGGTTCTATAAGGTGATCCTTTGATTGGTGATATTTCATTACTAGGCATTAGATATATTTTAAAAATATTATACCATTATAATTAACAGCTATCAATCGAGGACCACCAATGATCCGATAATCCTTAAATAAGTGGAGAAGGTGTATTCGGATGTATTCATTAATTTAAACTTTTAGGACAATTAATTTATGATCAATCTCAAAGCTTTTATGAACTATGGTAAGTCACATTTTCTATGAGATACCACAAGCCTATACATTTTCAATCCACTCCTGTTCATGTTTAATTACATAATAGTTTTATTACTATCTCTGGTCTTTATCTAAAAAATAATGAGTGCTTTTTTGTCTTGATTATAAAAAAATATACTTATTTTCAGATGTATTAATTATTAATTTTTTTAATATATTCTTATCCTATTAATGAGATACTCACATTTTTCATCCAAGTAGATGCATTCATGACCTATCTATAAAATAAGTTATTTTCATTGGTAGAAAAAGTTGTTCCTTAAACTAAGAATGATGTTATTAAATATAATCACACTTAAACTATTTAATTATATAAATATTTTTAAAATAATTTAAATTTATGACATTATTAATTAAAATTAACTCATTTAATTTTTTTTATTGATATTAGTGAATTAGTTATTTATTTGTTTCTTATATTGATAAAAGATCGGAGTAATATTTTGATGTTGAACTTATTATTCATTTCACTTGTCCTTTTAATAATAGTAGGGATTAGTTGCATTAACTAACTAACATTTTTTTTTTTTGTAAAAAAGCATCCACGAACAGTGCTGGTTCTGCCCAGAAGAGCTCCTTCTATGAAAATATTAGGTCCGGCAACCATTTCTAAACTTGTTTGGTTGATTACTTACGTAAGATATCAACATCATATTTGTGATGCCAGTGAACATGCAACCTAACACAACAATACTTATCAGTTATCATCTAAATTTGCATAAATATGACAAACTTTTAACTAAGATTTTTTTATTCGTTAAAAAATTGAGATTTTTCGGTTACAATATAAATATTTTGGGGTATAATATGTTTGTCATTTCTCTAACACACATCAAATTCAATTTTCGTCTTTCTAAATTTTCGTCTTTCTAAAATTTTTTTTTTAATGTTCTCCAAAATATTATTATTTTTTCTTAATAAACATTTGTTTGATCCTTTGGACACCTGATCCTATGAACGACATCTTTGAATGTTAGATCCTACGAATGATGTTTTTGAACGTTAGATCCAACGGACGATGTCTTTGGATGCATCCACTTTTGACATGCAGGACTAAAATTAACAAATTTCATATTTATGAGGACTAAAAAAGGACAACAAAATTTAGAGAGATGAAAACCGAATTTAATATATTTTATAGAGATGAAAAACATATTTTATCCAATATTTTAAAAAAATCTAAATATTACTTTGAATATCAAAAACGTGGTTTCTATGTGAGTAAAGAACGAAATTTCATTAATGCATACAATTTAATGTAAAATCTTTACATTATGAATTAAACATTTATATAAGGACAACAGAAAAATGTATATTTATGAATTTTTCAAAATCCCCTTCTCAGAGTATAGCAAATTGATTTTGTAGTAAAAAGTTTTACCATCTGACACGATCTTACTAATGAATCATCTCTTGACCCAGTTATTAAAGCATGACCCTAATTGCGACCTGCTCATACAACCAACACTATAAAAAAGTTCTTAATAAAAAATCTCACAAAAAAAACACAAATTTTATTAAATTCTAAATTTTATCCCGTGGATTAATTACAAAAGTTTATTTATACTAGGCAACCCTGAAATTAATGCTCATTAATATTTTAATATACATAAGATCTCATGAATTTAATGCTCATTGATATTTTAATCGCATAAAACTTCATGATTTAATGTTCATTAATATTTTAATTGGCATGTAACTCTCCATTCACTTTTTATTTCCACCATAAATTAGCTTCCTATTTTTTCACCAATTATCAAATTTTCCTTTTTTCTACCGATTATCAAAAAAATGATTTATGCAAAATTACATGTAAATAGATCCTAATTAACTACTCATCAAATTATATGACAATGACATTGGACTTTATATGTATTCTTCAATGTGGGTTCCAATCATCGTCAACTTTTAATAAAGTGACTCATTTTGGTACAACCTCTAATTCATTTTGTTTTAAACTTTCTATAATTCCCAAACTTAGATATGACAAAGATTGCTTAATCATTTTGGTTTTGGACCTAGTCGTTTGGTTTTAGACCTAGTCGTGGGACCTCCAACGTCATGCAAATTATCTTTATCTTTGTTGATTGGATTTCTATCACTATCACTTATAGTTACTTTAGGCTATCTTTATTTGTAGTAAGATAATAGAATGGAATAGATCAGAAAATAATAGAAAAGGATGAATTGGAATTAATTAAAAATAGATTATCTTTTTAATTTTCATATTACCCATACTTTAAATTCATTAATAAAATTTAAAATTCTAGGCATTGAGGCGTCTACAAAATACTATTTTTTTGCCTCAATTGTTTTATTTTATTTATTTTTAAATATTCTACTGCTTAATATATTGCCTTGAAATGTTTTTTTCTTCTAATTTTACATCTATAAATCTCGAGGAATGATTAACTTTGAAGAATTGCAAGAAATGGCTAAGGTTCCCACGTGTAAATTAATTACTAGAAGATAAGTGAGCAAACACTATACGTATGTGGCATACTCCTGCTGCCGGCTTTAACTTTCATGCTATGAATGTTCAACTTATAAGTTAAATTATAACTATAATATATCATAGATGGATAAAAAAAAAAAAAAAAAACTAATGTTGGGTTTATGGGATCTTGTGTTATTTATTCCAATCTTACTAATTGCACACTTCAAATATAAGTAGTCGTTACTAGTTCAGGTTAGCATGAATGATGCAGATTATTGTTAAGAATTCATATCTCTTTTCGGCATATTAATGTCTCCCCAGCTGAGGAGCATTAAATTCTGCGGTATTCTTCTTTAGTTGATTCTAGTTTGTGTTAAACTAACAAACTTAACCCCAAACATACAAGTCCTCATCTCAATGAGGATTTCTTAAACATGAATCCCAAGGATCCTTCATATTCTAAAAGGATCCTATTCTCTAGTTTTCTATTTTGATGTTTCATAGGGCTTATACTGGAGACACTATTAACAATTTGACTGATTGCTTTGGCCTTTAGTTCAGACTTGACCATTTAATTAATATATCCATTGTTTGTTTTTTGTTTTTTTTGGACTTCAACAATTACTGACTGCTCCGTGCCACACTATCAATGTATTTCTACATTGTTATAAGAACAAGATATTGGGTTTGTTGATCCTTTATATGATCGAGCGTGTAACTTGCAGAATGCTTTTGGGGATTTGGTTTTGTCAAAAAAATTGTACTTCAGCAGCGGACGTGAAGGTTAAAATAGACAATTTATTATTTAGAATGTTTGCTTCCATTAGGTGCACCCTAAATTGGGGAGAAAGAAAAATAAGATCAAATAATGGAATGAGAAGAATTAAATTCCAGTCTTCCATCCCTCTCCCATCCTTATTTGTGTAAACTTTTTTCATCTACTCCACCTTCTACTTCCAAACCTAAACATACTCTTAGTACATCCTTAAATAAAATAAAATTTCATAATGAAATTTATTTAAAATTATATTAAAAGTTTCATCATTAATTTCAACTATATAAAAAGTATACCGAACTGTGAGAATTCATTAACAAAATTATATAAAATCATATTTTATTTTAAAATTAGTCTTCATTCTTGAATGTGGTGACTTATCTTAATATACTTTTTCATTATATGATTTTACTATTATTTAACATTTGTCTTTATGTTCTTTTTATAAATTGTCAAGTTCTTATTTTTAAATTTTCTTTACACAATAAGATTTCTTTTTTATATCAAAATTTTCGGTTAATTAACACTTTAATAAAAAGAGAGAATAAGTCTAATAACAATTGCTTGATTAGCCTACCAAAAGAAAATTATATTAACAAATGATACACACAAGTTTCTATATAAATACTATTTTTATTAAATTTATTTGTCACATATATATTATTTTAATAGAATATCAACTGTTATGGTAATACAAAGGTCCAATGGACAGAATAAAGGGCAGTGATGCCAACCTATGCAATAAAACTTTCTCTTCCAAAACACGCCTTTCATGCTGGGGAGTTGTTTTAGTGGGACCCACTAGACTTCTAGACCTCTTTCTCCAACTCTCACACAGACGAAGAGCTGAAATTGCTTCACATTCCCTCCCTCCAAAACCACTTCCTCCCAATTCTATCAAAACAAACAGCGTCCGAGTTCCAATTCTCAAATCTAAACTTTAATTATGTTCGATTTTTTACTAACTTTTTTATTATCAACTACCTATACTACTCTAAAATTAATTCTTTTTAAATCTTATCTACCCAAATAAAATAATGCATGCCAATAAAATATCATCATAAAGTTATTTTTGAGAGTTTTATTACCCAACATTGATCACCGATGTATGTTTTAAGAATAATAAGACAATTCGTCAAATTACAAATTACAAATTCAAGAATCAAGTGTCAAGTGTCAAGGATGATAAACATTTAAATTCTAAAAAAATATTAGAGAAAAGTAATTGAAAATCATAAAATAGTGTTAACCTCGTTTAAGATGGAGCCTAAAATATATAAACTGACCAAAAATAAGAAAAGAAAATCAAGAGATATAGACTAAATAAGATGTACTAAGGATTAAGAAGGAAAAGTTTGGTTTTAAATCAATATATTAAAGCGAGATGAGAAGACTACTTTTACAAGTTTTTTAATGATGAGCAAGGATCAACATATAATATGAAAGAATTAGCTATGAGTAGGCGTAAGATAGAATGTATGCATTGTTATTTTATCATAAAAATAACTTGGTAGTAAAAATTAGAAATAATGACATTCTATGGGTTTCTAAGTCTAAGTATTTGGATTAATATTATAATATGATGGGAAAATTAACAAAGATGTCACACAAAATACAACCTGAGTGGTTAAAATGAAAAAACAAATCGAGATTTATTTGTGTGAATGCAAAATACCTGCCAAACTAAGAAAATTTTCATTGCACTATAATACAACTAAACTATAATCTACAACAGTGAATGTTGTCAGACTTTAAAAGTAAGTAATAAAAATGAGTATAAGACACATCTATGAGTACGCAAGAAATGATATAATACAAAATAATTATACAAGAGATATTGGTAGAAAAATAAAGTTTATTAAGATAATTTGGATACATGCATGAAAAGTCATTAAAAGTGTCGTTTAAGAGAATAGATTATATGATATTTTGGTAAATTAATATCTAAGAATATGATTTTTAGCCAATTACAGTAGAGTCGTGTAATCAACTTCATCTAGTAAAATAAGATTATTATTGTTTTTGTTAATATTAGTACAACAATTTGAAATTATTTTTAACAAAATGATCAAGTATATGTTCTTTAACAAATTTACTTTTAGATTATATTAAATTAAACCCTAATATAACATTTCAAAATAATTTATGTAAACTCACTTTAATACGTCTTTGCACGACAGAAACACGAATCAAAATTATTTGAAACTAATTAATGAATATCATTTTTTCTTATTCAAATTTTTTAAAAGTACACCAAACTAAATTTGATACAATTTTTTTTTATAATCATGATTGTATGTCCTTAAAAATTGGTGAAGAGTACATTAGAATACTTATATCCACATTTTAAAAAAGTAAAGTGTATTGCTGTAAATTAAAACATCGAAGAAAATTTTCTGTTAAATGAAACGAAAAGTGCAACTATCATATCTGTGAAAGGTCATCTGAACTTTTGAAATTTGATCACTCGCAATTTGATTCATGAAGTTTGAATTTTCTAGAGAATATTATACACTAGAATAGTATGTTTGTTTTACATCTATTGAAGGAAAAGTTTAGGCTTCTTTAGATAATGGCTCAAGACTTCCTTAATTCATTCTTAGCGGTCAAAACTGCCATATGAAGGGTTCATTAGAACATCACTTCCAAATGAAGGGTTCGCTAAGTAATTTGAACATTACTTCCAAATGAAGGGTTCGTCAGAAAATATTCAGCATCATCTAAGAAAAGTAAAAGATATTACTATAAAATAAATAAATAGAAGAAACAAAAATAAGGGGGAAGATTGACAGTTTTGTAATGCAAATAGGAAGAGAGTGACTAAGAGAAAAAGAGTAGAGAAGAATGAGAAAAGGCTCACATAAATAATCACTAAGACAAAAATATTGATATAAATACTTAACATTCTTGTTTGCTACGAAAATTGAATCTAAATTAATTTGAAGTTCTAATAATAAGTTATATTTTAATTAACTTCATTACATATGTATATAAAGTTTTTACTCTTGCAATTTAGATATTAATATATTCATATAAAAAATTTAATCAGTACAGTTTAGATGTTAGAATATTTAACTATTTCAAAAGTAGTACAAATACCAAAATAAAAATATTATATAAAATTACTATTTTTTAAATACACTTGATAAATAAAGATATTAACAATAAATTTCATCTCAACTGTTATATTATTTAAAAAAAAAAAGATTACTAACTATATGTTGATATAAAGTGTTCAACCTTGTCAATTAGATAGTAATATGTTTTCACATAAAAATTTTGCTTATTGGAATGTGTATCTTAAATTTTATAAAAGTAACATGACAAAACATCAAAATAAAAATATAATTAATTAATCTAATTCAATAATAATAAATCACATTTTAACATTTTTGCCGCCATTTTTGAAATTGGAAGATTGATCAAGACTAAGCACGTTTAAATTCCTCCGTTTTAATCATTTTTATTCGGAGCTAGTTGACTCTCGTCAAGTAATTATCTTTTTTATCAATTAAATTACAAAGAAAAGAAATAATGTCATCGGGAAGAAGAAAGGAGGAGTAATATAAAATAATGACTCTCTATCTCACTAACACTAACACAAAAGTTGTTTAAGAGTAGAAAAATCATACACTCGCCACCTTTTTATGGTAGTGTGTGTTCATATAGATTCCCTAACATACATTCGTTTTTTAGGTGGGAAAACATTAGCTAAGAAACTTACACTTGTAGTGTAAAAGTTTCTCAAATGGATACTACATAGATAAATATGAGTTGTGACCTGAATGCATCTATGAAGTTTTTTTTTTTTTTTGGGAAATCTTTTGTTCTGTTTTTTATATTTGATAAAATAAACGGATCATACCCAAACGAAAAGCAAAGCAAACTGTGCAGTGGGTACAAATAGAATCTGACTCCATAATGATCAGATAAAGCTAGAAGAAAGAACTCTTCCAACTTGAAAGGTTGAAGCTGGAGGCACTCACCTTAATTAATTTGTAAAGACTCAAAAATGAACAGGTTTCTTCGTTGCTAAAGAACCGCTAGGGGTATTCCAAAGTATTTGCATCTGTACCTATAGTTGAACAAAGAAAGCAACGAGTGTGAGGTGCCTGGATATTTAGTTTCAATGTTAGATAGTATAGTGAGCCACTAACACTAACCGTAGTAATAATTTTCACGCAAGTATCTTCCCAAAGCAATTTGCCGAGCTTGTAGTTGGTAGATATCCCGCGCTCCAAAAGCAAAAAGAATGTTTTCTTCATAAGCCAATGGATTCGACGCTCTATAATTTATATTTACCTTAATTTCATAAATTCTTTACAGAATTCATTGTAAATGAAGTCATGTAACTCAAGGGTAGTGTTCTGTTTAATATTAGAATTTAACATATAGTTCAAATTTTATAATTTATTTATTGCTCAATTGGGAAACTTTTTCTTTAACTAGCATCAATTACAAAAACACTCTTCTAATGAAACACTTTAATTCTCTATTTTTTTTTTAAATGTTTTAACAACATACCACAAACTTTAGTTTAAAATCTTCCTTTATCATGTCTTCTATTTTCTACTTGTCCACTATCTACTTAACCAAAGCATGTAACCAAAATAAAGACCATTATCATTAACAAAGGACAATGTAATAATAAATGAAAAGGCTAATGTACACAGTCACAATAATGCAGTTAATAAAGAACGAATAATCATAATAACGCAATCCAAGTCTCAATTCAATTTATGAAACTGTCAAAAGTTACTTTAAAAAATATATAACTCGCAGGTTTTACAATTTTGAAGGGTTATTTTTAAGCTGGAAATGGTTTTACCCCGAACAATTTAATTGCTTTAGGGCAAGTGGATTATGTTGTAAAATTAAATGCCAACAAAAGGGCTTCAACCTATATGGCATATACCATGATATGCAAATTGTAATTCTCATGTCTCTTCTATCAACCTTCACAAGTTTAGAGATAAAAAATCAGTTAATCAACACCAGACTTTGGTGAAGTTTCATAAATCAATTTCATCAATTGTGGGTATAGCATACACAATGACTGTTGCATACTACACAAAACTTCAGTTCCAAGATTCATCTAAACTGCAGTGAAGTTCTACAAAGTGTCAATATAATATATTTACCAGATGTGATCACTTCTGTTACAAAAGGCTTGTCGAACTTGCAAGTCAAGTCTTTGAAATTGATAGAGGTGATTTGCCAGAACCTTCCAATACTGCTGCGGGATCAGAGGACCTGGTTGCAGTTTCATCTGCTCCTTCCGAATTTACTTCACTGAAGCTTCTTTTCTTTGATGGAGTAACTGAATATGCGTTTTCATTTTCCTTCTGCTTTCCTTTACCTTTTTCTTTTCTGTTGTCAGCCTCCTTATCAGGTTGTGGTTCTCCATTCGGAAGTGGAAATAATGGAGGCTCCTGGCCACTAAATCGACAAAACACTCGCTCAACCGTTTCGCTTATCTCCTTTCCCAGGCCATTATTGTCTAAAATTAAATCCCAAACTGATTTTGAGGCTTTCTCAAGTACAGAAGCTCTGCATGAAATAAACATGGATGTAAGAAGAAGGCAGACAACCAGTGAATCAAGGATATATGTCAATATGTTTGAACAAAAAGATATACAGTGATAATCATGAAGAATTGAAGATATAATCTGCTGGCCAAAAAAAATGAAGATATAATCCAATTGGGAATAATGACTTCTAACAATTCTTCCATGACGTACATATAGCATCTGGAAGAAAACACAAGGAAATAGTCATTCAGGAGACAAAAGGGTAAAAAATTGAAGAACTTTTATGTGGTGTACTTCTATTTATTCCAAATTACGCCAGAAGGAGCAAGTAAGACATTTTTATGTAATGGGTACTACCAAGTAGCTGTGCATTGACCAGGGAGGCCTGCTTATAAAGTGCTTTAACATATCCAATTACAAAGCTTCTACTTCCCAAACATGCAAAACCATTGAGGGGCAGGGCAAAAAAGGTTAATAGCAGAACAAACCCATGGCAATCCTCTGAATATAAAAACACTTTGGTTTGGTCCTCTAAAGAATTTCAACATTAATTTAGACTGTCAACCACATAAAGCAATATTAATTATGTCCTTAAAGAAAATTGATATTAATTTAGTTTCTCAATCTCAGTCTATACACAGCTGACGAAACAATGATTTTGACGTACATGCATTGTTCCTTAATAACAAGAGGGGTTCAATCTTCAAAGGTCCTGTTTTGGCTGGGTTTCAGATCTCATTTGCACATATCATTTTACCCCAATATCCTAAGTGCCATAGCATAATCATAAGCCCTGTGATCCTACATCAATTTGGAGACCACTGCTCAGAACCAAATTTGAGCCAAATCACTCATGGCATTGGCAGCAATATTGGTGCAACTTATGCAAGAGGTAAGAAAGGCACATAGAGATCAAGTTGGATCTTATGCAGAGATTCCAAAAGGTGACTACCAAGGTTATCAAATCAAGAATCACTGAGCTAATTTTTTATCATAAATAATAATTTCTATCGAATCATAAGATTCAGATACAATGAAAAATTACTTCAAACATATCATATAGATGATATATAATGTTCAATGTGAAAATTAAAACTAGAAATAAATAAAACAACTTAATCAAAAAGTCTTATAAAATAAGATTATTAGTTATATGAGTTTGTGAAACCTTTATTTTAGAAGAATGAAAACAAAACAATTAAATAGTTAAATAGAGTACATGCATTGAATGAGTAACAAATAAAGTAGTAAAATAATCAGATAGGATAAGTTCAAAAGTGTTCCTTTAATTCCTTTTCATTTAACAATTCAAATAGGATAAGTTCAATTATTCCAGTATTTAATTATTACAGTAAACCATATAATGCAAGCAGAATGGATCCTGTATGTACAAAATTTGGAAAGTAAGTTTGGAGTTGGGACAGAATTTCAACATCTTCAAATATTTGCACTATTCTATTCCAGGCAAAAATAATTCATTTTCCCTTCTGAGAATGGCAAATTGGTACTGGTTGTCACTAATTTGCAGATTGATTAGGTTGAGGCTGCTGCAGAGTATTAAAAATAGGGTTCAACAATCAACACAATACAGCAAAGTAGTACGTGCAAATAAATAGTCCAAAGAATCAATTAGAAGAGAGGGAATGGAGAAAAAGAGTAAAGAGAACAGTAGAAGGAAGCCTATCAGAGATGGAGGAAAAGGCAAAGCTAGTTGTGGCTTCATATATCCGCAAATATTGAAATTTAAATTTATCTGAATCAAATTTTAAAAGCTTAAATTGATATAATGTCATGGATTAATTAAGGGAAGCTTTTCAGGTTTTAACAATTATTACTTAGAAGGAACAAAATTAATTGATAACTGACAAAATAAATGAGCTAGCTGCCTGTAGAGTTAGGAGAAATAACATTCCATGATATTATGATACATATAAAAAATTGATTGAAAAGTACCTTAAAATGTATATAATAAAAAATATATATAAATATAATATAAATTTAACATTTTAAGTTAATTTTTATTCATGATATTGATATTTTAGACTATGTAGTTTATAATTTTTAATGCATGTGAACCCTAGCGTACAGGCTATGTATACCCTCCACGTACCAATGCTTCAAAAGGTCACATACCATACCAGCAACCTTACAATGTACTGGAGAGTATTGCAAATCTGGTAACCATGTTCTATTCTATGGGGCAGGAGATTTCCAGCTCAACCCAAGAACTTGGGTGCAGATTATCTTTTCAAGTGAAAGGGGACTTGTGCAAGATAAAGGGTCTTATATATAATCATATGTAGAATTAGTGTAATTCAGGCTAGTGCAGCAATGTTCCTGTGGCAGTTTTACTTTATCTATATTGTCTATGTTTTTGAGTTTCATTTGGATTGTGACGGTAGTTATCCTAACTAGTAACTACACACAAATTTGATTTATGTTCTATTACTATATATAAGCAGGGCCCAATGGCTATAAGCCTGTCACCAGCATAGAGATTATAGAACATTTAGGTTAATAGCTGAGAGAAGAGATTTTAGTTAACAAAAAGCTTTCTTGTGCTTTAAGCAGAGTATTGAAGCATATCCAAACTAGTCAGTGTTAAACAAAATAGAAACTTGTGAAGTTTCCTAGGAAACAGCATTTGATGATCCACAGAGAAAAATAGGCAACCGTATCACTTACTCAAGTTCTTTCCGAAGCGCATCAAAGAGCTCTCTTTTGGTCTGTTTCTCAGCTCCAGGGGTGTTCAGAACCTTACTCTGCTCAGCCATCTTTATAGTAGTACTCTTCAATTCCTCCTGCAAAAAACAACACAACACCACAAACCGATCAGACTAAAATTCCAAGCGAATTGAAGAAAATTAGACACATAAAGATGCTTGGAAAAAGGTTTATATGAGAACTCAAAATTAAAAAAGAAATTGAAAAAAAAAAGAAAAAGAAAAAGAAAAGTAAGGGTAGAAACTACATTGGCTTTGAGCTGATTGATGATCTTCAATCTGAGGGCATCAATTGAGCCGTCGTTCATTAGCGACTCCAAGACATCTTCCGGAGTGATTATCGAGGATGAAGCCATACGCAATTGTCCGAAGCGGAAACGCCGAAGAATTTCGATCTTCGTTAGAATCGTTGGTACGGACAAATGTTGGTTATGAAAACGCAGTAATTGGTGGTCGTAATCTCTGAATATGGGGGACGGAGAACAAACAGGAACTATGAAAACCCTAATACGATGAACGAAAGAAGAGGACGCGGAGACCTGTCACTCAGCCCCCACCTCCTAAACTATATAGTAGTTTTTTGTTTTTTTTTTTACTTTTGTGATTAATCTATATAGTAGTATTTTTTTTATTTATATAATAGTTGATGGTCTATAACATAATATGGTAGGATATGAGCTATAAAAATATAAGATAGGATATGATTTTATCAAACTAAATTGTACATTAATTAATCTTTGGTGTATATTATATAATAAATTAAATAATAAGAAAATAAGATATAGATTATATTTAAAATAAAAATGTTATTGTTTTGTTAAATTTATATACAATTTTTAAAGGTAATTTTTAATTTAATTATCTAATTTTTAAGTTATAAAAATTATAAAAAAATATAGCTTTAACTAAATTATACAAAAAAAAAATTATTTATATAGTTATTTTTCTTCAAATTATAAAATATATATATATATAATTTTTAAATTATAAATTTTTTTTTGCATTTTTAGTATAATACTTATTTAATTTTAATATTTTAATTAATAATATACTTATACTTTACGTGTCAAAATTATTATAAATATATATATATATATATATATATATATATATATATATATATATATATATATATATATATATATATATATATTAGTATACATTACTATATATATTATATTTTATTATTTTGTATATTATATTATATATAAATTTATATATATTTTACATAATAATATTATATCTATCATACATAACAATAGTATTTAGAAACAGAAATAACTTCTTATTTATTTTAATTTTAAAATTTTAATTCTAAAGTGAATTTCAATATTTTATTAAAAAAATTAACAATAATTAAAAAATATTGGATCACAATATAAGTGTTTTATTATAAAATTAAAATATAATTAAAAATATTTATTTACTACAAAATTTAATTATAATATAGTTTATATATTCACAAATATTTATTTATTATAAATCCTAGTTATGTAAAATAAAGTTTTATTATGTGTAATAAACATGTTAGAATACTAATTATTATTAATAAAAATGTAACTTATTAAATTAAAAGATAAACTTATGTTATTTTTTTAAGATAAAATGGGTTATATATTAATAGGACAGTTTTGCACTATTATTTAAATACAAGTTATCATATATGATAAGTTTGTTGAGTTAAGTTTGTTGAGTTTTATGATAATCAACTTAAAAATTATATTAATAATGATTTTTATTAATTCACAATGTAAACTTTTTTATACTAATAGTACATAGTAATTAATTTTATTTTTTATAAGACGTATAAATTATTCAATGTGATATGCATAAGTTTAATCTAATAATAAAATATTAAATAATATACTTAAATTTTTCTTTAAACTTGATGAATTTAAATGTTTGTGTTATTTAAATAATATTTTCCTTCATCTAAAAAAAAGATTTTTACATAAAAAAATCATTCTTTTTATTAATGATTCTTAAGGTTTATCGCTTGATTACGTATTACATATAGAAAAAAAAAGTAATTGATTATAGATTTTTTTTATTGATAGAAGTGCCTAAAAACTAAGAAAGGAAACATAATTAACTAGAAAATATAATAACCACAACATCATTCACATGGGTGAAGAAGAAAACATTCGAAGAAACTCAAATTCTACACCCAAGTTATATAGTTAGATCATGCTTAACCAATACATCAAAAGATTAATTAATGTAAATATTGTTAAATGTAATGTGTCATATGACTCAAACTATGAATGACAATTAAGGCATGATAAATGAACATTAGACATTCTTCATGAATAGGCTTGATAGTGCCTGAAGAAAATCATTTTTGGTAATTAATTTTTTTTAAATCATTCAAAAGAGTTAGTCGCATTCTTTAATATCAATCATTTTTCGTAATCAATTTTTTAAAATCATTCAAAAGAGTCATTCGCATTCCCTAATATCCCCTTTGGGCTACAAAGTTTGACTTAAACATGAAAAAGACCTAAATGTATAGGCTAAAATAAAAAACCTTGACTATCCTTAGATTGTCCCCTTGAATAAGATTTGTTTCTAGCAAAAGTGTAAGCTCTATCACAATTTAATTTGTATAATCTTCCATGTAGTGGGTATCATGAGATAAGGACACATAATTTTTTACTAATTGTTTGAAACATTGTTGCCTTGTTGATTGACAATGCTAACATTTTGCATGACTTTTGTACTTTTGGATACAATAGTAATATCAAGGGACCATTTGACTTGAAAAATATACTCATTTATTCTCTTGCATGAGTTATTTAAAAAATAGTAACTCAATGGAAGGTAACTCATAAAAGTCGAATGTCAAAATTAAGGGAGTAGAAAATACACCCTCTATGTGGAGGAATTAAATAGTCAAAACCCTCTTAGCCAGAAAACATATGCAAATCACATGATCAATTGTTTCTTCATCTAGGTGACAAATAGGACAATCTTTATTGTCAACAAAACTCTTCAATTTTCACAAGTTATTTGTCAAAATAGCTCGATGACTAATTTTCTATAAAAAATTTTGAGATCACTATATGTCATTCCAATTCCATATAGTACAAAATAAATCACAATAAATATTAAATATTGTTTTAGGTAGAAAGTAAAAGGAGAAATCCACAAATGAAATTGATACTCAACTAATATGACATGCATTATATTATAAGATGTAAGACATCAAAATTACAACAATGTTTCTCACATCCAGAGGGCTACATGACTTTGGGTCAATGGATTGTCCATTTAACTCACAAATTAAACATGTTAAGCCCAACTAAAATGTTTGTATATTAAACACAAAATTATTTTGACTCAATTAATTTAACTTGCAAGTTAAATTGGTTTGGTATGCAGGTTAAGAGATTTGTCCAAAGACTGATTACTTTTAAATACTATTGATGATTTTATAATTTTATTTACTTAAGACTATTTAATGTGTGATTATGATTATTAAGTATCTGAATAATTACTATTTGGTGTTTAAGTATATATTAACATATTTATCAATTTGAATTTTATAATTTTTAATATAAAAAGTTAGATATAT
This sequence comes from Mucuna pruriens, assembly GCA_025330945.1. Classification (NCBI taxonomy): domain Eukaryota; kingdom Viridiplantae; phylum Streptophyta; class Magnoliopsida; order Fabales; family Fabaceae; genus Mucuna; species Mucuna pruriens. The sequence goes on from JAENHJ010000154.1 coordinate 3,351,100, forward strand.
TATTATGTTATTTTTAAGGTTTTCAATATTTTTATTTTATTTTTTTACAAATTTTTTTATTATTGGACTTGCAAACCAATCCATTAGTCGACTTTTGAAGCAAACCAAACAAAAATGTGATTCATTTAATAAACAGGTCAACCTATTTCAATCAATTGAAACATGAAGGAACTAAATGGTCTAGATTTACCCATATATCTACTTTTATTCACGTTAAAAAAATAGATGGATTCCATGTACCATTGGAGATGCTTACCTCATTTTTACTTTAGCCTTCTATTCTTCTTCGAACAAAGTTCTTGAAGTCAGATTACAAATGGGACCTATTTTTGAAAGCAATTTATTTTACCAAAATTTAATCAAGGACTCATCTCCAACATTCCAACAAATTTGGTTTGTATAAGCCTATTAAATAGTAGTAATACCCCTCCACACATTTGAAGCCTTAACAAACTTCCTTACCTCGAGTACCAAGTTTTGACCACACTTCTATTTAACCATGAGAACTTGAACCTATAACTTATCAGCATTAACACATAAATTCCAGCATCATATACGAATCATCAACTCTTTCAGTTTCTAAGATACCTGATCTACCACTTCATTTAGGTTGGCAAACAGTGTCCAAGAAAATTGTATGCATCCATTTAGAGTTTTTTATTCCCTTATAAAATAAATGTCTTCTAATCTTGTCCAAGTAGCTTTAGGAAGGTAGGCAAATATACATGTAGAATTAAGAGCACAATCTTTAGTAGCACTAGCATCCGGACAAACGAAAGGGATGTTTATAGGTTTAATTGTTTAATTTTTGTCTACATAAAAATGAGGTTTAATTATTAATTTTTGTCTATATATTTTAAAAAATAAATAATTTTAGTCTTTATATTTTAATTATTATATTTTGATATTTATATTTATAAAAATAAATAATTTTAATTTACATATTAAATAATATAATTTATATAAAATTAAAACAAATAAGATATTTATGAAATATAAATTGTCAAATAAAAAAATTAACCAATTTTATTATGCCATCATTTTGGTTAAAAATTAAATAATAAAGACAAAAATTATTATTTTTAAATATAAACAACTAAAAATATAAGACTAAATTTGTTCATTTTGTAAACATGCATAATAAAATTGGATAATTAAAACTACATGTAACAAAATGACTTAGAGAGAGGAAAAATATTTATATAAAAAAAATGTAGAGAATTCCCCCTAGTAATAATATAAAAAAACCCGTGGCACCGGCGTGATGAGTCTGGTGGTGTCCGTCCTCGATGCTCTCTGGTTGAACCCCAAACCTCGTGTCTTTTTCTCCATGTCAGGGTCACACTCACAGCAAGCCGCGGCGGCGAATTACCCAGTGCCACTGTCCCCTCCGCTTCCCCCAATCTCGAAGGAAATTGAGCTGAGCAGGGCCATGAGCGCTGCTTCAAATTCAAGCCTCTTTTCTCTCTCACCCACACACATTCTCTACCACGACGATCACCTCATCGCAGTCAACAAGCCCCACGGAATCTACTGCGAGACCCTGCTCTCCTCCCTCGCTTCCCAATACCACCAGCTCCATCTCGCCAATCGTCTGGATCGCGACACCACTGGCGTAATGCTCGTAACCAAGTCGCACAAGGTCGCCGCCAAGCTCGTCAAGGCCTTCACCGAACACCAAGTTAAGAAAACATACATTGCCCTCTGCACCGGTCCTCCTCCCGATTGGGAACGGGTCACCGTCAGATCCGGTCACGGAAGGTCCAAGTTCGGCGCCTGGCGAGTCTACGCCTCTTCCGATGTCGGACGCGCTCTACCGGGTGGCTCGGTTGTCCGTGCCATGGAGACTTCCTTCGAGGTTTTATCGGTTAACGGAAAGGGGCAATTCCGGGAGGTTTCTGACTCGGGATTTGGGGACGGCGAAGGGGGAAATGTTTTAGTGGTTGAAGAAAAAGCGGTGAAAGAGGATGGTAACGAGAGCGAGATAGTGGTGAGAGCGTATCCTCGGAGTGGAAGAACGCATCAGATTCGCTTGCATTGTCAATACCTAGGGATTTCTATCGTAGGTGATGTGAAATACGAGGGTGCGTACGAGTGGAAAGGTACGACTCATAATGCACATCACCTTCATGCTGAAACCTTGTCATTTCAACATCCTGTCACCGGTCTTCACGTTATGATACATGCTCCTCTCCCACTATGGGCCACCCACGCGTTTCACCCTTAATACATTATCTATGTTTCATTTTGTTGTGCATGCTTCGTACTAGGGTTATTGGCCATTAGTTTTGTAATGTTCATATGAAACTATTTTAGAATGTTTGCTAATGGGGATTTCTAGGTCCTTCGGTAATGAATGGAATGATATTCATTTTATTTAACAAGTCCGTTGACATAGCTCACACTGTTTTTTACTTTCTGACAAGCGTCTTGGAATATAAAAAAGTTTGCCAAAGTGATTCAATTTTGATATGTCCCTTGAAACTGAGCCTCTGTTTCTTAGCACGTAAGGTTCTAGACAGAGTTGGGATGCCATGCTTTTGAATTTGATGACTTTATCTTTCGAATAAAAGCATTATTCTTATGCTGGTTCAATTCAAGCAACTATGCTCGAAATCTTTAATTGTTGAATAGATCATGCTTCTTTGTCTAAACTTATACAGAACTTTTAATTATAAAAAATATTTACTATGGGTTAACAGTATTATAAAGTGAAGGTAATGTCTGTATTTGTACCCGATGAGTTCATATTACGTAGAAGAGCATTATTCTTCTTCTGGTTCTATTCAAGCAACTCTGTGTGCAAGCAAACTTTAATTATTGAAGAGTTAAAATGCTTTTTTTTTTTTTTTTAGCTTGCATAGAACTTTTGAAGCATCGAACGACTGGTATTAATGGTTTTATATTTTGGGGCAACAGTTAGAATTTGTCCTTATTAAAATGAAAGGTGATATCTGTATCCCCGCAGATTTTAATTAGAGAAGTTAGATGTACGTGGTCCATTGAAAACAGATAAGAATTGAAATGACAAATATCCTACCTATTAAATATTAATCAAAACCACCAGTTCAATAATTCAACGCCCGGAAAAACCTGGTTTAAGTTCAAATATGTCATTCAAAAAAATCAGTTTTGTAGATTCTGAGGGCCATGGAATTTCCCCTTGTTTTTCTCTGGCTTTTGGACAACACACTTTCTAGACTTGTTCTAAGGCTATCAAACTTGGTATTGTATTATGCTACATTAGCTCAAGAAGTTTACTACATAATTTTCAACTGTGGCATTTGGAAATGGGTGTTTTGGGTGAAGTCTTACACAAATTCTTATACCTGTGGCTGCATTAGTTGGAAATGGGTTTGCTTTGCTTCAATGGCTTTTGGTGTCAAGGGTCAGGGTCTCTGCTGCTGATCATACCGATGCAGACAATGGATATAGGAAAAGCTTAATAGCAGATGCAGAGTTGGAGAATGGTGTTCAGTGTTGAAGTTACTAATAAGTGTGCTGAAATCCAGCATGCCATTTCTGTTGGTGAGCTCTGTCTCCTTCCTCTTATAAGTTTACGATTGGATTTACCTATGATACAAGCAAACTTAAACATATATGCTTTTTGATATGTTCCCAGGAGCTACTTTGTTTCTGTTTACTGAGTATAGGTACCTGACTATGTTCATGGGAGTATTTGGTGCACTAATTTTCCTCTTTCTGGGCTCTGTGAAGGGCTTTAGTACCCAAAGTGAACCTTGCATTTACAACAAAGGCAATATGTGTAAACCAGCACTTGCCAGTGCCATCTGTAGCTCTGTTGCCTTCTTGCTTGGTGCTCTAACCTCTGTCCTTTCTGCCTTTCTGTTGGTGCTATATATTGCCATCAATTTATTCAAACTGTATTATGGAGATGACTGGGAGGGACTTTACCACTGTATCACTGGCTATGGCCTTGGATGTTTGTCAATGACACTCTTTGAAAGAGTTGGAGGTGGCATATACACCAAAGCAGCTGATATTGGTGCTGACCTGGTGGGAGAAGTTGAACACAGTATACCTGAAGATGATCCATGCAACCCAGCCGTAATTCCTTGTATACCTTTCTCATTAATCATCAGAAAATTCTCTTCGTAATAGGAGTTATGCAAGCCTCTAATGGTAAATAAGTGACATTCTTAGCATGCAATTTTCTCTATCTTCTATTAAATATTGCTTTTCTAGTTAAAAACCTGCAGTCTCTGACAGATAATATCTGAAAAACTAAAGCAATCATTTGTCATTTCAAAATATAATGAATATTGATAGAATTGGTATCATAACAGTGATAAAGAATTTGTTTTTATTGAATGAAACTAGGGAGAAGCAATTTTCTCTATCTTCTATTAAATATTGCTTTTCTAGTTAAAAACCTGCAGTCTGTGACAGATAATATCTGAAAAACTAAAGCAATCATTTGTCATTTCAAAATATAATGAATATTGATAGAATTGGTATCATAACAGTGATAAAGGATTTGTTTTTATTGAATGAAACTAGGGAGAAGCCCCCTAGGAACCAATACACTGCTCCATATATTGTTTCCTAATCAACTAGAGAGGTCTGTATCCGCTCCTTACATTCTTAATCACCAAAAAGTCCCTTGAACTGTTTAACAGTTATTCCTATTTATATACAGCTACTTGGCTGCAAACATAAACCCACCCTTAATGGGCCCAATCAGTTGCAGGCCCAGTCCCCTTCTTTCTAACACAAACCCTTGTATTTCTTTGGTCTATTAATCTAGCTAACTAATTACTAACATAACTAACTAATGGGTATCTATCACTATTCTCCCCCTAAAGTTTCATCTTGTCCACAAGGTGAACAACTTGTGGCTGCTTAAATAAAATTCCATAGGTGCTCAAGCTGATTGAAGTGCAGTGACCAAGCCAAAAAGACCACTGCTGCCCAAAATTAACTTCCAATCCTCCTGGGTTGAACACAAACAATTGAGTGCCACCAATATCTTCAAATGCTTTGTTTTCAGTTGTATTTTTAACCCTGAAACAGAACACCATTGTGTCTGCAAGTGTACTGAGAGTCTGGTTTATTTGGTGAAGAAATTGATCTAAATTTTTATCCACATTATGCCTTGCCCATGCAAAGGTCTTTTGCTCCATGGATGTTAAAACCACTTCTGTTTTCTGACCCCCTGGAACTTCCTCTGATTCTTCTTTTGTTGCTGTTCTTGATTCTTTTCTTGGTCCATCCACCCATTTTGACTTTCATGCTATTATTATTCTTTTCTTGATTCTTGATCCTTAGAACTTCATCTGCACTTCTGTTTTCTTCCTCCAATATGAAATATTGCTCACACCTGGCTCTCCATTGCTGATACCCATTCCCAACAAATGTTGGAAATAGAATCTTGGTGGGTTCTGCCATCCACTGATTAACTGAAGCTTCCTCTTCTCCTTCGCTCGGCCCACTAGATCGTGTTACAGGTTGAGAATCACCTGTACTTCTTTTTGCCAACAATTCTTTCACCATCTCCTTCAATGATTCCATTCCCTGCCTCAGTGGTTCAAACTGCATCTTGTTCAGGTGTTGTGCCTCATCATGTTGGCATTGAATCTCCTCTATTCTGGCTTCAAGCTCTCGGATTGACACCATTATAAACCTTTAATGAAATTCCAATAAAGAAAGCTCCAAGAACCTGTCAATTCTGCACCCACAAAGCCTGGATCAACTGCTCTGATACCAGTTGATAGAATTGGTATCATAACAGTGTTAAAGAATTTGTTTTTATTAATGAAACTAGGGAGAAGCCCCTTAGGAACCAATACACTGCTCTAGATATTTCAACAGGTCTGGATCCACTCCTTACACTGTTTCTCAATCACTAAAAAGTCCCTTAAACTGTTTACAGTTATTCCTATTTATAGACAGTTACTTGGCTTTTAACATAAACCTGTCCTCAATGGGCCTAAGCAGTTGCAGGCCCAGTCCCCTTCTTTCTAACACAAATCCTTGTATTTCTTTGGCCTACTAACCTAACTAACTAATTATTAACATAACTAACTAACTAATAGGTATCTATCAAATATATGGTATATTTCTAGTCACTTAATTTTATGAATCTTTCCAGGTTATTGCAGACAACATAGGAGATAATGTTGGAGATATCGCTGGGATGGGTTCCGAGTTCCGACTTATTTGGCTCTTATGCAGAATCATCATGTGCAGCTTTATTTGTAGCATCCATATCACCATTTGGAACGAATCATGACTACACAGCCATGTCATATCCTCTCATCATAGGTTTGCTTGATTGCCACACTTGTTGCAACTGATCTTTTTGAAATAAAAAACGCAAGCCAATTCGAACAATCCTTGAAAAGAATGCTTCTTATCTCAACTATATTAATGAATGCTGGTATTGCCATAGTCAGCTCTACTGTTTTGCCATCAGAATTTACTCTATAACTTTGGAGCCAACAAGGTTGTCACAAACTGGTATGACTAATTTTCAGCTAACCACTTCTTTTTGTCAGCATGTATAGATTGTTTGGTCTTTATGTGATTCAATTTTAATCATATTCAATTTTAATCATATTCATTAGTCATTTACATAATTTCAGGCACCTTTCTTCTGTGATTCGATTGTAATCATATTCATTAGTCCTTACACTGTTTCTCAATCACCAAAAAGTCCCCTTTCCTTCAAGTTTATGATGAGTAAAAGAAATCCCTAAAATCTAAAATTTGACATTATCCATACTTTTCAGGAAGTTGGATCTTGTAAATGGCTTAAATTTTCTCATAATCATTAGCTTTTAGAGACCCACATCAAGCTTATCAAGTTAAGATTCAAATCGTGAATTGTCAAGCTAAATTTTGAATTGTGAAATGTAATTTGTATTATGATTAGTAAGATTCAAAGATTCAAAGATAATAAAAAATAACTTCAAATATATCATATTAATGATGTATAGTGTTCAACATAATAATTTTAAACTAGAAATGGACTTAACCATAAGTCTCATAAAACAAAATTATAAGTTATATCTATGTTCGTGAAGCCTCAATTTTGGAAGAATGGAAATGAAGCAATGACACAGCCAAATAGTGTACGCATTGAGTGACAATTTGAGTAGTAGAATAATCAAATAGGATAAGTTTAGTACTATTTCTTCATTTCCTTTTCATTTAACCATTTAAGCTTATATGACTTCACTTCCTTTAATGAAAATTGGTGAAAGAAAGGTTAAAAAAAGAAAAATAATAATGAATTATCGAATTGTAATTTGTATCAAATTATCAATGATACTAAATCACATCAATTCATTCATGTATCATAATATTCAAAATCATTTGAGATTCCTCTTATGATATGGATCACTTGTTAGCCAGATCACTTTTAGCCGAATCACATCGAATTGTGAATCATAAGATTCTATAACTATAACCCACATAGTGAATTAGATATTCAAATGTTAAGTTGGTAATAGTTTTCCATATTTAATTTGCAAATTGCTGTCCGGCACAAGATGTGGGAGATTCCTACAGAACTAGAGCTGCAACAAATGTAATTTTTGGATTGGCACTGGGATATAAGTCACTCATTATTCCCATATTTGCTATTGCAGTTGCTAATCATGTAAGCTTTAGCCTTGCCACAATGTGTGGAATTGCTGTTGCTGCACTTGGAATGCTCAGTACCGTTGTCACTAGTCTTGCCAAGTTGCCATTGATGCTTATGGTCCAATCAGTGATAATGCTGGGGGTATTGCTGGAATAGCTGGAATAGCTGGAATAGCTGGAATGAGACATGGAATATGAGAAAGAACTGATGCTCTGGATGCTGCAGGAACACTACAGCTGCTATTGGCAAGGTAACTTGTTATGTAAAATATAGTATTTCAATAGAAGGAGTAGAAAACAAAAATGTTGGATTTTTTATTCCCATGATCAATTACCAGGGCCCTTTAACTCAAACTACTGGAGTATAGAACTAGTAAAATACCTAACGTCATATCACTGTCTTGTAACGGAAATCTCAAATCTGAATATGTTGGGCCTTTCTAATAGGGTTTTGCTTTGAATCAGCTGCACTCGTGTCTCTTGCGTTTTTTGGTGCTTATGTGAGCAGAACAGGCATAAAACAGTGAATGTATTGACCACAAAAGTTTTTATTGGTTTGATTGTGGGACCAATGCTTTCCTACTGGTTTTCAGCCATGACAATGAAGAATGTTGGAAGTGCAGCTCTCCAAATGGTTAAAGAAGTTTGTAGGCAATTCAATACTATTCCCGGTCTTATAGAAGGAAGAACAAAGCCTGATTATGCAACTTGTGTATCTTCACTGACGGCTCATATAAGGAGATGACCCACCTGGTGCATTGATTTTGCTTAAACCACTTATTGCCGGAACATAGTTTGGGGTAGAGACTCTTGCTGGCTCACTCGTTTTCGGTGTGCAGGTATATGCATTATATTTGTTCAATTCCGACGTTGCAACATCTACGCAATTTTTTAGCCACTAAGGTTTGCTCTACTAGCATGAGCCTTGGGTATTACTATTCAACTTTGATGAGATATTTTCATTTCTTGACAGGTGGTAATTTCAGCTTCAAACACTGGTGGTGCATGGGGTGCCGCCAAGAAATACATAGAGGTAGAAGTAGAACTAAGAAACTTTATGTTACGATTCAACTTTTGGTTTGATAATATTTTACAGGTCTCGCCAATGAATATTTCTATAAGGAACTCATTACATTTAGTCTTTTTGTTGTTTATAAATGACATATACATTGTTTTGGTGCCTCTAGGCTGGTACAACTCCGCATGCTGTATCCCTTGGTCCAAAAGGCTGGGATCCTCTCAAAGATACTTCGGTCCCTCACTCAACATTTTGATTAAGTTCATGCCAGTTGAATTATTGATATTTGCTCCATTTTTCAGAGTCTCAGAGGGTGTAGTGGATTAGGATTTTAAAAATATTTTCAAGATAAATCAATCAAAATTTTTAAATAATATAAATAAATTTTGTAATATTCAATTAAGATTTTTTTAAGACATTAACAAAATTTAGTGATATTTAGGATTTTTTTAAGAGGATAACAAAATTCAATGATATTCAATTGAGATTTTTTACGACTTATAAAAAATATTCTTATGCTTAAAAACTTACATATTTTGATGAATTATTTTGTACGGTGATTTTCGTGTGACTTTTCAACTGGATGAATAAATATCACACTAATTCAATGATCTCACCCACAACATTGAGATTTTTTTTTATTAATGTCAGACTTTCACATATTTTTTTTATCTTGATCATATTTTTTCCAATCTTACGAGTATGTTTTGCAATTAGTTTTTTTTATCAACTTATTTGATTGAATTTATTGAGTGTATCAAGTCCTGTGTAATGTCTTTTTTGTTGACACCTATTGTGCTGATTTAATTGGACTATCTAAGATAATTGTTATTACATATGATTGTCCAACTATTGAATTGATGATCCTAACTATGATGCTTTCATAGTATTAAATCACTATAAACCATCCTATGAGCCTGCATTACCTAACTAACGTAGTCTACCATCACATTTCTCTTTAGATTTGAAGACTTATACTAAAAATTCAAGTTATCATAAAAGAAGTATATGAATGGAGGGAGTTTTAACTTTGTTGAAATCAACTATAAAACAAAAGCTTTAGAAAATATTTGTTGACATTGAAACTATTGGTATCAATTTTGAAAAAAAAATATCTAATTTAATTGAAAAAAAAATGGAGAGAAGAATAGTAATATTTGTGATATTATAAAAGAGATATCAAATTTAAATGACCAAACTTTCCGTTCGTTAATTTACTTAATTTTAAAGCAAATAAAGATTTTTTTAAGATGTTATTTAAAAATACTAATTTTGGATACACATAAGTTAAGATGATTAATTTTATAAATATACAAAAGTATTTTAAAATCTTATAAATTCTTAACGTAAATCCATTAAATTTCAAATTACAAATCTTATAAATCTAAAAGGATTTTCTAAAATCTTAAAAAAAATTATAAATCTTTACATTTTTATAATAAAAAAAATAATATTTAAGATGCTATAAAAAAAATTCAAATTTAAATGATAAATTTTGTTATATATTGATTGATTTACTTAATAATAAAGAAAAGAAGGATTTAATTTTTAAGATCTTACTGAAAAATGTTAATCTTAAATAGTCTGATTAATCTTATAAATATATAAAATCTTTTAAAATTATATAAATATATTAAAATTTAAGTTATAAATCTTATAAATCTATATATAAAAAAATCAAAACCCTAAAATAAATCTTATAAACCATTATATTCATATACCGTCTTTTAAAATATAGAAGACATTTTTATAGTAAAATAGTTTTTTAAAATTTAAATCCAATGCACCCATTTAATTTTTACATTACTCTTATCTGGAGCTGATCTTCCGATCATCTAAACCCGGTTGTGCATATGTTCAACAGCATCTAAAGAAGCTGTAAGATTGATGGTGCCTGCTTAAATGATTAGTAGTCTAGCAAACAATTACATGGTTTGCTTTGATTTGACGAATTTTATGCTGAGTTATCTGGAATAAGATTACATAATGTAGATTAAGTTAGGAGTAGGATGTCGTTGTTCATTATGGGAATAGTAATAAATATTTATGTGCTAGGCGTGGTTGTATGGTAGTTTCATCAAACCAAGCCAAGGTTAACCTAACTTACTTGTGAGTTGTGTACTTCAAAATGGAACACTCTAGAATCATAAATAATTGTGGTCTACATAAACAAGACAGCAGAAACTGCTGTAGTTTTTGAGGCTTGGAGTGGCTTCTAATTTCCCAAACAATTATAAAATAAATGCCGGCATCACTGATCCTTATCCAACCATGAATAGGTGCCCTTTCTTATATTCCGCCTCTTTGGTTTTATTTTCTTTTTCCCTAGCGAACAGGGATTTTGTGGTTGTCATTATTGTTATTAACTTACCGCGGCCCCAACTCTACGTTTCGTATTCCCATTCTACCCCTTCCTCCCAAAAAGTTAAGTAAAATATTATCCTCTGTCCCCAACGCCCAACGATTTCCATGGTTGTTAAGGTTCTGTTATGTTTTCAAAACACACTTGGGCAGACAATTACAATTCTCCACAAAAATTAGTTCTACTTTAGTGATAGATATTTTATATTTACTTCATAGTTACCCAAAAAACTCAAAATATTAATATCATATTGTAGTTCAAAAAATATCATATTGTACTCCCTTTCTTATCATCTTCACCGCGCTCTATATAGCTTCCTTCATAACACACCTCAGTCAGTAGTAGTAGTTCCCCTGTTGAAAACATATTCGACTTCATCATCCTAAAAACCCTTGAGATATGTATTCAGAAATTAAAATTAAAATTATTAAATAAGATAAAAATAGATATATATATAATCTTAAAAATCTAAAAAAATATATTTAAAATAATTTAATAAAAATATTAATCACTTGGTAACATGTATAAACAAAATTAGAAAAAAATAGCAATAGTATATATTTTTGGTCTGTATTAGGAACAATAATATATATATTGCATTGTTGATATTAAAATTGATAGAAGAGAATCATTATGGATTCTGAAAATAAAAGAGTGAGCCCTAATATATAGCTTTAACATTTGATGAGTATAAAACGTGTAAGTAGCACTCAATCATAAATTAAAATCACCTTAATTATTATAACTTTTTTTAAAGGATAAAACTTAGTGTTATTGATATTATTTTTAAAATTGAAGTTTGACATAGTAATATACGTAAACATTCAATGAAATACTTTATTATATAGATTGAAACTCCAATCTTAATTAAAAATAATATCAAATATATATATATATATATATATAATATGTATATATATATATATTATATAAAATCAATAAGAAGTATAAGAACAAGAATATAAATAAAATATAATCTTGATTAAATTTATTTTGATATTACATGTAATTATGTTTTTAAAATCAAATTTAAATCGATAAAAGTACTCATTTAAAGTTTAATGGTTGAACCATAGTTTATAGTTAAATCATATTAATAAAATAAAATAAAAAATAAAATAATACTTATAAATAATATTAAAGAAACATAATATAATAAGTTTATACTATTAAAAAATTAAAAATAAAACATCATCATATATATTCTTAACATTTAGAGTATAACCTTGTATAACTTGGTTAACTCTATTTATCCTTCTCTCTTTTTTAAGCAAAAAATAATATTTTTATATTATATTGATTTGATTGTACTTTTGGTCCTCTTAGTTTGATATATGGTTAATTTTGGTCATCGTAGTTTTAATTGCTTGATTTTTATTCTTATATTAACAAAAATAACACAAATCTACTTCTTGTAGTTTTAATTGCTTTGTTTCACATGTAAAAAATGAGCAAATTTAGTTTTATCCTTTACTTATTATTCAACTTTTAATAGATATAATGACATGACAAAATCAATCACCTATATATTTTTTGAATTGGACAATTTATAATACATAAATCTCTTATATAACAATAATTATTCATTTTTTTATAAATTAAATTATTTAATATGTGGAGCAAAATTACTCAAATTTTCAAATATAAGATAAAAATCGAGTAATTAAAATTGTGAAACTAAAATTGTTCATTTTTAAATATGTGAACTAAAATCGAATAATTAAAATTATAATAACTAAAATTGTTCGTACACCCAACTAAGAAAAAAAAATGCAATTCAACTTGTTATATTTGAGTGATATGATATAATCCATTTTTTTACTAGTTCATTATTTCTTTTACACAATGTTCAATTGAAATAGACATAATATTAGTTCACTAGTTTTTTCGGTATAAACCGGTCCATCAAGTTCAGTTTAAAAGTACAATTTTATAATATTTTTATCTTATAATTAATTGCATATTTTAAAAACTTTAAATATATCACATTTAAATACCATAATAATAATAATTTCAATTAAGAAAATTGATTATTGTATTATATAAAATCAAAAGTCATTTACGATTTCATAATTTAATGGATTGATTTGATCATAATATATATTTATTGTAATAGCATATGTTTCTTGTCCTTATATTTTTTTTTCTAAAATTTAAAATTATTGTTTTTTTCCTATTTATTATTACTCATTAACTATTTATGTATTTAATTGAAGGATCAAAATTAAATTTTATTTATACACTTTAAAATGAATGTTATATACTAAATTTAATGATTTTAAAATTTGAAGAATAAGAATAAATTTTTTTTACATTATTATAATAAAAATTAACTTATTTTACAATAACTAAAATCAATAATTTTATATTTTATAAAGATAGAAAACAAAGTTTTTTTTACAAAATTTTATAAAGAGTAAAAACATGTTTTAAAACAAATTATCAACAATTATTTGTACCTTGTAAATTGAAAATATAAAATGTAATCCAATCGGATCACACGTGGGATTAGAAGATAAGCTACTGAGAGCACTCCAAAATAATAAATCCCGATGGCAGTACCGTAAATGCGTTAAGAAATGCACATAACGTGTATGATCTCCGTAGAGTCTCCCGTATTTACCAATGACAATGCGCCACATGACATGAATGACAAGCAAAAGTTACGTGGCATGATTCTATTGGGTGAATGGTGCCATCTCATGTCCACATAAGCCAGAGCCACGTTAATTTCCTAATTTATCCCAGTGCACTGAAAACCCAAACAAGAGTAAGCCGCTATATAGAACCGTTTTTGCTTACTCAAATTCTAAGTAGCAGCTCTCACATTCTTTCTACATCCCTAGCACGGTTCCCTTCGATGGCGATGGCGTTTAGGGTGCGAAACCCTGACCTCCTCTCTCTCATTCTTCTTTCCCTATTGGCCGTCGCTTCCGCTAAGGTCTTCTTCGAGGAGCGCTTCGATGGTATAAATCCTTCGCTTTCATTTCTCTATTTCTCTTCCATTTCCCTCACTAGATCGTGCCCTTCAATTTCCCTCTTTTCCCTTCTGCATTGTTCTGTCTCGAATTTTGCATTACTCGTTAGGGATCAAGGTTTTTTCGTGTTTGAGCCTCGATCTGAAATGCTTCGACGGTTCGATTTGTATTTTGAGTTGGACGTCCACGTTCGACTTCAAATGTCATGGTTTGGAGTAGATCTGCTAACGTATATACCGTTTTGCTAGTTGTTTTTCATACCTTCATTATGCTTATGTGGTTTTGTAAAGGGGTTATAACAGTTTAAGCATTACATTCCCATAATAGTTTGGATGAATGAAGAGAGAGAGCATGGGAGGCTCTAGGTTTTTGTTTTGCCGCAACCTTTACTCTTTTAGGTTAATTTCGCCTTTTTTAATCATGGATAATTGAGTGGAAGTCACTCGGTGGTGTTTGAATAAGTGATAGTAGTTTTTTTACTTCAAAGTAGGAGTCTCTTGCATGGCTTAATGGTGAGCTTTTTATAATCTGTAAGCATTTACTCTTTATCTGTTTGGTGGTACATTGTCTGTAAGATTACTGTAACAACCTTTTTTCTTTTTGAAATTTTAGTCCATGCGTATTCCTTTTTCATGGTTCATATGTATCTTTTTTTTTATTTTTTTATCTTAAATCAGTATTTTCGATTTTTCTAATTCGTGTGCATGTGTTTTGGGTGAATGACAGATGGATGGGAGAAACGGTGGGTAAAATCAGATTGGAAGAGAGATGAGAACGTGGCTGGGGAGTGGAACCACACCTCTGGTCAATGGAATGGAGACGCTAATGACAAAGGTAAACTAAATTACTATGTTGAACAGTCGTGTATTATTGCTGCCTTGCTGGTCATGTTTGCTTTTGGCTAAAATTGATATTAAGGTAGGTTCCGTTGAATGTTGATATCTATGCAGGTATTCAAACCAGTGAAGATTACAGATTCTATGCTATTTCAGCTGAGTACCCTGAATTCAGCAATAAGGATAAGACACTAGTCTTCCAATTTTCTGTCAAGCATGAACAGAAGCTTGACTGTGGTGGTGGCTACATGAAGTTGCTTAGTGGGGATGTTGATCAAAAGAAATTTGGTGGGGACACTCCTTACAGGTGATTTATATGACCTCTTTTGTTTTGGTGCACTTTCATGATGGATGCCTTTGATATGATAAAACAGCTGACGTTTTGATGTTTGTTGTTCTGTTGCAGTATCATGTTTGGTCCAGATATCTGTGGTTACACCACCAAGAAAGTACATGCTATTTTGACCTACAATGACACAAACCACTTGATAAAGAAGGATGTCCCATGTGAGACTGACCAACTAACTCATGTTTACACATTTATCCTCCGTCCAGATGCAACATACACCATCCTGATTGATAATGTGGAGAAGCAATCTGGTAGTCTCTACACTGATTGGGATCTTCTCCCACCAAAGAAAATCAAGGATCCTGATGCTAAAAAAGTAATTTTCTTCCCAGTGTTGTAGTTTAGTTGTCAGATTTGGTTCCAGTATTGATAATTTCTAATCTTAATATACTCACAGCCAGAAGATTGGGATGACAAAGAATATATTCCTGACCCTGAGGATAAGAAACCAGAGGTAATGCCTTTTCTATAAAAGGCCTATCATACTATATGAACTATGCAAATTTACGATGTGGTATATACTGACTCGTTTGTCCTATCATATTTGTAGGGGTATGATGACATCCCAAAGGAGATCCCAGATCCTGATGCCAAGAAGGTATTCATCACTTTGTTGTTTCATTTTGCTGTATATAACTGTTCATTATGCTGTAGTTACTAATTAGACTAATTGATGCTGTAGCCTGAAGATTGGGATGATGAGGAAGATGGTGAGTGGACATCCCCTACCATTGCCAACCCTGAGTACAAGGGCCCATGGAAGCCAAAGGTTTGTGGAAATTGTATTGTAAATTTGTAATGTATGATTGTATGAAATATGACATATTGCAATATGTTATGTAATGAGTTTGCTTTCTAACTTGGCATGCTCATTTTCCCAGAAATTGAAGAATCCCAACTATAAAGGAAAGTGGAAGGCCCCACTGATTGACAACCCAGGTTCATTATCCATCCTTTTACATAGTAGTAATGTTTATTTAAATTCTTTCGCATTATAAGATAAATATATTCAACATTTGAGAAACATTTATCAGACTTCAAGGACGACCCCAACCTCTATGTTTTCCCCAAGTTGAAGTACGTGGGCATTGAATTGTGGCAGGTAAACTTTTCGTGTTTACGTCCCTATATTTAGTTGATCCTTTTGGATCCAAAATCTGACAACCAGGCTATTTTATCTTACAGGTGAAATCTGGTACTTTGTTTGACAATGTCTTGATTACCGATGATCCTGAATATGCTAAGCAACTGGCTGAAGAAACATGGGGCAAGCACAAGGATGTAAGTTATTTTATTCACTAATAATTTTTCCTAAGGTATGATGTTGAATGATATAATCTCCTTAATGAAAATGTGTTCTTTCTTGCAGGCTGAGAAGGCAGCATTTGAAGAGGTAGAGAAGAAGAGGGAAGAGGAGGTAAATTTTGATCCTGAAAGGCATCTATGAAAATTTTTCTTGTTTATCAAATTTTTATTTGGAAGAAGATAAACTTTTCTTACACTTCCATAATTTGCACTCTTCTAGGAATCAAAGGAAGATCCGGTTGACTCTGATGTAAGTAGAACTCTACTGATTCCTGAAATTTTTGTCCATCATCAGTTACACTGATTCTGACGTAGTTAATGTTCTCTATAGGCTGAGGATGAAGAGGAGGATACTGATGAAGCTGGCCATGACACTGATGCTGATTCAAAGGCGGAAGCTGGGGAAGAGGACGAACATGTAAGTTTTTCATCCCCTCAGTAACTCACCTTAATCAAGCTTGGCAACAATGTATTTAATAATTCTCTTCCCGCGTTTTATTTGCAGGATGAGCTCTAGGAAGTTTGCAAAGCGGATAAGGAGTGAGCGGAAGTTATATTTTCCAGAATGTTTTATCTTTTTCAGTCGTAGTTTTTTTCCCTTAGATAAGCAAACCGTTGAAAACTGCAAGTAAAAGTTGGAGCTTTTGCTTGAATCATATTTGACTATTTCACTGATTAGAACAGACAAAAATGTCTCTTTTGGGTTGATCTTTTTATGTTTCGATCAATTGAGGTTCCAATTATGACGCTTCCTAAGGATTTTCTATGTAAATCGTTTGCTAAGCTAGTTCAAAGCTTCTAGAATTTTTTTCTCGAGTAATATGGCTTATGGTTGGCTAAAAATAATCTAATTTAAGAGAGTTGACTTTTATTTAATTTTTATAGATAAGCTATAACAATAACAGAAGAAATTATTATGATGTACCAAAAAAAAGAAAAATCCTCATTTAGTCTACACATTTTGTTAGACTAATTTACCCTAATTATTTCTTAAATCCTCTACTATTTTTCAACCTCGTGTATATCAAGTTAGTTTCCTAGCTTTAACAATGGTTTTTAACCTTGGATTAAAATCATCGAAAAGGCTTAGTCTAACGTGTCATCAACCTTATTGTCATATCATTCTGACGTTCCATGACTTGGCATATGTATATGATCAGTAATTTTTTTATTATCATTGTAATATTTTGACTTGATATAAATTTAATGTTGTATCGCAAAATGAAAAATGCAGAACAGAAGGGTGGCTGATTTGTATAATGTCAATTACTCTAATAAAAATAATACTCCCACCCCCCCACTCTACAATTGCCCCCTTTTCGGTGTTTCAGCTACTGGCGTCTATGCGGACTATGCAATCGTTGTCTTAAGATTCCATTTCTCATCGCTGTTTACAAGTATGAAACTGTTGCTCTAATTACTGAAATGGATGGTTTTCAGTGTATGATCAGTAATGTACACATTCTTGCGTTAGCACTTTATTCCCTTAATTGTGAGATAAATACATTTATTGTCAGTTTATTTTTGAATCAATTTGAACTACTGAAAAGTGATTACGGAAAACTAAAACTAGGTTGAATGCATCAGTTGGGGTAACGGATTAGATCATAAATAATTAATACATGTACAGGTAGTAAAATTATTCGATTATTTAATCACAACATAAAAAATTATTCATTTTTATAATAACTTAAAATCATATAAAGAATTAGATCGATAATACACGTCTATAAGTCTAAAAAACTTTTAAATCATTCAATTATCTAACTTTACTTTTACATTAAGTATTTCATAAATGTCTATAAGTCTAAAAAACTCTTAAATCATTCAATTACGGGACTTTTCTTTTACATTAAGCATTTCATAAAACAATGTTTAAAGTAAAAATATTTTTCGAGTTAAGGATATTTTTATTACTAAGCTTCAACTAGTCAAAATTATGATAGGTTCTCTCAATGTTTTTAAAATCGGACGATTATTGAACCTATCAAGAGTTTTAATAAAATAATAATAATAATAATAATATTGAAAAAACATAATAATTTTATAATACTAAAAAATAGAACATAATTTTATAATTTTTAACACTTATAGAACATACAAAAGTTTAAATTATACGTCTTAAAATTTAATGATATGTATAAATATTTATTATTAATAATTAATAATAAGTTACATTTAGAATAAAAAACAAATGACAAATACTTTAGGTAATTTTTTTTTCAGAAAAAAGTAAAAATAATATTATATAATATTTTTTATCAAACCTTTTTTTTTTTTATTTTTAACTAGTTTCGTCTGGTTTTGATATGATTTTGAAATATTCCAGTTCTTTAATCGATTTTCTTCATATTAATTTTATGGTTTATTTGAACCAATTACATGACTAATTTATTAGTTTTTTAATTACGACCATTGGAAAAATAATTCCTAAACTTATGGATGTTTCATAATCTTCTTTGACTGTTAATTGAAGAATTACGATCTTTAGTTATACAACTAAATCATTTTCTTGTATTTGAGAAGAACTTCCAAATTCATGGGAAAGAAACTTAATTTAACTCTTTAGTTATTCAACTAAATTTTCTTGTATTTGAGAAGAACTTCCAAATTCATGAGAAAGAAGCTTAATTTAACTCAATCATCATTTTTATTCTATGATTATCAGTATAAATATCAATAACTTTAAATTGGTTTAGTTCCCCTTGGTGGATTTTCCCACCAATGCTCTTTATAGGTAAAGTTCAGTAAGGTCCACACTAAACGAATTTGACCCAAAAGCATGTTCTAACATCAATTGAGATTAAGGTTCACCTCGAATCTATTTTAAATGTCACAGTGACTTTAAGAACACCGAGATTAAACCAATTGGTCGAGTAGTACAAATACTCAAAACGTGTCAACCTTCAAAAGCATGCCCCGCTTGGGGAATATAATGTAGGTTTATCGGTCACATTTCCCTAACATCAAAGAACTTGAAGCGCTGCTTGACTGTTGATCTTGCCTACAGATCACAGTCATCTAAGTTTTCTGGTTCCTTTGCTGAAACTTTATTTACGCCTAAGAAATTGTTTGATCCAGATAAGTGAGTTTGTATCTTCTTCAGTGTAAAAAAAAAGATACACAGAAAAGAGATGAATATTATTTTTTTTTTACTATTTAATACTTTTGTATGTATTTCTCTCACTGAAAATGTCTAGTCCTAGAGAGGGTATAAATTCCATATAAGTAACCATCTCAAACTTGGTATCTTTCCAATTAGCACACCACAAATACCCCCCATTGATCTTCGTCTCATATATGAACTCTAGCCCACATTTATATTATTACCACCTTAGACTTCCATTGACTTGAGTATTGTAGTTGCACGTGTTGCTACTATCTCAACCGTTTAACAATTCCTAACGAGCCCATCTTCAGCAACTACTGAGAGCACTGCCCAACCTGAACATGGGCCTTGTTGCCTTGGAATTGGCTTGGACCAAAATGAATAGTAAATACAGCAATGTTATTTTAAGCCGTGTTTATTATAGTTTTTAGTTTAACCTACAAATTTTTCAATTTTGTAATTTTTAGTTTCAAATTTGAATGTCAAATCTTAAACCCAAACCACACAAAATATTTTATTTCTTAATTCAAACTCCAGTGGGGTAGAAGAGGGGAAAGCATTAATGCGGTGGCAATGGAAATGTAATTTGACTTTAAAGATAAATCATGGACTATGAGCGTGATCAATGGATACTAAAATGTAATTTGACTTTAAAGATAAATCATGGACTATGAGCGTGATCAATGGATACTAAAATGTAATTTGACTTTAAAGATAAATCATGGACTATGAGCGTGATCAATGGATACTAAAATGTAATTTGACTTTAAAGATAAATCATGGACTATAAGCGTGATCAATGAATACTAAAAATTTTGAAGCGCGAGAACATTTGACATCAATGAGCGTGACATAACTAGGACTAGGAGATTGCGCTTTGAATGGATATTAAACATTTTCTTCTCTTTATTCTTTTCTTTCACTTTATTACAAGTTATGAGCATTATCAATGTTGAATAGTACACCATGGAGTATAAATTGTAAAAGTAACCAAGAATGGGATCAACTTCTAGAAAACTTTTGAATAGAAAATAATAAAGTCAAAATCAAACGGAATAAACCAAATGTTTAGATAAATATTGGTTCACATCGCAAGGCATGGATCCTCAATTCCGAAAGTTCTCTCCAACCATGATTTTATATAAACCCACCACTTTAGCCTTGGCGAGATATTCCTTTCGAGGAGTCACAAACAAAACGCAGACAACCCAAATGATACATATACGACAGAAGTAAACTATTTACAAAAAAAAAAAAAAAAGGTAGCAAAGATTGGATTATATGTCTCCGGCGATTGATTTTGGCTTCTTTACAATCATAATCGGGCACTTCACGTTCTGGGCACAGTGATTGCTGACGCTTCCAAGAAAAGCCCTGTCATTGAACATCGAAAAATGAATTAAATATGCAATTCACATATATATAGATCAAAGTCTTGATTTAATTAGAAGGGTACCTCTTGATGAGACCATAGCCATGGCTTCCCATGACTAAGATATCAACACCCAACTTCTGAGCCATCTGACAAATCACGTCCCTGGGGTCACCATTCTCTGCTCTTGTCTCCACCTTAACCACCATATTCAGAAACTCAATAGATATATGTAACTAAATTAAGATTATAATAATTGATAAGGTGTGTGTGTACATTTTGAATATTGTTACACAATCTCTTGGCTTTCTCCAAGACGCTATCGGCCACTTGTTGGCTATACCTCTCCATGGTTGCCGTTATGTCAGAGGAAAACAGGTATCCTGAAAAAGTAATTAATTAATCACAATAAACACTATCTAAGCTTAGTTTTGGTTAGTACTATTATACCTGTGCCATCGAAGGCAGAATAAACGACACGAGGGGGCTTGACGTAGAGGAGAATAAGGGTGTCTTTGGAATTTTGGAAAACAAGGTTCTTGAGGCACCATGAGAGTGCGTACAAGCTCTCCTCGCCTTCGTCCACGGCCACCAGGATTCGGCGTTCGTCTTCAGCCATGTCAGTGCTAAGCTTTCAGATCACGATAAGGTTCAACAAAGTGTGTGCTATGCAAAGTTGCAAACTATTCAGTGACACATATCATATGTGTCTATTTATTTATATATATAATTTGCCACTTGTCCTTATGGTAAGGTGATTGATTGTGTGCTGAATCTGTTGGCGATTTCTGGTTTGGGCTTCTGGTTTTGGTATTTGAACAGAGTGGGCCTTCTATCCAACTATGCTTAATAATTGTCACAATTCTATGATGGATACAAATGGTTCTCCGGAATTAAACTCCCCACCTCAGTTTCTTCTTCCTTTATAAACAAGCCCACCGAATACTGCGCCGCAATAACTTTTACCAGGTTTCTAAGTTCCAACATTTCAGGGCTATAATTAATAATTCAATTTCACTGTTCTAGAGTTAATTGTTCACAGAAATTTCTGATATTTTGACTCAAGGTTTTAATATATTTTTCATTTTTTATTCTAAACGATAACATTACGACTTTATTATACTCTCTCTCTCTCTCATACATATATATATATAATCTTAATTACGATTAAAATTTTGATTTGAAAACAAATTCAAATAATTAAATACGATTTCGTTGTCAAATAATCAAAATTAATGAACCAAAATAATTTGTTATTATGAATAGGTATGAGCACTAGCAAATTAAGTATTTGATTCGGTTTAACCTTGGTACAAATAGAATCTAAAGTTCACTTCATTTAAACTTGACAATGATAATTCGACAGAAATATCAATAAAGAAATTAACATGCATGATTCAAGCATCAGTGACTAAACAAAACTTTATTGGATTCAAATAACAATTTAAAGTAAAACATATAAATTCAAGAAAAAAGTACTTTAAAATGAAAAGGAACGAAGGGTAAATAACTTGTGAAGTAAATGCATAAAGTTAAAAGAAATAAATTAAATGAAAAAACTATAAAATATCTTATAAATAAAAAGAAACCTCGGGTTTAAAAGAGTTTGAGAAAGAGTAGAAAATATATAAAGAGAAAAAGAGTGTAATAATTAAAAAAAATGCTTAAAATGAAATGTAAGTTAAAACTTGAAGAAAAAAAAATGGAGAACACCAAAGTAAAAAGAATGAGTAGAAATGTAAATTGCAAGAATATAAATCGAAATGCAAATAAATGGAGTGAGATCATAAAGACTTTATTTAAAAAATGGTTAAAAATATACACTCGACTCATCAAAATAGCAGTCGTTGATGTACAAGCCATCATAAATTTTATAAAGTGTTTGATACAAGTGTTTCAACGATTAAAAATGAAAAGCAAGAGTCTTATAAATGTAAGTGTTTTAACACGAGTGTAATAACTGAAATTTTGATGTGATAAGTTGATTGTTTTAATCACTACATAAAAATTACATAACTTGAAATAGTTACGAATAACAATGAAAATTACTTTTACTTTTTTCTACTTTCTCAATATTGTGTTGTATTTTTTTAATGTACATTTTACACGTTATTTTTACAATTAATAAAAATATTATTTTAATTAAAGGTAAAAAAAACAAGTTATTTGATTTAATAATATATATTATGGGTTATGATAGATTCAACAACAAAATGGATTCAATTTAGATTTTTAAAATGAATTCTAAATTTAATAAAAACTTGCTTTTAGTGCCATGTCCAAAATTGGATTGGACTAGAAAAATTTAAGTTTATTGACAATTGTTATTTCGTGATATACAGTATTACCTAAAACATTACGCTCTCCTTCCTCGAGTTATTTGCACACCCCTGGTTGAGTTCGGAGTGATATATTCTCCATCTTTTTTTTTTCTCTCAAGGTCTACGTTTATCATTATTAGATCATTACTTGACCATGTTTCACCATCCATCTGCTTTGATAATTGTTGGTTCTAGGTGTTTTTTATATCCACCTTCGCTGATAACTACTTTAGATGCATCTATGTTACTCTTACTTACGCATAATATTTGCATTAAAAAATACACATGCATGCCAATTAATAATACTATGTTTATAGAATTTCCAAGTTAACAAGAAAATCTATGTTACTCTTACCTATGCATAATATTTGCATTAAAAAATATACACGCAGATCAATAACACCACGTTTATAAAATTTGCAAGTTAACAAGAAAATCTAGTATTATAAATTTATCTTTGATTTTTTTTCTTAGATTGATCAGAACCACTTTGTGAATCTTCTTTAGGTGTCTTCTTTTCTCTGGTATATTGGCTATGTGTAACCAGCACGTGCTAGAATCTTCTCATTTTGGATATATAGTATTTTACTTGGAACAAGTTGTTGCGGAAGCGTAGTATGGTAATTTAGCTCTCACGACCTCGTCCTTTTCGTTAAAAGTTCCAAGCTACACGTTTTAGTGTTTCTTGTAAATTTGCGTGGTGCACCAATTATTCAGTTATTTATATTTTGATGAAGGAAGCCTTTGCAACTCCACCATGGCGTTGCTGCTATATCAGGGTTGATGATTGCTTTTGCATCGTTACCAACTATGTACAGAGAAACCTGCGCATATTTTCGAAATGGAATGTATTTTCTAGGGTAATTTTGGGAGAAAAAGTCAAAAGGATATTGCATTAGTAAATAAAGGGTGTGAAAATACCAATAGCCAAGTTTATTTCATGGTCAAAAACATTTTCTAGGAAGGGTTCCATTTATACTTTTAATCATCTCAAGCTATCTTTCTTTTACTTTATTTTATCTATTTTCTGAGTCCTTTTCATTTACATTTTTTATTTATATCTTTCGTTTGAATTTTAATATATTTTTTAAAATATTATTAATAGTTAAAATAATTTTATACAACAATATTTAAAATTTGTATTATAAATTATAAAAAAATAATTTTAATATTTTAAAACAATTATTATGAACTTTAATTACAATATAATTTTATAAAAACATTTATTTATTATAGAAAAATAAAATATTAATGGTATAGTGGTTAACATAATTTATAGAAGTTGGAATTGAGGTGAACCGGATTACCCGGTCACCGAAGGCACCAACATCCACATTCCACATTCCACAGTCCTACTTGCATACCTATCAAAATTGTTGCAGCAGCATCGTCACTCTCTAAATCGTTCAGCCTCTCACTCTTTCTATATTCTTTGCTTTTTGGGTCAGATCTTTACACTGAAAACGTGGTATTGAGAGAGATTGGGAGTGGAGTAACATTGAGATAGAGAGTAAAATAATAATTAAAAAAAAAGGCGATGTTTTTGTTTGATTGGTTTTATGGTATTCTTGCATCGCTTGGGTTGTGGCAGAAGGAAGCCAAGATCTTATTCTTAGGTCTCGATAATGCCGGAAAGACCACTTTGCTTCATATGCTCAAAGACGAGGTTTCCTTTCCCATTCTTCACCCTTTGATCGCTTTTATTTTACTTTTAGTTAGGATTGGAAACGATTCAACTCTTCCGTTACTTGACAAAGTAGCGCTCTCTGGATGGTAATATAATAAGAATATGATTCAAAAAGTCCTTGTCCGCTTGTGCTTGGAATAATTATACACCATATCTTGATTGCTTTGGATGGTGTTTTTTCCCTGAATTAAAATCCTTTTGAACACTTCAAATATTATGAGATTGAGTTGCATGGCTAGTTCTCTATATACCTCTGCATGTTTTTAAATTGGGACTCTGTTGTGATTAGCAATATTGCGCAAAATTGCACTTTAAAACCAATCACGCATACTTGCCGAGGCAATTGGTGATGCAGTTGGGGATGCCTCAAAAACTGCAATATTGCCCTCGAGGTTTTAAAAAATGGTCCGCAATTACAGCCTCAACATCAAGGTTTTTGGGGTCTTCTACTGCATGTCTACCATGATCACATTTGTCCTCAATTTTTTGTAGTATCAAGGATCACCACAAATCCATTACTGCAATTGCATCCACAATTCAAAACCTTCACTCTCCATTTGCAGTTGTGGACCGCAACCAATTATGTTTATTGACATGTTTTTGTCTTTGTGACATCTAACATCATTTTTTTTTAAATATATTTCTGTTTTCTTAACAATTATTTTCTGGTTTTAGAAAGCTTGCCAAATTGACTTCAGATATGTGATTTGTAGTCTGTAATATCCTATGAAGCCTGGTTACTCTAAAAATGAAAAAGTATCGTGTCGCACCTTAATCAGCCACCAGTACTCCTTGGATACTTCCGCATACCTGTCTGAATAGTATCTGATATTTAAAAAAAAAAATTGTAGGATACGTCTCACAATGACTGGATTCGATTTGGATATATCTGAATATTTATGTCTTTTGACCCACTATTGTAACATTTTATAGTTTTACTCTTTTAACTTAAAAATTTTTAAAACCAAAAAGACCTCTAAAAGCTTTTCAGAAGTCTCATATTAGCAATGACAAAAAATTCTTTCTTCAGAGTTTAGAGTTTTCCCTCCTTTGAACAACAACATCATCTCCTTCCTAGGGGTATTGCACTTTCTTCCGCAGAGTAGGGTCTCTCTTTCTGGCTTTTCTGGTTCAATTTTTTTCTTTTTAGCTGTAGTAATACAGGCAGGAACTGTAATTTTCTTCTGTTATGATCACAAATATCTTTTTGTAAATTATGATCATCATAATTATGAATTAATGATAAATGATCAATGTCTCTTTCTTACTAATATTCAACATCTATATAATTTTTTTAATAAATTTTTGTTGACATATCTAAAACTTATCATATCCTAACTTCCAAAAAGTTATCGTATCCCCTGTATTCGTGTTGTGTCGTGCTAAGTATCTGGGCTTCATAGGTAATACCTCTAGCTTCCTGACATTACCACGGTTTATTGGTGCTAGAATATGGGCTTGGTTATTGGTATGGTTTTACTAATGGGATTTGGTTTGGCAGAGGCTAGTCCAGCATCAGCCTACACAGTATCCAACATCGGAGGAGTTAAGTATTGGGAGGATCAAGTTTAAAGCTTTTGATCTCGGGGGTCACCAGATTGCACGAAGAGTCTGGAAAGATTACTATGCTAAGGTCTTTTTCTCTCCTCACTCCCCTAACACAGACACACATTTGTTCATATATTTGATATTTCTGAAGTGCACTAACACCCCAAGAGTAAACTATCTCAACTCTGTTTTGCTCCTTTTGTAAACATCAATAGATCTAGATGGAACATGGCTACCTATAGATATGTTTGGAATTCAGGATTAAATCTTAATCCCCAATCTGATGTGGTTTTGGTCTACATGCTAATATTAATGTATGGTGATCAATGATCATGAAGCAATTGCAGAAATAAAGCTGCACTAGAAGTTTGACTTGGAATATGTGAACTGGTCATTCTAACTGTTAACAAGGATAACATTTTCTTCTTATACTTATTACTGGAATTGCACTGTAATGATCAAGTTGTAAAAAATACTGTGGTGGTGTGGAATATTAATATATTAGATTATATCTAATTTATGTGATTAGAGCTTAGGTAAAGGATTGATGCCTTCATAATCCCAGTTAGACGATTATTGTTTATCTGATTCATGGGAGGCAGAAATTATACATGGTAATTAGCTGATAGCACCCTTTATCATTAGAGGGTTGCTCATAGTTGTATCAGTCATATCTGCTGCTGATACAATTTTTCCTACGGAGTGTCTCGTTGAGCATAATACATGCTTAAATCAAGGGATATCTCGATACTCATGCCTTCATCATCGTGGTTGCTAATAGTATACCTCTGGAAAAAATGTTTCTCTGAACAAATCTAGCATTCTTAGAAGTTGGTGTCGTTTGTTTTGGTTATTTAATTGTTGCTTGCATTATTATTCTCAAGTATTAAGAATTTCTTGACTTTGATACGGGCAAGTGCTTACATGGCGTTTTAAGAAGTTACTTGAATATTTTAACAGAGGACTTATTCTCTTGCTTGAGATTTATTATTTACTCGCCCATATTGCTTGAGGGAATCTAGAGTAAGCATCATCCTTCTTTAATGCAGGTGGATGCAGTGGTCTACTTGGTTGATGCATATGACAAGGAAAGATTTGCCGAGTCCAAAAAAGAGCTGGATGCTCTTCTCTCTGATGAATCTCTGACTACTGTTCCTTTTCTTATCCTTGGAAACAAGATAGATATTCCATATGCTGCCTCAGAAGAAGAGTTGCGTTACCATTTGGGCCTGGCCAACTTCACCACAGGCAAGGGCAATGTAAATTTGTCAGACACTAATGTCCGTGCTTTGGAGGTTTTCATGTGCAGTATTGTGAAGAAAATGGGTTATGGAGATGGTTTCAAATGGCTCTCTCAGTACATCAAATAGTTCAACATGTAGTAAGAGATGGCTTGGTATCCTGTTTCTGGAGGTCTATTCCTATAGTTATGCTTTAGAGATGTTCTTGGTACAAATTGTTGTTAAACATATTTTGTTCTTAGTACAAAGAAATTGTTGTTTAAAGAAATTGCTGTGAAAGAAAGTAACACTTCTCCCTCTCTTTCACTAATCCATTATATGCCCCGAGCAAATGTTAGTTATTTTTGGTGTTTGTTTATCTTTGCTCCAGAAGAGAAAGAGAGGGCTATAGTATATACATAAGGACTCTTCTCACTACAGGAATAATATTTTCTTGTTGGCTGTTGGCTGAGGTTGAAACATCATCAAATCAATCACATGGAATAATATTTTACCTCTATTGTTTAAACATTAGCTGCTTTCTCCCTCTCTTAAATCTTTTCACCATTGTGTTGCAGTGAGCAAACCCCTGCGATGTAGGCATGTATAGCTAGCTGCTACTCAGAACTGCCAACTCTACAATGTTTATCTAGCTAATCGGTATCCTACTACCTATCAGATTCTCACCCTTTCCCCTCATGTTTGTGTTGCAAATTTGCAATTGTCGTGAAAAAGAAAAAAAATAAAATAAAAACTTTTTTACTTATTAATTTAATAACATTATTTTTAACTAATAATTTGAAACTCTTTCTAAATATGAATTTTATTTTTTTAAAATCATTTTTTTCAATTTTAGTTTCTTTAAAATATTTTCGATCAAATATCCCTTAGTATGTGAACGATGAACCAGACGTACGACACATTACCACAAAATGGAACAAGGGGTGAATTTGAAAAAGGGGCATATTTTAAGAAATTTACGCAGTAACCGAAAATATAACAAATTATGAGATAACTATTTTTTTAATTGTTTGAAATTTATTAAAATTTATAAAAATTGTGACTCTCACTTATTTAATAAATTTTAATATAATTATGATAAATAATATAATATGATAAAAATTACAAAATAATAAATATTAATGAAATATTTGCAACAGAGGAATGTTGAAGCCTTTTAGCTCTCCCCGAAAACTAAGACCTTGTCTGTCCGTCAAATTTTAATAATATTTTTTTAAACATTATTTTCGTACGTTATTCTCACACTACTAAATAATAAAAATATGTACATTAAACTCATTCTCTCTTCCTATCAGTGTTGGATCTTGAACAAATATTTTAAAGGGATCAAAATAATTGAGTGACATAATCAAAATTATTGAATGTACCATACATGAAAATTTATCTATATCTATATACATGAAAATGGGGATCAATCATGGCTCCCCTACTCCTCATTCCTTAATAGTTCCCCTACTACTCCCTATCTATCTTTTACTTTTAAACAAAGAAAGCTATAAGGATGGTGATTGGTAAACATATATGGATGTGTGGATAACGTCCCAAGAATTTTTTAGGCTACTAAAATGGTATGTCCATGAATTGTTTACTTTAAAATAATTAAATATTCAATTCCAAGTTTTTATTTTGTCTAGCCAAGTCATTGCTTTCACGGAAGATTTTGACTCAGATTATTGGGCTTGTATACATTTTCTTGCGATTTCCACAAAATTGCACACCATTTCAAATACACATTGCATATAAAATAACGACGAAAGAAAAAAATTGCATATAGATATAATTTTCATCATGTCACTTAGACCTGGGTTACTATTTATAACCGTGTGTGTCACCATGGTTTATTTTGCATTTGAAGTTAAGTTATAGTAAATTTTACAATTTGCTTTGTCTGGGGATGTAGATCAGATTCATTTTTTTTTTATCTCTGTAATTCTTCGTCTCGTTTCTGCCTTCAACAGTAAAATCGTGATTTATTTATTTAATTTAATACCTTCGTCATGGGGATGTAGCTCAGATGGTAGAGCGCTCGCTTAGCATGCGAGAGGTACGGGGATCGATACCCCGCATCTCCAAAATTCATTTTACGTTTATATCTCTGTATTTATACATCATTTTGTTTTGTCAATCCAAAAGTTTCAACAGGGGATGTAGCTCAGATGGTAGAGCGCTCGCTTAGCATGCGAGAGGTACGGGGATCGATACCCCGCATCTCCAAAATCATTTTTCTCTTATATCTCTGAGTTTATTTTCATTTTACTTTTGTCAATCCCAAAACTTTGTCTGGGGATGTAGCTCAGATGGTAGAGCGCTCGCTTAGCATGCGAGAGGCACGGGGATCGATACCCCGCATCTCCAATACCGCCTACCATTTTAGCTAACTGAAGTTCTAAAACTTACATGGTCCACAAGTTAGATAGATAGGAAGCTCGAGTTGGTAACTAATACTAATAATCTAATACATTGCTTTCTCTTTTTGTATCAGTCAATGTGTCTGCACCCGCCACCGATACAAACTGGTGCTATTTGTTAACCAAACCACTGATTCACTTTCTTATTTTTTCCCTTATTAGATCTTTGTGAGGTGGCCTACTATGTTCAGCTCTAGTTGCCACTTTTCCTCAACCTGTCTTGATCATAAAAGGACAAACAATACCAACTTCATCTCATTCATATTTAGTTTCCGTTGTTTGCTTTCCCCCATGCACTCAACTGTGTTTCACTTTGTGTATAGTCATGGCATTTGCACTCATGCTCATGCTAAAGGGAAATTTCACCATCCTTATTATACTTCTAATTTCAATGTTTTGCTTGTACTCAGGTTATAATTATACCATATCTATGGCTTCAACTAGTTTTCTTTCTAACCATTTATTCTATGCATTACGGATTTTGATATAAACAATTTTAATGGCATATGTAATGAACAGAGGCTGCCGAGGGTGATCTTCAAGGACAAAGCATGGCAAAGGCCTTATCGTGCTTTGACAATAAGCTCGTGAGTATCAAATATTTGATGGCATTTGTTGGAAGCATGTGACTTCACGTTAACATTCTGTTTCTTCCCTCTTGAATGAAAGATTGTTAATTATTTTTCACTTTCAGCTATCATATCAAGTAACACAGTCTCAACCTATGTTTGGTCATCTTATTGGCCACTAATCTCACTTCCTTTTTAACAAGTTCTTTTTAATTCCTTTGGCTGTTTTTGAATCTTTCCCAGATTTATGTTGGGTGTGATGAGGCATATAGATTAAACCCATCTGGGAATATTAACATACCACCGGAGGCCATTGATTTTTTCTGTAGTGGACCATGCCTAACTGAAACACAGCTAGTGCTTAATTGCATTGATAATATACTGTCAAATTTCATATTCTACAACAAAGGCACTGTACAACAAATGAGATATGCACTAAATGCTGGCTGTAGCTACTCAAGACAAAGAGGTCAGGATGCTAGTTACTCTCCACAGACACTTCTATGTCAGCTTGAACTTCCTTTTCTTTTAACATTTTCTTAAAATATTTGATGCTTTAACAAAATGTAAACTACGTCTAGGGAACTTCAATTTGGCAGACTACATCGAAGGAGATGCAAACAATGCTCCCAAATTACCAATCGTGAATAGGTCCTATCTCTTCATCCAGGCAGCAGCAGCAGCGTTTTATTTCATTTGACATGAGGTACTAGCAATAAGAAACAGATACTCAATGGACTTTAATACATTCTTTAACCGGATAGTGATAGGTTCCTACTTTCTTGTAACATGCATGGCTGTTGTCTTAATGTACTCCGTATGGTACCGTGCATTTGCAATCTGAAGCAAGGTTCCATTTTAAATGAAATATTTACCATTAGTACAGTTCTTTATGGCTCAACGAAATATATCAACATATTACATAATAGACGCGCACAAAGACAAAGGGACATATATAAAAAGAGAGTATTTTACATATTACTCCTACGGAATAAAATAATAAAAAACATCAGACTTTGGATTCATTTAAAACTATATCGATTCTCCTTGAACTAAAAATCATCCAAATCTGCGAATCAATATAGCAAATATTGATTCCTTAATCTCAAAGGCATGATAATGTATCCAGTGAACACTTGAACCAATCCCTACATCCAACTTAGAGTTTGACAGATCCATTTCATTAGTTCCATATGATGAAATGTCAGAATCGTCTGGGTATTTTGTCTTGTAACACTCGCAAATTAGATAGTTGGCATTCTACAATCTTCATGATACTACATTTTTGTGCAAGTTAACTAAGTGCATGCATTAAATAAAAAATAATAAAAATAGTCTTGCAACTATCCAGTTGCACTCTGCCCCGGAACTTTCTTGATCCCTCCTCCTCGCATCAGCACTCTAACCTTCTCAACTTGATCCCACCTCCCTTCTTCTGCATAAATGTTGGACAACAACACATAATTTCCCGAATTGCAGGGTTCAAGACGAACGAGCTCTTTGGCTGCTGTTTCTGCAATTTCCCTATCACCATAAGTCCGACAAGCACTAAGCAATGCACCCCACAAGGCAGCAGTTGGCTTCAATGGCATGCTTGTAATCAAGTCACGAGCTTCCCTCACGTGGCCATAACGCCCAAGCAAGTCAACAACACAACCATAATGCTCCAGTTTAGGCGAAACACGAAACTTGACACTCATAGAAGCAAAAAGCTCGCGCCCTCTATCCACCAAACCCGCATGAGCACAACACGCCAAAACCCCCACAAAAGTGGAATCATTAGGTTCCACGCCTCGTCGCACCATCTCCTCAAACAAGCCAACACCAACTTCACCCTCGCCATTATACGCCAAACCGGATATCATTGCGTTCCAAGAAACAACGTTTTTGTTAGCCATGTTATTGAAAATGCTCCACGCGGCTTGCAAGTTACCACATTTACAATAAAAATCGACGAGGGAATTCCCCACGTTAACGGCGTATCGGAGGAACCCTTTGGAATTTGCATAGGAATGGACCCACTCGCCAACATCCACAGCTCCCAAGCGAGCACACACAGGCAGCACCGTGACCAAGGAAGCATCATCGGGTTCAAAACCCTGCTCCAACATTTCGCGGAAAAGCTCAAGAACCTTCTCCTCCTTCTTACCCTGCACCAAACAAGACATCATGAGATTCCACGAAACCACGGTGCGTTCCTCCATCTGCCCGAAAAGCTTCAGCCCCGTTTCCAAATGACCCGTCTTGCAAAACCCGCGAATCATCAGGTTCCAAACGACGACGTCCCTGTGCCGCATTTCGTCGAACACCTTGCCGGCGTCGTCCATTCTGTGGCAACACGTGTAGAGCTCCACGGCGGCGACGCGGAGGGAGGCGTGACGCGCGAAGCCGAGGCGAAGAACGTGGGCGTGGACGCACTGGCCGAGGGAGAAGTGGCGGAGGTTGGCGGCGGACTTGAGGAGAGGGGCGAAAGAGTACTCGTCGGGGGAGATGGCGCGGATCTTCATGAGGGAAAAGAAGGAGAAGGAAGGGTGGAAGGGTGGGCATAGAGAATGGGCTTTGATCATGGCATTGAAGAGGAGAATGTTGGGGTTGTGGACTTGGGCGAAGATGCGCATGGCGTAAGTAATTCTCTGAAGCGAGGCGCAGACGGAGACGAAGTGGGCCAGGATTTTATTGGATTGGTGAAGGGCATGCCGGAGGAAGTGCGCGTGGATTTCACTCACTTGGCTGCGGGTTTCGTCTCCGTGGAGGAGACGTAGAATTTTGCGTTCTATCTCTCTGCCTCTCTTCATTGACCATTACCACCTCCTTTCTTAACTTCATTGCCTTTCACACTCAATTTCTTTTGCTCCCTACAATTTTCATATTGGCTTTGGAGGTAGAAATTTGTTCCTTTCTTCATTGAGCAGTGAGGGTCACCACGTTTAATCAAATTATAATTTACTACTTTTTTAAACAAAAAAGGGTGTTTGGTCTAGTGGTATGATTCTCGCTTCGGGTGCGAGAGGTCGCGAGTTCGATTCTCGCAACACCCCATTTTAATTATTTACTATTTATGATGTTTAAATTAGAGATATTTTAAATATTTCTTTTTTATCACTTTTTATTATCTTTAAATAATTATTTATGATGTTTAAATTTTTTTTTTGTCATTTTTTATTATCTTTAAATAATTCTAATTCTTAAGATTATTTACTATTTCTTTTTTATCACTTTTTATTATCTTTAAATAATTCTAATTCTTAAGATTATTTATTATTTATGATGTTTAAATTTTTTTTTTGTCATTTTTTATTATCTTTAAATAATTCTAATTCTTAAGATTATTTACTATTTATGATGTTTAAATTAGATTCTTGACTTCAACTTATAAACATATTTTTATATTATTTTAAACATTTCTTTTTTGTCACTTTTTATTATTTTTAAATAATTCTAATTCTTAAGATTATTTACTATTTATGATGTTTAAATTCCTTTTTTTGTCACTTTTTATTATCTTTAAATAATTTTAATTCTTAAGATTGTTTACTATTTATGATGTTTAAATTAGATTCTTGACTTCAACTTATAAACATTTTTATATTATTTTAAACATTTCTTTTTTATTACTTTTTATTCTTATTTTATTTTAAATAATTATTAAAATTATTTACTATTTCTTATCTTTAATTCTAATTCTTAAGATTATTTACTATTTATGATGTTCAAATTAGATTCTTGACTTCATCTTATAAAGATATTTTTACATTATTTTAAACATTTCTTTTTCGTCATTTTTATTTTTTTCATTGATCTTTGAAATTATTTTCTCTCTCTTTAAAGTATAAGTTCGATTCTCGCAACATCTCTTTTTTTTTTTTTTTTAATTGAATTATTTACTTCAACGTATTAAGATATTCTTACATTATTTTAAACATTTTTTTGTAATTTTTATTTTTCTCATTAATCTTTGAACTTGCTTTCTCCTTTGATATTGGATTGGTTTGCTGCATCTTCGCCTTCTTAGTTCATTTCTCTGGATTTTAGGCTTGTTTGCTCCATCTTTGGTTTTTAAGTTAATGTCTCACTGATTATTAGACTTGTTTGCTCTGTCTCCAATATTAAGTTAATTTCCATTACATGTTTTCCTACCTTTCAGCATCTGTGCACTTGATGAAACAACATGCTTCAGTTTTGTCTTTATTTTTTGGGATGACCACTGAGTTGTTCCTTCGGCAAGTGGCAGAGGTGTTGCCACGATTGAGCCCTCTCCATTTTTTAGTGAGCCCACTACATTTTTTAGGGAGTCTCATCTACTGTGTATTTAAATAGGTTGAATTAATATGGAACAAAAATAAAATGATCTATATCAACTTTCACATACTCAAACGAGTGAAAAGAGGAGAAATAATGGCATAAAAATCAGTATTTAATGTGAAAATAGAAGGACAAATCTAAAGTTGCAAGTACTGTTTGAATAGGTATCAAAGAAGGAAAAAAATAGATAATTCTAAGAATATTAAAATAGATTCAATCTAGATGATCAACTCATTTAATTCTAAATAACAAATTTGATTGGATTAAGCAATTCAATCACCTACGTAATTTTTTTTTTCTTTTTTATTATGAATATCAGTAGTGTAATAAAGTCATAACTATATATACCACTTTATCTTCAAAGGATCAACCTAATCGAAGGAAAATTAGTTGACTACAAAATAAGTTTCAAATATCTCATAGTTTATATATAAAAAAAAGAGAACAAATAAAAAATATAATAAAAATTAAAATAGATATATAAAAAGGAAATAATAGAAATAAAAGTATATATATATAATTATTTTTTAAAAAAATTCAACTTTCTTTTTGCATTTTATTTTTGTTATGACAATTAAATACTATGCAATGAAATTGTTCTTAAATCAACAAAAGTATTTTTGGTGATAGTTCTATAATGAAGAAAAAAAAACTGATTTTAATACAATAAAAATTGTATTTCTATTGTCTTATTTCTACATGTATATTGGTTCTATTTATAAATTTTCTAATGTTGTTTGATGAAGACATATAGAGATAGAAAGAGACATATCTCGTGACTCTAGGTAGAGTGTCACATCTCATGACTACTAGTAAAGAGTCATATTTTATGTCTCTTGGTAAAGATCCACATCCCATGACTCTTGGTGAAGAGTCACTTTTCATGACTATTTATGAATAAACTCATAATTTCATGAAAGGATACAATCTTTCATTAATTTTAAAAATCTCTCAAAATCCATCCATCACTTTCAAAATATATCCAAACCTCATTATTCCAAAAATCACATGGTTTCGAATAAAGGTATCTCACGATCCCTGAAGATTGTGGTAGACAAGCTTTGGATCAAATAATAATTAGAACAAGCATGCATAACTTACGCATGCAATCTTGGTACCATTGAACAAATTATAAAAGTGACACATTTAATAAAGTCTTGTGTTAAGTATCCTTTACATGAGAGCTTTGAGAATCAAATCCCTAACTCCAAGAAGTAACCTCACTTCACTCTCATATAAGTAGACTTTATAAAAAGTGTCATAATAAACACTTCAACATAATGAACACTTCAACGTAAACATGCTATAAGTCTATTAAGAACGAATGTTTGACCTTTCACTTTTATTTACTTATGGTCAAAGTACTTTTAAACCCTTGGAATGTATGTTGTTAAGTGCTTACAATCATTATAATAATGTACTTTCGCCATTGAACTCAATACTTGATATTACTCGAGTATGAGTTGAGTTTCCATCTTTGGTGAATAATTATATGAGCTTGATTATCATTTCTTATGATATTTTATATATCATATCCTTTACTAATCATTTCATTAAAGAACTTACAAGATTTCTTTCTATTCTTTTGAATACTATGGATATTACTCCATTCACAATTAGATCTTTCACATAGTTATGTATAAGTCTAATGGGTTTTGACTTTTCATCATATACTTAATTATATGTCTTTCATAGTATTGATTGACTATCACAATTGATGGATATCGGTACCACTGGTTTTGGCCAAATTGGCATCTCATACAACAAATATCTTAATCATTTTGCCTCTTTGCTACTTGTTGTTATGATTTTATAACCATAGTCAAGTTGGCAATGCAAGTTTGTTTCTTGGAACCCCAAGATATAGCAACTCCACCAAAAGTAAAGACTCACCCACTCATTAAGGAATGGTCTTCTATAAGAGTTACGTTGATGAAACTACCAAGATATAACACCTCCACCAACACTAAAGAATAACAATTATAGTTCAAAATATTGTTCATTATTTCCTCCAAGTATTCCAATACTTTTTGAACAAGTCAATGGTATTTACTTGGATTACTTGTATACCTACTTAATCTCCTCACAACATATGCTACGTTCAATCGAGTACATGTCATGACATACATTAAACATCCAATTACCTTTGAATACTTTAGTTAGACCACTGAATTCCTTTACTTGGTACTAAAAAAAATCTTTGGTCAAAGCGAGTAAAAATATATTGACAATTAAAGTAATCAAACTTATTTAATATTTTCTCTATACAATGTGATTGGGGTGAGCCTATATTATCGCCATCTTTAATTATTTTAATTTATAGAATTTCATCATCTACTCCAAGATTTTTCATGTTAAAATTTCTGGACAAAATCCTTAGTGATTCCACTTCATCTCTATCGATGCCAAATATCAACATATCATCTACATACAAATAAACCATGATATATTTTTCATTATAAATTTTACTATACACACATTTGTTTGATTCATTTATAATTTTAAACCCATTGGCTAGCATAACTTGGTCAAACTTTTGATGTCATTGCTTAAAAGTTTGCTTTAGCCCATACTATGACCTTTTTCAATTTACATATTTTATCCACTTGACCTTTTTACTACAAACCCTTCTAGTTGTGTCATATACACCTCTTCATCAAATTTTCCATTTAAAAATGTAGTTTTCACATTCATTTGATGGATGACAAATTTATAGATGTAAGCTAATGCTGAAAACACTATAATAAAAGTGATCCTTGTTACACCTGCATATGTATTAAAATAGTCAATGTCTTTTTTTTGTAAATCCTTTAACAACTAATCTTGCTTGTAACTTCTCAATGGTTCCATCTACCTTCATTTTCCTTTTGAAAATCCAAATATAACTTATTTGTTTGGAACCTGGTGGGAGGTCTACTAATTTTCATGTTATATTCCCCATTGTCAAATCCATTTCCTTTTGTATAACATCTTTTAAAAAAATGTCATATTAAGATTTTATTGTCTCTTCAAATGTTTTTGGATCACTTTCTATATTATAGAAAATTAGTCTATAACTATAAATGAACTCTTTTGTTCTTTTAACAAGAAACATGAAAAAAATTTGGTCTATAAGTTTTATCTACTCTTTTATTCAAAGTTACAACCTTTCCAATGCATCTCCATTAGATACATTATATTATCGACCAATTGCATTCAAATGAACATTATCCTTGAGCCTTGGGATTGAGCTAAATCGTTCTTCCTGAAAAATTACATTTTTAGACTTAACTACTATATTCATATGATACGAGTCATTAGATTATACAAACATAAATTCATAAGCTTTGTTATTTCCATTATAGCCTTGAAAAATACAATTCCTTTTTTACACAACTTCTTTCTTTTTCATTTAAAAACCTTTATGATTACCCTACAACCCCAAGCTCTCAAGTAATTGAGATTAGGCTTTCTATTTTTCAGAACTCATGTGGGGTTATCTTGTTCCTTTTGTTTGGAACTTTATTTGATGTGACATAATGTTGTAAACATTGTTTCTCCCTAATATCTATTTGCTAGACTAAAATAAGATAACGTGGCATTTACCATTTCTTTTAATACTCTATTTTTACATTTTGTTATGGGAAAATAAGGTGTAGTTTTTTAATGAATTATATTGGTAGACTCAAAGAAACTAGGCTTATAAAATACTCCTCATCTTCTGCTCATAGAACATTTAATAAACGATTCATGTTCGAGGTTCTACTTTTGACTTAAATATCTTAAATTAATTTAAGGCTTCATCCTTTAAATACCTTAAATATTAAATATACATAACAATATCTAGTACCACCATTTATGAAAGTCATAAAGTATTTTTTACCACCTATGGTGGGCCAACCATGCAAATTACAAACATCTAAATGAATTTAATCTAGAATTTTAGAACTTATTTCAACTATTTTGAAAAAGATTCTAGTGATCTTAGTTAGCATACAAGTTATACATTCATAAAAATTCTTTTTATTCTAAGAGTCAACATGAATTCATCATATTATCTATTTTTCTAAAATTAACACGTCTAAATTGAATATGCTATAAATCACAAGACTTAATAGTATAAACAAAAATATACTTATAGTTATTAATTATAGAGTTTGAATATATTCTCGCAAAGGTATCCCTTCCCTTAAAACTTTCCTCTCTCCAGCGTATATCCTTCAAATAAAAACTTAAAGTCATACTTATTAAGTAGAATACACGAGTCAATATTTTTTTCCCAAAGTGAATTCTAGTACTACAGTCCCTTTGACTTGGACTTGGACAAGTGAAACATTTTCCATATATAGAATATTTTCATCTTCTTCCTTTCATTGCCTCGATGAGATAATTGTTCTTATACACATGGTATGTTAGTGAGTTCATATTTTTTTATATTCTCAATGGACTAGCTATCTTATCTGTAATCATATACATTTTCCTATAGTTTTAGTTACTCATCTAGAAGATAAAGAGGGAGTTTGATTGTGCCACTTGAAATCCCATATTTCATCAAGGACCTTGTCTTTATCATGGTGTTGCTTGTGCTAAGGAGCAACTTAATGAAGTCTTGCTTGTTGCTCTTCATTTTTAATGATAGTATTTAGTTTTGTGATCAACTAGGGTGTGTTGATGTATCACTCTCCCCCTTTTGATAAATTTTTTGTAGATGGATACCATTTTTTATTCGCACTTTATCTTTTGAGTCATTATAATGTTTCCTTTAATTTAAGTGTCATAAGACATGAACATTTACATTTACATTAGATACACTTATGATGTATGTGATGTTATTCAATATTTATCTCATGTTATTTCTTTTATGTTTGACTATTTTTATATTAAACCTTCAATTTCATCCTTTTGCTCTTTCTCCTACTTTATCCCAAAAATATAAAAAAATAATAAATAGTTCTTAAAGTTTTCTCACATTCTTCAGTTTAGTTCCTAATGATAACAAAATCATTTTAACCCTATTAAATGTCAAATTTACACATTAATTCCTATTTAAATGACTCTATCTTTCCTATGTATTTTATAAATAGTCATTTATCTATTAAAATATTTTAATTTAGTCCTTATAATAATTAATTCTTAAATTTAAAATATTTTTACTTCTAAAATACATCAATTTTTTCTCTCAATCTCTAAATTATTGTGTGATTTTTCTTTCTCTTTATACTTATCAACTACTTTAAAATAAATTATTTATGAAAAATAATTTACAGTAAAATGCATTAAAATTTCATTACCTTTGTTATGTTGTACTAGTATAAGATTATTGCACAAGTATAATTTTTTATAATATTTTATTTTTATAATATTATTCTGTTACTATTATAAAATTATAATTTGTTATTGTGTATACTTTTATATTATATTAATTTTTTATGATATTATCTTTTATTATTTTAAAACTATTATTATGTTATTATTGTAGAAATATTTATTTTCTGTATTATTTTATTAGATTTACTTTTATTTATTTTATATTTGTTTGAAAATTATAATATTAATTCTATGTATATATATTATAAATATTAATTAATATTTATTATATTCTAAATATTTATTATATATTATTTTACTATTATTAAGACATAATTATTTTTATTTTAGATAATTTATATTTTAAGATTATTTTAATCTTAATTTAAATTTAATTTTTAATTTTTAATTTTCATTCATTATACAATATAGTTTATGTATTTTAACTTAAATATTTTTATATTTTGATTTAAATATTTTATTTTTATAAAAATGATGTAGTTTGCATAGCTTTTCCGTCAAATAACAAGGAAACGGAACAGAGATCTTGTCATATCGGATTATACAAGGTTGGTTTCAGGGGAGGCCATGTATAGTCAGCCTATCAGAATTTCAGATAAAATATCCATATACTTGCCTTGAAAAGTTTGCTATGATTGAATTGTCTTAAATATTATAATTTATAATTTTTAAGGGTGAAAAAAGAGATAAGAAAAAAAAGAAGCAAATAAAAAAGTAATAAATTAAATAAATAAAAATACAAGTATGTATATATAATCTATAATTACTTTCAACATAACTTAAGTTACTGCATACTGTTTTTGTTACTGTTTTTGTTATGGCTACGTAATACTATGCAGTAAGTTACTCTTATCTACTACTCATCTACAAATTTTGGGCAACGTACTAGCATCTGAAAAAACTCTCATTGCTGTGGATTACTCGTCTGAGCATGTTTGAATTTTGCGTCTGTTGATGCAGTCAATCATCCTTGTATAATCAGATGAATTGACGCTCATGATGATGGAAGATTCGTTGCATTAAAAAGTTCTGCTCCTGGAGAAATGGGTTATCATTCCTCACCTCCAAGCTCTTACAGCCCAGACCATGCCCTCTACATTTACATCTCACCATCTTTTTCACCGACTAAACCAAATATTATTTTCATCTCATAAACCGTATCGTAAAACATATTAGCCTCCTTCTTTACGTCTCATTATTTCATTCAGCAATTCTTGTGGTGTAAAATGTTATGTTCTTTTATGGACTGTTATCTTCTGCAGTTATGAAAGAAATGTTCAGCGGTGCATTTGTGATCCAAGAGCCTAAATTTACACAAATTATATTTAAAATTTCTTTTACAACATGTGAACTTATTTTTAAATTAATATTATGTTGATCCGATTTCTTAAACAAAATTCCAGGTGTATTCGAATTTTATGAATAAAAAATAGCTAAAATAAAAAACTATTAAAAACAATCAGTCTAACTCTTAATAAAATTGATATGTATTTTTCATATAAATATTGTCCATAAATGAAATGGTAAGAATATATATATTAAAAGTAAGATCCTGTACCGTAGGATGGTGATCCGCAAAAGGTAAGGGGAAAATATTATGACAAAAAGGTGGGGGGGAAAATCGGGCCAAGTAACGCAAGTACAGGTTAGCTGCTTAGCAGAATCCCCGCACAGGTAGCTAGCATGTGATTGAACGGAAGGGTGAACAGTTTCTTCTGGAAGGAACCAACCAAATATAATTATTATATAATCTTATTTTACCATCATTCATTCACGTTAAAAGGGAAATTTCGAAGCCGGTCCAAGTTCTTTCCCATCAGAGTCCGGATAGGGAGGTGTATTTAACCCGGCTAAACAGATTTACATGCCGCCCAGCGTATTAAAGGGCTTGGGCCCCAGGTGGATTCATGTCTCATAGATTTAGTTATTGGCTCCTTTTGAAAATTTTCCACCAAATCCATTAGAGAAACCCCTTCGTTGTAGCAGTGGGGCATCGAGTAAGAAAACTGAGGTCATGGTAGAAAGGAGTAATCGAAAAAGAGACTAATACAGAAGCAACCAAAAAGAAAACGGAACATCTCTTGGAGGGATTACTCGGGTTCCATTCCTACTTTATAATATACTCAATAAGTTATAAGCAAGTCAATGTCAAATAATCTCAATCTACTTTATGTCCACATCTTGTCGCATATAGATTTGCAAACATCTTTTTCGCGAACTCAAATAATCTCAGCGCGGCATGATCTAAAAAGACCATTTGGACCCCAAAATAAAAGAGCAAACTTGGATCCTCTCATCTATTGCCATAATCCCGACAGCCATCTCATGCAATTTGCAAACACAACCAAAAACTCAGGACGCAAGAGATGCAAACAAAAACACAGGCATCTTTCAATAAGTAGCTGTGAAGTGTGTTCGCACAGTTACTATGGGGCCTGAACCAACTAATAGGGATCCCCACACCACGTGCTTTCTGTAACCAATGCGCATCGCATAATCACCACAATAAATAATACCGGCTTAGGCCTAAGTTAAGGATAATGATTAAGAACGGTAAATGTGGAAAATATATTAATAAACTCCAGTTACTGCACAGCAACTGTGTAAATAGTAAAATGCTGCGAGTACGAGTACACTTAGTATATTGTACACAATAATTTTTATCAGCATCAGCATCATCAACAAAGACGATGTGGAGGGAAGAACAAGAGTATTTTACTTCTCACCAACCCAATTCTAGAACAGGATAGGCTTCCCTTTGAACAATGGAAACATATGGGGTGATCATAATTCTTAAAGC
Organism: Mucuna pruriens; assembly: GCA_025330945.1. Taxonomy (NCBI): domain Eukaryota; kingdom Viridiplantae; phylum Streptophyta; class Magnoliopsida; order Fabales; family Fabaceae; genus Mucuna; species Mucuna pruriens. The sequence continues at coordinate 3,394,220 of JAENHJ010000154.1, forward strand.
TAGCACTAAGCTAAACCATTATAAAATGAAGAAAGATAATAATAGTAGTGATGGAGATAATAATGATCTGTACAATTATTGGAAATTTACCTGGAGGGAACAGGGTTTAAGGCTCTAGCAAAGCCATTCATGGCCCCGTAACCCTTAGAACTAAAGCCCAAGCACCCAAGCAAACCCTGCCGGTAAGGCAAGAAGGTCTTTTTCCTCAACTCCTCGGCTTGAGCCCGGTTTGCTTTGTAGTGCAACTCGTGTGGCGAAGGTGGCACGCACCTCTTCCCAACACCGTTGGTGGGCTTGCTGCTCATTCTCCTGGCCCAAGCCTGAGAACTTCCTTTGGATTTATCAGAAGAAGGCCCCTTTTTGTGATTATCATCACAGGCCTTGTCTTTGGGAAGAGGAGCGTGGAGATTTTGATTAGTGGAGCTGGGGGTGGCTTTCTTGTCCTTGGTGGGAGAGAAGGAAATGGTGGACCAGAACTTGTTGTTACTCCTCCCTTCGCTTTTGCTTCGGAGAAAATCCGTCAAGAAAACCCAACGCTTGGAGCTCCTCCCAGCCGAAGAAGAGCGAGAGGACGAAGCCGAAGGAGTTGTTTCCAAACCCAAATCATGGACCTTTTCAGCTTGGGAGGAAGTATCACAGTTGCTGATTTGGCTCTCCAAGGTTGGGTAATGGTTATCATTTCCATGAATGTGATCTTCGTTCTCCACCCAGTCTAAAGGCGTGTTGCTCCTGAGAGGGGACATGGATCTGGTTCGTCTGCGAAGAGACTTGTCTCTAAGCCTCGTATCTCTGCCTCGTATCTCAGCGTTAACATTAACAGGCTCAGCTTTGTGGTCCTCATCTTCTTCTCCTTCCAGATCCAGCAAGGGAGACAGAACCTGAGGGCGTTCCAGGTGGGTGGACAGCTTCATGGGGCGTACCTGACCGTTCAGGAACAACTCGTCGGCGGAGGTCATGGAACCGGACCCGCCGGAGCCGAAGCGAGCTGAGAATTCGAACTCGTAACCCATTGCGGCAGAAGAGGAGTTATTTTCGTAGGAGGATGCAGCGGTTACGGCGAAATGCATTGGGCTGGCCGGAGCACTGTAGAAGAAGCCGGGGAGGGGTCCCCGTCCGGGGCTGGAAGGGGCGCTCACGAAAGGTGTGGAGCAGCTGCTGTCCAAGTCTTCGAACAGGGTTTCGCCATTGTTGGAGTCTGAAGCTTCTGGGTTCGCCTTTTGGCCATTATTGGTGGGTGTTTGAGGGTCCATTATTCGTCGTGGAGGAAGAAGAGAGAGTAGATGTGTGTGACCCCGTAATACCTGACCTGACGCCGTGCACACAAACAACAAATAAATAAATCTTTCTTATATTCTATGGATTTTAATACGGATTGCGCCATTTTGCCCTTTTCTATATCATTTTATATCCTTAATTGCCCTTCATTATTCCCTCCTACTTTTACCCTCTAACCCTCGGAAATTATCTAATCCTACACAAATATTATATTTTAAATTTAGGCACTTTGCGATTAAAACTTATTACAAAAGAAATAGAGGTCAAATAAAATAAAAATAATGCTTGAATCAACTTATGTATTCTAAAAGTACGTATGTTTGATTTTAAATTACAAAAAAAAAAAATGTTTGATTAATTTTATTTTATTATTTTCTTCTTTCAAAATTTTTATTCAACAAATTTATCTAACTTCAACCTTAATTTAATACAAGTCGTTAATTTTATATTTTATTTTATAATTTTGTATTATAAAGTTATAATGAATTTTATTAAAATATATTACAATATAAAATTGTCTTTACACTGTTTAATCATAAATTGTGATAAAATTATTTATCTTTATAATAATTATATTAAATCATTTTATGTAACATAAATTTAATTTATTTATAAAAAATATTTATACTAACCATATGTGAAAATAAAACTATTTGATAATTTAAATATTTGAAAATTTATATATATATATATATCTACGAGCTAATAAAAAAATCATTTCTCAAACAGCAGTAAACTTATCAAATAAGTTATTCACTTAATTAAAAAATTAAAAATTAATTAAAAATATTTACCATGTGCCTACAATACATACTCAAACGATAGTTGATCTTACAAATATCAGTATGTATACAACTGTAAACTGAAAATGAGAGTTGAGTCACAAATATCACTTCCACTGTCTTTCTAAATCGTCTAAGTATAATTATGTTATTATACATACTTTAATCATTCATTCCAACACCTTTTTTAGACTAATTTTCACTCTCAATTTTCGACTATTTGGTTGACCATAACTTCCTCTTTATTTTATATAATAGCTAATTTTTGCAATCTATATGGTTGATACTAAAACTAACAAATTAAAATTATCAAACTCAATAATTGTATATAAAAGAGTTGCATATTAGGTTTACTTATATTGCCCAATAATTTATGATAAATAGATTTAAAAAATATCAACACTAGATACATTTTTTCGTTTAGCTCTAGGAAAATCATATTAAATGTTTTATTATTTTGATATAATAATTTTATAACCATTTAATGCGTGTCTTCATTTACAGCACGTTACTTTCTAAATCTAACACATTTTACGTGAAAATGTGTGTGTTTATTATGATTTAATATCAAATATTACTTAAGTATAATTTAAAAGATATACATATGAAGCCCTTGATTAGTCTGAAAGTATAATATTATCTTGTACAAAGGTGATAACAACACATCAGTTATATTTATGGAACTTTTATATTTTAGACGTCATTTATTTTTTATTTTTTTAATGAAACATTAATACACAATTTATTTAATATTTAAAAATACGCCAACTTCTACAATTTTGCAATACCCATGCAATACAGTTCTATATTTAATTTAAATTGAACATTTGACCCACACTTATAGTAGTACTAGACATCTTAAAGTAACTAAAAAAATGTAACTTTTTTTTTCTTCTATATATTTGTAGTCTTAGATATCTAGTATTTAATAGTTACTTTGAATTCTAACAAACTTGAATCAAATTAGATAAAATCCACTAAAATACAACAAAACTTTGTTACTACATAATTTTTCACACAACATATAAATCCTATATGTTACTTTAAGAATATTTTCCGATGATTTGATTTACTTTCAAAAGCTTTTAGATCGTTTCTATGTGTTTCCCAAATTCAAAACAAATTTATGTGGTCACTTTTGAGCATACTAATACTAATAAATAAACCTGGAAAAAAGAGCACGGAATGAATTGCAACTTTTGGCTGATAAAATCATGCATGACAAAATAATGAATAATGATAATCATATTAAGGAAAAATTAAAGTTAGAAGATAAAATTTACAAATATCTTCTTATAATGTTATTACTAATTTTAATTAGATAATGTTAGTCATTAGTGGGTTAAAGCATTTACTAGTCTCATGGCTAGAGTGAATAAACAAACAAAAAAAGAAGTCTCGTGGCAAGAGATAGAAGCAGAGTGAAGTCGCAGTAAGGATTGTAGTCCCCACTACCTATTTCTGTGGGTAACTAAAATTGACCCATATCCACCCACTTGAGTATCCACTATATACTGTGTGAGTGATAGATGTTTATGGCTATTTATGAGTTTTTATAGACATTTGTTAACGTTGAAAAGTTTTTAAATATTAAAAAAATTATTTCAATGTAAATTTTTTTTTTTTCCACGTTATTCTCTTCTTCAAAAATAATTTTATTCAAAACACAATCACTAAATATACACATATCTTCTTATAGATATTCAAACTTTAATTCATTATCTCGTCTAAAATTAACTTAATATTCTGGATTCAATATTCTTTGGTATTCTAATACTATATTTAGTATACTTAATTTAAGATAAAAAAAACAAAATCACAATTACAACCATACTTTTTATATATAAATTAAAATAACTATTTTGATCAAAATTATTTTTAAAGATTTTTCTTAAATTTTTATCTCTTTTTAAATTAGTAATTTTAATATTTTTAGATATAAAATAAATTTTAATATTTTTCTAAAGATTAATGTTTGTAAATAATATTATATTAATATATACATTTAAAATATAATTTATATGAATAAAAATATTTATCTATTATAAAAATTAATTATAATATAACTTATTAATTAAAAATATTTATTTATTATAAATTTTAATCATATAAATTAAATTTGTACTTAATGAAATGTACACATTAAAATACTAATACAGATATATTTTTTTGTGAGAGATAAAGAAAAAGAGAGTAAAAAGTAAAAAATGAAAATAGAATAATATATTGATAAATTAGTAATTTCACTTTCTTATAATTATAATTTTACAAGTAGTAGAAATTCTAATTAGAATAGCTAAAATAAGTTTGACTAGATGGATTGATATTTAAAAAGTTTGATTCATATATATGAGTTAACTTGATCCCATTTGTTAGATTAGATTGAATTCCAAAAAATTAATCTAAAATGAACTCACTCATTTTATCATATATTTTAAAAAATTATTTTTAAATAAAATAAATTAAACTCAAATTAACTTATCTCTACCCCCACAAAATCTTATCAACTAAAAACGGAACGGATCAAGCTTTTTCCTCCTTTACCATTTGGCACCTCTAATCCTAACATTCCTCATGCCTGTTTGTATTGCAATAAAAAAACATATCATTTACTTCATTCACGTATACTTATTTGAAAACTCAAACCCGATCATAAAAAAAAAGTTTGATCGGTTTAAAAATAATACTAAAATTGAATTATTTTATCTAATCCAATCTTTTATAATTTAGATTAAATTAGTTATTTTTATTTCATTTTTTTTTGGTCTTTTTAATTTTTATGTATAACACTTTTTTTAATCAATAAAACATTGGATTTTCATTAATTAGAGTAATAACAAAATTCCGAATCAATACATCACCACATGAATTTTTAGTAGCTAGTTTTTTATTCAAAGAACGATACTCAAGGTTAAATACATAATAAATATAAAAAAAAACCATGTTCAAAATATTTAATCTCACTATAAATCTCAAGTTGGTCTAAATTATAAATCACAAGTTAAAATAATATGAAATTTAGTTGAGAATAGTATAGGAAAACTAATAGAAATTCCATATGCCTGTGATTCAATTAAGTTTAATTTGATTCAATTTTGAATATAGGAAATGGAAACCAAGCCCAACTGAATAAAAAAAAGTATTTTTTTTTGTTTCTTTTAACAATTTGTGTTTTTTTTTTCCTTTAGTTTAGCGTTTATAAATATTTTGAATCAATTCACAATACCTCTGATGGAAATAAAAGTTTCTAACTGGAAGATAATAAAAATATTTCTTAGGTATATGTGGTAAAGGTTCCTAGGAATTCTAATCCTGAAAATGAGATTTACAAGAAAGTGATTTAATTAGGAATGAAAAATTCTCAATAATAAATAAGAATAATAGTAAAAAAAAGTTATTTTTTATTAAAATATAACAATTAATATCACTAATATATACTCATAATATTTTTTAACTACTAAGATGGATCTAGTGGTTAAAAATTGAATATTATATACAAAATATTTTAATTTTGTTATTCTTATTGTATTTTTATATTTTATAAAATAATATATTTTTAAATGAAACTTATCTATTTATTACTACTAATTGCTTGTCAGGGTTAGCAAAAGAGTTAAACTTAAGTGAAATTTAATCTGACTTTTGCTGATATATTAATGAATCGAGGCAGGTAAGTTAATGCTTCCAAGTTGTAAATTTTAATGTTCACGTTCGGTTTGGGTCACATCGAGAGAATTAGATAAGCTGTTTACAAAGAGAAGATGAGAGTTATTGACTCATAAATATCTATACAATATATTACATTATTTTTAAATATCATAGTAAACAATATTGAAAACATTACTTATAATTTATAAAAAAATTAACCACATATTTTTTAATATATATTTTTGTTATTTAAATTTATTAATAATTATAAATTTTAATGAATCTTAACTTTTATTTAGTAAAATATTTTCTTAATTTTATAATCTTAAATAAATTTTACTTAAAAATAAAGTACGTTAAAAAAATTAGAAAGTTTATTACATGGCTTCCCTTTATAAGAAGCATGCAACAAAAATGTGAGTTGAATGAATATATTGTGATAAAATTGTGAAGTAAAGGAAACATTAGAAAGCGTTGATGAAGTGAGGCGCAGGTATAGATGAGTGGATGAGATGTAGCAAGGACATTTACTTTCCATAGGATCCTTCCGCTAGTTGTGGTGAGTATTTTAATGATAGTATCATTCTGCAATTAAATTAATGATCTAGAAAGAAGATACATAGCATATTAATCTGTGAAAAACTGAACATCATAGAAAGCAGAGACTCTTTTCAGTTTTCTCCAAACCCAAGAAAAAAACGAAAGAATATCAGTGGGTTGGGACGGATGTAACGTGGCAACTATTCTAAAGATCTGGGTCTTCTTCATCACTGCCTTAGAATTAACATTATTAAATAAAATTTTTATTAAAGACTATTACCACTAGGGAAGTGTATTAAAAATTATGAAAAATGAATTAATTATAAATTTTAATAAAAAATCACATTTTATTTTAAAACATATTTTAAGACATTAATTAGCCTTTGCCAACAAATTTTTTTTTAGGAAAGAGGTTTACAACGTCCAGCAAATCAAAGTCTGACAACCAATATCTGCATGTGCATTTTTTGTCTATTAAAGAAAATTAAAAGAAACTTAAACAAAATAAGTAAAAACTGTAAATGATATAATTTTGAATAGACATGAGTGTAACTCGATCTTCTCTCAGTTTTTAAATGAAAATTTGCTTTATATTTGTATATGTATTTGTTAATTTAATATCTATAAAATGAGTATTTACGAATATTTATACATATTTCTCGATGTATACTTTTTAAAAATAAAATAGAAAAGTAAAAAATATAAATTTTGAAATATATATTTATATTAAAGATAAATAATTTTAAAATGTGTATTTTTATTAAAAACAAATTGAAGCATTTTTAATTTTTGTTAGTATAGAAAAAAATATTTACAAAGTCACGATGTGTTGCCCTTAAAAAAATAAATTATTAAATCTTTGATATATTACCTTTTAGTAAAGAAGAACGTATTAATCCAAGTAAAAAGAAATTTATAGTCTAAATATATTTTTAGTATTGTAATTAAGCGTGTTTCTGAATTTAGTTCATGTAATTTTATTTTATTTTTTTGTGTACCAATCCTGCAAATATGAAACATTGACACTGCCATTTTTCCGAACATTGGCATTGCCATTTTTTTCCTTAGGAAGACGAGCTATCTTGTTTACATGATAAATATAATATTTCGTTAACTACTTACTTTATTAGTGATTTAATATAAGATTTAAACCTAATTCAACCTTACATAACCGATTTGAAGTCGTAATTAATTTCAAAAGTTATAAATGATGTAGACACGTCGAAAAATTAAAGTATATAATAATTTGTTATAAATGATGTAGACATGTCGAAAAATCAAAGTATATAATAATTTATTTATTATATAATTTGTAAGATCTAATAAACTAAATAATAATCATTATTATAGACTTTTGATATTATATTTAAAAAATTAATTTAAACTTAACTCAACTTTATAAAATTATATTATAAGATGAGAATTGTCTTAACTTATTTATTCTATTTAATCTATCGTATTAATCCAGGTGAAATCTTTAACAATTGTTGTCCTTCATTATGTGAAAAAGTTAGAAGATAAAAAAAAAATATTTACTTTATTTAAAGATATCAAAATTAAACTATTTAAATTTAATTTATAACATGTTTTACTTGCATGTAAATGAGAATTATAGATTATATAAAATACAATTCTTAATCTTAACAATGTGAAAATCGTTCATGTTATATTTTTTCCATTAAGAAACATGACTTCAATATTATTTAATATTTTTAATTTTATAAAAAAAATTAATTATTAATTATTTTCCATCTCCACATTTTTTTTTACTAAATTTTAGCTTTATCGTTAATTTTTCAAAATCTCATTTATTTATATTCTAAAATTAACTGATTTAACCTTGTTTTTCATTACTTTTTCTTAAATCGAAATTACTTATATTTTTTGTTTACCCATCAAAATAGTATGAATATATTTCTTCTAAATTTTAATATTTATCATAGTTTCTTAATTTACATTTTGAAAACTTTAGTTAAATTAAAAAAATACTTACACAATAGATTTTAGTTAAATAGGTGTAATTACTTTTACGGTTTTTTGAATTCGATAATTTCTCCTCTTTAGTTTTAGCCACCCCACCCCATCTCATCGTCCTAAAGGGACCAGGAAAACAATTTCGAGTACAGAGATTCAAATTTAGAAATATAGTTGTTTTTATCCGATTCAATATCAGTTAAAAATTGAACAGAAAGGGTGGAGTGATTCTTTGGTGGGAGGTGCTCAATCTTTTATATTAAACTTTACATTGTTATTTTCATCGGTACCTTGTTTATGCGTGTATGATACATTGCAAACTTCCATTTTTACTTAAATATTATATATATGCGTAACTTTATTAGTCAGAACCTCATTTTTTATATATTTTCCGTATAACATTATTACTATATATATAGAGAGAGAGCAAATTATAATTAATGACAACTGTAAATAAATTAATTCTAATTATATCTTATATATGTATTCCCTTTGATATAATAATAAGAAGGAATTTGGATATACAAAGAGTTTTTCCATTCCTCTTTCTGATTATAAGCGAACTATGGACAATATTCCAATTAAATTCCATTGAAGGCAGTTTAATATTATGGTTCATGTATCTAAGTGATTTAGAGAGAGATGAATAAGTGAGTGTCATGTGAGAAAGATATATATGTTGGGCAAAGGTGCAAAGTTGATGGGATCTCAGAAGATGGAAGGAAAGAGCTAACAAGACAAGGAAATAAGTAAGAAAGCACATGTCAAGTTGTATTGTTATTACATGTGTGGTGCGTTGACAATGCACGTCATATATAATAAAACAGTGTGGATTCCCATTCTCCTCTCAACAACTGCATCAACTTGAAAAAGTCAAGAACAGTAACACTACTTTTCTCTCACCTCAGACTCGCAGGACCCATGTGCGCACCAATTGCTATATTTTCATTACAATCGAAAATATATACTTTCTTTCTTTCTTTAATATCTACAATTTCTTTTCGTCCGTCCAGTGATTGGTTTTGGTCCATGGCCCAGTGTTGAATTCATTCATGCTATCGTCTATGACCATCACCACATTGGATATATACATGATGCATGCGTTTAATTTGAATTTATTAGGACAAAGAAAAAGAAAAAAACTCAACTTGGTTCTCTTAATTTGTATTTTTACCTAGTTAACAAAATATCACCACCATGGTTGGCGAGCTGTCCTCACGAGCCTTACCTTATTAGGAATAATTTTTTTTAAAAAAAATTTAGGAAAGATAAATTTCGGAAAGTTATTAGGACAAACATTTGGATTCTATGGACACTTAAAAAAATTTCTTACAATAAAATCGATTTTCATCAACTAAATTAATATTTGTTATTTTTGAAAATTTCTCTCAACTAGATGCACCTAAAATAGAGTAGACAAATCTTATATTAAAAGTTAATTTTGTTGGATTGAAAATCCAATTTATAATATGATATGAGATCTTATCCTACCACTTATTGTTAGACTTATTAGGTTTTATATTATTGATTTGTTATTGATCATTCATATATTTTCAGTCTTAGAAAATTTACGTTCAAAAATTTTAATTATTTTAAAATTATTATTAAACATATCGATCTACTCGCTATCGATTAGTATGTTTAATGATCGATGAAAAAAATATATTGAAAATCTTACATAAACTAAATATATACTAAAAATAAAATATATAAATAAAAGATAATCCTTCCTATGTACTAACTAAGGTTATAAGGTGAAATTACATTATAAGAGTTGTGTAATATCGTGGGTATTAAAACATATAAATTAAGAGACATGGTTCTCATAAGATGTGGCTGCAAATAACTAACCACCATTCAAAAGTTATCAAAACAAATTAATTACACATATATGTTCAATCAAATTTGTGTTGTCTTGTATGTAAAAACAATGTTAATGGGCAAACATAACGGCATACACAAGGGGACAACCATTTAAGCTTGACGCCAAGCAAAAGATCATGGCTTCAACCCCACGATGGGTCATGGGTGCAACTCTACTGTCTCAATTATCTACAAACATTTGCACAGTTGTTCAATGCATTTATAATTGGGATTGTTGTATTTATTTTAAATTTAAAGCTTATTATATTTGGCTTTCTTTAAAAAATTATACCTCTATTTTTATTATATTTATACTTCAATGCCCTTTCTTGTTATACTTTATACACTATCAACATTCTATTTGTCTATTTCCCAATGTAAATAATAAAAAAAAGAGAACTAAATAATATTATATATTCTCTCTATATAATATTTTACCCGTTAACTTTTCTTTTTTTTGAAAAGCCTCTAACTATATTTTTGGATAAATCAAAAGTACGTATAAGATCAAATGATCTATTTAAGGCCATTATTATCACACAAGTGATGCCTTTGGGTTTATTTGTGTTAATTCATTTTTAACGTATAAAACTACGGGTAGAATCAAAATTTTCCGAAGTAAAAAGAAAAAAAAATGTTGTCGGTACACTCTGTTTGCAACGAGTGCATCATAAAAAGAAAAGGAAAAACGGACTGAAAAAATCACAAAACTCTTTCTGCTGTTTGGTATTCTTTTAGGAAGAAATAAATCATAAAAGAATTTATTTGTTTCACAGTTTCTATAATCATTCCAATTTGAATAGAAAGATGAAGAAAATCACATGTTTTATAATTAATTATCTTTTATTTTTAAACACTTTTTTTTATTAATTATATTTAGATTGTTATAAATATATATGTTTGTTTTTACTTTCTATACAATTAAATAAGAAAAATAAAAATTTTATTTTATTTGTTTTTTTTCCTATCAAACAAGTTAAAAATTACCTCACTTTTTCTTCCTTTTCTTTCTTAAATCAAACAATTTCATAGTATTAGTAAAGAGGATTAACGGAGGAGGACTGTTATTCTATTTTCCTTTCTATTTTATATTTTTCATACAAAATTATCGTCTACCATAAGCTTTTTACAGATTACTTGTATATATCGTAACAAGGAGTACATGACAGTATCCATTGCCATAAGCTTAATGACAGAAAAGTTAGATAATTTATATGAAGTCTTAAATTTAAATTTTGTTCGTATTGCACACACACGAAGAAAAAAAAGTATATGAGAGTTTTGCCAAATTAAATAAATTATGATTTTTTTAGAATGTTAAAAAAAGCACTTTGTTAAAAAAAAATTAGACTTCATTTCAACGATCTCTACATTTTAAAGTAAATTAATCTGTAATCGTCAAAAAATACTCTAAATATATATAAAAAATAAAAAGTCATAATTTCATATCATTTAGGCTACTGGGTAATTTATTTACGGGCTGGTTCTTTAGTAAAAAAAAAGTTCAGGTATGTTTGGAGAATATATTATTTCTTAAAAAGTTAATTTTTAAATTCTCATAAAACTATTAAAAAAACAATAATCTTCGAAAATAAATAAATTAAAAAGCTATTTTTTATGTAAGCTTTGAAATATCAGAAATTAAGCAAAAAGAAGTTGTGTATTCCCAACAGTTCTCAATTGTCATTCCACAAAATAATAATAATAAAACTTGCCAAAATGAAGAAGATATATAGTCATCATCTGACTTTAAACACTTTTTACATTAACTAATGGAAATATAATGCATACATAAACTGAGCTAAAGACACCATAACGGATCCAAACAGACCAAACCATGGGTTTCTTGCAGACTATCCTTAAAACTATCAAACGGTTCCTTACGGGACAAACAAAGCATGAATGCGATAAACCCAAATGTAGTAGTTTTAACAGAAAACAGAAATTTGAACAATGAAAAAATGTTAAAATAGATTTTATTATATTATAAACAAGTTCTAATTTGCTGCTGCTCCATGGGTTTTTTTTGGTTCTCGGAGTAACAAAATGGTAGCAAAATTATTATTTAAATCTTTTCCAAATACTCGAAGGAAAATCAAGTAATAAACCGTTTAACCTACTAAAGCCAGCCTATTGGTTGAAATAGGTTATACAAAATCTTTAAGTTAAAATTTTATAATTGTTACTGTTAAAAAAAAGAAGTAATAAATCGTCTCGCACAAAATTACCTATTCAACAGGTTGTCCTTGAATTTTCCTGGTCACTCTGAAGTTCAAATAAGTGAACTCTTAAAATTACTTAATGGATCAGTGCACCACACTTAACTTTAGTGCATGTGAGACGAGTTCGCAGTAGCTACATATATGTGAAGTGATTTCACTCAAGATCCAGCTTGGAGAAGCTCGTGAGATTGTAAAATCATGTGATTTTACGATTTAGCAAGCTATCCTAACAACATTATTGTCAATAAAATATAATTTATTTTAGAAAAATAGGTTATACACTTTTATATAATTATTTAATCACTAATAATCAATAATGATAAATTTATTAATTTTTACTATTAATATTTTAAAGTCATACTAATAATGATATGTGATTGAATGACTATATAAAACTGTTTTACTCTATTATTACATAGTTATTAAATTCTTTATTTTATGCTTAAAGAGTTTTAGTCTCTTTAATTTTCACTAAAATTATGTTATTTCTATTTTTTATTTTGGATAATTTTATTATTTATTTTGATTTTATAAATTTTGGGTATTAAGCAAGGTAATTATATTTTCTACCTTTAAAATTCACCATTTTACAAAATTGTAATAGATTGAGTATTGGCCTACCTTCACCCAATAAGATTCTTCCGGTCAACTATGAGCTCAGCACCTTGACATGTATTGGTGTGTATTAAAATCCACACAATTTTACATCATTCTTGTCCACACATAAGTTAGGTACCTTATCTCACAACCCGCACAGTAAACATCATTCTTATCCACACATAGGCCTAGGTCGCTCACTTGACAATGGTCATTCAAGTTCCTTTCTTGTCAACTTTTGACCTAGGAAACTCATTTGATAACCACTTATCTTTACTCATTTTCTCATATAATTTCTTGTACTTATCTCTTAATGCAATGACAATATATCTCAATCAATTCACATCACAACTCAAAAGCATAACATACACAACCTATCAACCCATACCTTTCTTATATTCACACGCAAAGGGATCTACTAACTAAGTTTAGCTTTTGTTCAACGAGTGTACTATCTTGCTTTGGGAATCAAAGCCATAGCGAATTTTGTACACACTTTTGCCTAATGAGACTCCTCGCTCACTCAAGAATTAGAACTCTAGATGTCTTGCACTCACCTTAGCTCAATGAAGCATAACCCACCCCAACGAACACTTAAGATAAAGGATACACACAACTCTTTGTTTTTCTCACTAAATAAGGCCATTTCTCACTTAGTGACTTTGGGTCACAATACTCAAAGACTTCCCCTTATTCAGCGAAAACCTTGACAAAGAGTTTCAACCTTTTTCGCTCGCTCAACAAGCTTCACAAATCATCCAACGAGTGGGATCCCAAAATGCCCTGCTCTCAGGTCTTAACACTCTCGCACGAGCCTCACTGCTTGCTTAGCAAGGGAAGTTGTAATTCTTCTAGTGCTCATTCTCTCTCAATGAGCATTGTGCTTGCCCAGCAAATAGGTGCAATAGAGGATAACTCCTCTATTCGACATGCTCTCGCTCAACGAGAGTCATCTCTCGCCTAGCAAGGAGTGATGAACAATAGTTTGTGATTTCACGTCTTTTTTGCATAACTCACCCTAATTCTCAAAATTAAACAGAGAAATCCTAATCAATCTAAGTTCTCTTGCACGCATCAGTTCAACACATAGAAATACACATAAAACACCATTCAATTTCATCATTACATACAAAACCTCCAAATTGAATCCCAAAACCCTCAAACCATGAACAACCACAAAAATCAAGTAATTACAACAATTAACCATGCAATTTCACACAACAATTAACCATGCAATTTCACACAAAAATTACATTAAGACACAATACTAATCCAAAAGTTTAATCCTCTTTCAAATACCACCAAAAACTTTACAATAACAAATATTAATAGGGATTCTAGGGACGACTTTACTACCTATCTTATATAAAGAAAACCCAAATAGTGAGATAAAACTCACTCCCCCTCCTACCTAGAAAAACACAGACATAGAAAACACATTCTTCAGAGTTGTTCTTCTTGTTCGTCGGGAATTCCCTTCAAAGGTTCTCCCTCCTTTGCACTCTGACTTGAAATCACATGTTTAGGAAAATTAACTTAGCAACAAAGGGTCTTTACGATTCATTTGAAAGATGAGAAAGATTAAACTATCATGGATTTAATGTTTTGCATAAAACTCAACTTGTTCAAAGACTCTCTTCGCTTCCATATTGCTTGATATCCCACTTCTTATATAGGAGAAAAAGGAAATGTATGAGCTCATATTACTCTATGTGAGAGACTTGAGCTATCTCACTCCTTAGAAAAAGGTTATGCATGAACTTATGTACTTGATATAAAACTTAAGTTTTTGCTATATTTAAATGACATATTTTTCTTAATTTAATTAATTAAAACCAATTTTAAAACTCAACATATATCTCTCCCAAAAGATTATTTATTTAATTATAAAATAATTAAACCACTTATTAATAATAATTAATAAAATAAAATATTTACGACCAATAACAAAATAGAATAAAAATTAAGATGTTACATTTGTATTTTTTTCCAAGTCATATCCTTTGTCCAATATCCTTCGTCACTTTTGCCCTCAACCCTAAAATGTTATTTATATTTCTTTTTTACTTTCTTTTAGTTAAATATATAAGCTATTATAAAGACAAAAAAATTGCTTTTCTTTCTCGTCTCTTTCTTTTATTTTTTCTTATATTTTTTTATTATACTTTATCCATTATTTATTTATTTATTGAGTACAATGCTTTTATTTGGAATATGAGAAAAAGGCTACGAAAGAAAACATAATTTCCAATGCCTTTTCTTGGATTTGAAATAATATGAAAATTGAAGAAAAAAAGATATTTATGTGGGATTCATATTGAAGCCCTTCTCATTTAAACTGGGGAAAACGAGAGCCGAGACTGAGGGACACAATTATTTTCTTTTTTAGCCTCATTTTGTGTTTTTTTAATTATTATTATTATCATCATCAAATAACAATTAAGAATGTAAATAATTTTATAAAAATATTTTTCTTAACTTTCTTTTTATACCTTTCCATTAAAATAACTTAAAAAATTCTTCTCACTATTTGTTCACTCATATTTCTTTTTTATCTTCTCTATTTTTTTTTCTCAAAATAATACAGATGATTAGTTTATAATATATGTCAGTACAACTAATAAAATCGGTATACATTAATAAGATAAACATGAAAGCACCATTTATGAACTAACTTATTTTAAGCTTCATTTTTGTCTAATCTTTCATTTGTCTTAACATCTCATGCTCTTGTTTTATAGCAAGCTTCTATACGTATTTTCTATAAAGGAGAGTTTATGTGAGGATGAAATTGGAAAAAAAAAATCCCGCAAGTAGTTAAGACGTCATGCTGAAAATTTGTTTCTTGTTATAAAGACAACAAAAAATAAAATATCACAACTATTTTTTTTATAATTACATTATAAGTAAAAAATATTCAACTATTTTTGTCAACAATTAGTTTTTGTTAAAAAATCTAATTAATCATTTTTAGTAAAAATGTTTTTACTCAATTATATGTATAAAATTCGATTATTTAACAGATTTCGAGACTACCTGAGACTACATTGCATATGCTTTTATTTAATACCAGTAAATATTTTCATAATTCACCCTTAGACCTTATATGATTCGTCAATCTTATATTACATTCATATTTCATAACCTACATTGACTAAAATTTTGCATCGTATTAGTACAGGCCGAAGAGAAAACAAAATATTTGCTTTTGTGTCTTTTCATACATAGAAGTGGACTATCGGAATCACATGCGAATCAGTAAAGTACTGCAGGTTATGCAGTCGCACATTTGCACCCATTTTGGGTGCATATCCTTCAATATCACATGATGTGTAATAATTTTATTGAAAATAAAACATATCTTTTTTATTGGAGAATCCTCAACAGCTATTATCCTAATCCCAATCTATATAGACGGGTTAATCTTTCTCCGTGACAAGTCAAACTAACATAAATACATGAAGTGTATCATATCAAAATATTTCATGAGTAGACTAATTTTGACAATGCAACCATGTGGAAATTATCAAATTTAAACTTAAATAAAATTAATCTTAATCATCCCTTAACATGCTTACATGGTCAAGGCCTAGCCCCCTTTCACTTCTCACTGGATAAGTCGTCTTAACTTCAAATTTGGTTTATTAATAAAGTTTTCAAAATTAATATACAGTTTGATCCTTAAAAGTAGTACCTTATATTATTTGTATCCGTTAAGTCTTGTTCTAGACAAGATAGTACTTTGAGGAATAAAATTATTTACAAGTTGACAATTTAATAGGATAAATTTGTTAACACTTGTAACACTTTAGAAAACCAATTGCATAAATCTACATTTTCAATGGCCAAAATAACACAAGTTGACTTTTAATCACCAAATTATATGTTAACTCAGTTTATAATATCATCCCAAGAAGGATTAGACTTATTATGTGGTGATTATGATTTATGATAACCAAACTTTTTTGTGGCTTTGTATAATCATATATAAGATAAGAATTTATTTTTCATGGTACATCAGAATTGAATCCATCTTGCTCAACGGACTTTTCATTAATATCGGCGCCCTTACAGTTAGAAATAAATGCATGCATTTATTCGAGAAAGTGAAAGGGACTTCAATATGTACTCTTTGTCTAAAAGTTCTCAATCAACAACAGAACTGGCCCCAGAAGATTGTAAGGTGGATTCCTGAGATCAGAAGTTGAATGGAATTGACATGAACAGACAGTATTAATGGGAATCATGCTTGTTTGCATCATTAAATAATGAAAATCAGAAATTAAAATTATAAAAATGTATAACTCCGTCAGTCTCTTGATTAGCATAATATTTTCCTAAAAGAATCCCAAATTAACTGAAAATATTTTAAGTTCTTAAAATTTGAAGCTTCAAAATGGAGAGGAAACCAACTGTTCCGGGAGTGAAGCTGCATCCAGTTCTTGTACTTCAAGGACCTAGAAGGAACCAATGGTGACTCCAGACCAATAATATGGCCACGAAAGAATCTACAGAACGCCCTTTCCAGTTTAGCAGGATTATAATTGTTTTTATTTATTTATTTATTCGTTCGAAATTTTGGTACATTTTGGATTGACATTTTTTTAAAATGTTTTTTCCTTCTAATAATCTTCAGATTATGTATTAATCAGGCGTGATAAATTGTATAATGCAGAATGACAATTTATACTGGGTTGAAAGATTAATTGATAGATTGAATTAAACGATATAACATTATATATATATATATATAGGTCTGACGATTTATACTGGGTTGAAGGATTAATCCATGTATTAGACGATATAACATTATTCATTTTTTTTATATAGGTCAGAAAAATATGATCTAGAAAGATATTTTAACTTTTCAACGGGTAAATAATAAAGATAAATCTAAAGGACAAAAGCGTAAAAGGCACTGCTCCACAGAATTGGTTAGAGCATACCAAACTTGACATTGATCGTGCAGCAACTCATAGTGCAGTCTTGAGACAGTTATCACAGGGGCTAGATCCATACTTGCAGGCTTTTCTATCAAAAGATTCTCCGAAGTGTTTGAGTAAAGTTTGTCTCCGGCATTCAACCTACCCATCCAAAGATAAAATATAAAGTCTCGTGGATAAACGCCTTTCGGCACTAGGGGCCAGTATGTTACACCCTCAAATCCACGGGTGAACAATTTATGGATGTTTTTTATATCGAAAACTTTTTTAATCCCATTTCAAAGGTATTAAACTGACTACAGATGTTAGAGAAAAAACGAAAAACAATAGATGTTGAAATGTAAAGGAGCTTAAGTACCTTCATTTCACAGTACTGTTGCATATTTTTGGCTTGAGCCATTTCTGTCTTAAAACTTTCCTTTTTATATCCTTGGCCGTTTCTTATCATGCATACAACTCTACTAAAATCCTTCTTCTGGTATAGAGCAATGCAAACTGAAGGAAGATTATCTCTTCCAGCCCTTCCAGATTCTTGATAATAGCTTTCGATTGATTTTGACATTGTATTGTGGATGACAAAGCGCTGTAAACATGCCAAAAAAGGAAAATTTGAGTAACAAAATCAGTAAATCTAAGATACCAATACGAAATTCTCAGTTAAAACTAATCCTTATATTTGCAACTGGCTATATTAATGCTTTATTTAAGCTCATAAGGCAGGTTCGATAAATGATGCTGATAGATTTTGGGTTTATACTTTCAACTTGCACTTGGGCAGGATGGATATGATAATAAGATGATCGCTAATAATTTGAATAATTGTAGGAACTATCATTTTTATTTTAGATTTAGTTAAGTCAATCAAGAATAAAAGGCTTGGAAAAAAAAAATTCCTATATAAAGTTCCAAGAGTTTGAGATAAATTTTTTTGGTAATGCTATGATAGAAAAATGCTTTACAAAAAGGTTGGTCCCAGGCATTTCTTAGTCATTAGACTGGTGA
Source organism: Mucuna pruriens (assembly GCA_025330945.1). Lineage (NCBI taxonomy): Eukaryota > Viridiplantae > Streptophyta > Magnoliopsida > Fabales > Fabaceae > Mucuna > Mucuna pruriens. Next base: position 3,413,066 of record JAENHJ010000154.1, read on the forward strand.
TCAATAAGTAGTAAATCAATAATAGACCATTCAGTTTATATATTAACTATCAAGCCACGGAATTATCTTCAGAGAAGGATGTAATTTCTTTCTTAAAAGTGTAGAATTCCTAAAGAAAGTTGATCATAAAATTGTGAATGATAACGGCATTATCATAATTTTAAAAACGTAGCTCAACTTACAACATCAGGTTTGTCTATCCCCATTCCAAAAGCAATAGTTGCGCATACAATATGGACCTCCCCCTCATGCCATTTCTTTTGAACAGCTACTCTCTGGCGGGCAGCCAAGCCAGCATGGTAATACACTGTCTTGATCCTACATTTCTCGTTCAAAAATTTGGAGACCTCAACACATTCACTTTTTGAAAGGCAGTAAACAATTCCACACTGATTCTTGAAGCGATCAATTAGTAGCTGTCCAAGCTGCTTTAGTGGCTCCTTTGTCTTACCAATCACTTCATAATTTAAATTTGGTCTGTCAAAGCTTCTTTCAAGAACAAGTGCATGGGGAATTCTTAAAGCATTTAATATGTCCTGAAAAATAAAAACCATTTAAAGGCAAAAAAAGGGGGGGAAATACTCAATAGAACTGTTCATCACAGTGATTTGATATTCTGATTACCTTACGAACTGCATGGGTTGCAGTGGCAGTCAATGCCATGACAGGTACATCTGGAAAGTGTTGCTTAAGAGATCCCAATCCCCGATAATCAGGCCGGAAATCATGTCCCCATTGGCTGGAAAGCATAATATTCAATTTAATATAATGAATGTATAGTAGATAATTCAATATCTCTTATTAACAACAAAAATCACATAGCTTTAACAACTCTATCTCCTGCTGAAGTAAACTTTGCTACTCTGGCAGTTTAAGCTCTCCTTGCACAGCAAAGGTAGAGTTTGACCCACTTTTTTCATCTTACTTGAAAGTTACAAGTTACAATTAAAACCTTAAAAAATAAAGCTAAAGCTGTTTAGTATGTTTACAATTTTCTTAGCTTAAACATCTATAACCATTCCCCAACTCAAACTACTATCAAGTATCAGCTACCCATCATCATAGATCCCACACAACTCTGGTCATTTTTGTGCAAACCAAGATCCACAGTGCCAACTCTGGCCACACAACTCTGCCAATTTTGAAACTCAAAGACTCTCATTGATTTTTGGAAAATTGAATGATCCTGAAGCATTAGGATTTTTGCATTTTTTTACTGCATTTTCTATGGACTTTTGAGCTAGGGTGTGAATTCTCGAGCAACCCAAGGGTGAGACATCCTTCGGAGTTTGGAGGGTTTAATAAGGGATCCTAAGGTTCATCAAGTGAGGTATCTTGATTGAACAAAGGAGACTTACAGAGGAAAATCCTAAATGTTTGGATTGGGGACTAGATGTAGCTCTCAATGATAGAGAACGAACCAATGTAAATCTCTTGTGCAATCTCTCTTAACCCTTTCTTTTTCAATTCTTGCATTTAATTGTGAAAAATTGATTGAATGGATCATTATCTTGACTTCTATTGATTGAATAACATTGATACATTGTCATTGTTGTTGTAATATTGGCTGTATTGTGAACATACAAATTGTCTCATTCCACTCATTGCACTCCATCTAAGTAGGTCATTGTATAGTTGGTCAGCATACATTAGAAATTTGCATTAGAATCATAGTTTGAGGTTTATTACATTAGAGGTTATCTCACACTATAACCCCAAAATTGAGCGATCTAACAAGGAGAGACAATCAATTTTGGAGTTTTTCAGAAAAGGGTTTTTAAAAGATTCTAAAAGTTTTGAATTGCTCAATTCACCCCCTCCCTCCTCTTGAGTACATTAATTTTCACCAACAGATTTTGTGAGTTCACCATATCCAAAGTGTTATTACTTGCCACAATCAACCTGTCCATTTTCACTTGATTTGTTTTCTTAATGGTCACCAAGAGAGCTTAATTTAAAATGACATTTCCTGAATAATGACACTTCATTAATAGTTAAACTTTGGGACTTGTTCATATTGTGTGATCAGTAAGTCACATATGAGCTCATATAGGGCAGTGCAGCTTCAAGAATGTCTGATCAATGCTAATGTTATGTCTCAAAGTTTCTTACAATTATAGTCATTGATAAAAAACAAGTATTGGGATTGTACACAAAAAGAACAAGGCATACCTAACACAGTGTGCCTCATCAACAACAAAACCTGCTAGCTGTCCCTGTAATTTAAGAGGGAACACCAACCATATATACTTCAAAATCTATTGCTCAGCCACAATGGTTTCAGAAAAATGTACTCAAACCAAGAAAACTTTACCTTCTGATGCATGCATTTTAGAATCTCAAGAAACGATTGGTTGCCAGCAATTCTCTCAGGTGTTACATACAAGAGTTTGCATGATGGTTTGCCTTTTCTGGATACAAGAAAACTAATATAAGAAAAATTAACATTAAAGCAATCAGTATGCTCAGAATTTTTTCAAAAGAAATGATACTAGTACTACTATTACACTATTCTCATGGGCAAATTATCAGACAGAACATGATAGATAAGAATAGACAAAGAAGTGAAATTCACCTTAGCTCTTGGAGGACAGCTGTAGCCTGGGAAGCAGTTTGTTGAGAATTTAAAAAAGTAGCAGGTATTCCAAACTTGAGGTTTAGTGTTATTATCTGATCCTGAATGAGTGAAAGTAATGGAGATACAACAACAGTAACACCTGGTTGAAGCGTTGCTGGAAGCTGTAAGCACAAAATAAAGCAAACATGTTCAGAAGCACGTATTTATGAGACAAAAGATAATATTTTCACCAATCAATGAAGTCTCTGCGCACAAAGCACAGTTTAGAATTGGAACTACCCTTCAAATAATGAATAAAAGAGAGTAAGAGACAATCAAGATACACAATCATTTGACACATTCTAGATCTTCAGCACTTTTTGAGCAAATAGTTACTTCAGAAGAATATAAACATCAACCATATTAAGTGGTTAGAGGAAAATGGCCAAAAAATAAACATACAAAAAACAAAAAAGGGGTTACAAGAAAGAACTGACCTGATAGCAAAGAGATTTACCGCCCCCAGTAGGCATAAGAATAAAAGAATCTTGTTTTGCCAAAGCTACTTTACATGCTTGATGCTGCAATGGTCGAAATGTCCTATTACCAAAGATAACAACATTTGCCAATTCAATATCATCTAGTGCTTGCAATTCTTCATAAGTGAGAGTACTGCTTTTATCCTTTGATGCAAAGGAGGATTGCATTTTGCTGAAAGTTGATGAAACCGAGCCTTCAGTGATGCCACTTCTGTAACCCTACAACATATATTAATCATTTCAGTATAGTCTCTCAACATCATCTCAGGCTTATATACCAGAAAGTCTAGCTAACAAAAATAAACAAAAAGAAAATATTATAGAACTAAAAATAGTCACAGGAAACTTTTACCTCTTATTCTTGCCATCCAAAATGATCAACTATTTTTGAACTAGACAATACATTTAGTTGATCATCTAAGAAAGAAGGTAGGTGAAAAATCCAATTTAAATGTTTTGGTAGCAGCTCAAGGTTCCAACTATCAAAGAAACTTTCCTTGCAATTTTTATTAGTACCATATTGGGTTTGGGTTACATCATTTCCTTTTCTTTTAATTTCATTATATTCCAGATCATTTAATAATCTTTGAACGTGGTTTTGGCTTTTAAAGAAGCCCAACATTTAAGCATTAGAATATATGTATGTGCAGATCCATAATCCATGTAAATGTATAGTTTTAATCTTGTTCACAAAGTTTTTAAGTTAATCAGTATAATATTACATATACACATCACATTGATGTTGTTTCAGAAACCTCACTATCATTCCTCTTCCCATTTTTTTATTTCATCCGCATCAGTCTTCCTTCCCTATCCACTTTATTTGTTTAATCCACAGTTATGCATGTCCACATCCGAATCTCGTACATTCACCATTCTATTGAACCGAATATCAAAGATTACAACGTATATTAATTTTTATTTTATTTTCCGAAAGGCTCTCACCACTCGAAAATAAATATTAATTAAAACTGATACCACTGGTAGGATTAAAGAAAACAATCTGAACTCGAAGAAATTTTAGTCACTGTGCAATTTAAAGATATTGAGTAAAACAACAACCACTTGAGCAAATAAATAAAAAATTTAAAGATAAAATCAAATTATTGTGTTACCATAGTTTTCTCCCTTGAAAAACTACAGTGCATATCCTCATCGTCACTTGAATCCAACTCCACTACATTAGTCCGGCGTTTGCGTCTCTGCGGTTGAGGCGAATCGTCAACAATGTTAACGAAGCTTCTCGAAGCGTGACCATTATCCGCATCGGCACACGTGGAAACAGTTTCGTCGAGCACGTGCGTCAAGGTTCCGCACGCTTGCGATTCCATTTCCTGCAGGTCGTCCCAATCCTCGGTGGCCTGCATAGACTCGGCCAGAGAGGCGAGAAAATCGTCGCCGCAGTGCTCGACGGTGATGAAATCGCGACCGTCTTCGCCTGAGTAGAAGAAAGGAACGTCAGTTAACGGCGTTGCGTAAATGCATTGGACGAGACATGAGAGGAAAGCGTACCATAGAGAGCGATAAGACGGTCGAGGCATTTGTTGGCGGAAGATTCGTCGAAGCCGAAATCGAGGGCTAAGCTGATTAAGCGAACTTTCTCTAACTCCAGATCTTGCTGCTGCTTCTTCCTGCTACTGCTTCCCATTTCGATTCCCGCGCTTTTTTCTGCTTTCAATTCTACTTTTGCCCTTCTTCTTCTGCTCCCGGTTTAAGAACGTTCGGACGCATTTGCTGCTTAAACCAAGTTGTATTATTATCTTTTTCTTCTTAAATTATTTTCTTTATTTTTTTCAATTGTTTTATCTAATTTACCGGTATCTTCTAACGTGGTACTGACAGTTTTTTTACTGAAAATTCTTTTTATACATAAGAATTATAAATAAATTTTCACCATGTTAATTTTTTTATCCCTTACTTTTAAAGTTTATATATAACAAAAAAAAGGTTATTTTAGAGGAAATAACCTGTGGATGCAACTAGTCAAGAATTATTCTCATTTTATTACATTAACTTTTACTTTTCCGTTTATAAATGCGGCTAACTTGACAACGTTATCCATTTTGCCATTTTGCTAAAACAAAGTCAAAACAGACCATTTTTTTTAACATATCAAAATGAGTAAATCCTAAATAATCAAATTAGTATTATTGAATAGTAAATATGAGTAAATAATTAAATTAATCTGTAAACATAAAATATTGATAGTATTATTATTTGAACAATAAAAATTAAGTATTTTGTTTCTAAATATATATTTAATTGTCAATTTAGTTTCTGAGCGTATATTTTATCAATAAAATTAATCCTCCAAACTTTATATTATAAAGACTAATTTAATTAAACAAATTTACTTCAAATATTAAAATCCTTTGTGATTCAAGCACTAATACTTTTATTTAGTACGAGACTACAAATATTTTTCAAAAAAAAAAAATCTTCTTAAACGGAAAGAAAATCATATCAATTGATATATACATATATTCAAGCATTAATATAAATCACGCTGTATTTTTTAAAAACTAATTCAACTATTTATTTTGTTGACACCCTTTAGTTCATATATGCTAATTCAAGATGTATCTAGTAGTCTATTAGTAGTCAAGTATAATTTAACAAACTACTCATTCAATCAACTTTATACGCATTATGTATTTTGGTCTATGTTTTAATCTATATGTTTTTTTTATTTGTATATTTAATTTAAAAATTTAAATTTAAAATATTTTATTTAATTCAAATATTTAATTAATTTGCATTAAATTATTTTAAATTTATTGTAAGGATTTTTGGAAAATTTAGTATTCTAATAGTTTATGCACAGTGTTGGGCTCGATCCCTTGATAACTGGACAAAAATTAAGTTTCTTATATTTTTGTTACTAAATTCTCAAATAAAATACTTATATCTGAATATATTTTTTTAATTTATTAACATATTATGAATAGAGGGTATTAAATGCTTGAAAAATATCTACTTATTACTGTTTGATTTGAATATTTGATAACAAAAATATAAGAAAATTTATCTAAATTTTGACATTAATTCTAAGACTAATGACGATGTTATTTGGATGAACTCCTCAATGTTTATATAAAAATAATAGGGAGATGAGGTTCATAATTGTAATAGTTGATATTTTTCAAATATGCAGACCAATCCACGTCATAGTTATATAAAGTTTCATTTTTAGTCCAATTATCATAAAAATAACTGGGAGATTCTTTTTGCACTTTGTATTTCAAAAATTAGTTTTAGAACTAAATTTTATATTTTGAAAATTAGCATTCAAAATATAAAAAAATTGGGGAAATGAAAAGAGAAAAGAGGTACAAATAGAATTATCCAAAAACAAAATATTTCCATACAAGCATGTAACCATAGTTCTTTTTGGTGTACAAAACGGGGCCAAGGCCCGAACGTTATTTAATTTGTTAAACGTACAAATTATTTCCTGAATCTAAAAGGAACACCAATTTGTTTACATGATCATGCCTTGAGTCTCAAGGTAAAAAAACAAGAACAAAAATATGACTTGAATCTCATTGTTCATGTTCTTGTCACGGGTGATTCCCAACTAGCAGGACTGAAGATAACCTATGACCAAAGCATTTGAGTGTGTTTTAGGTTTGCATTATGACCTATATATATCACCTTCGGATCTGATCATGTTTTCGTTATCCTGGAGAGTGGATTTTTGATATTTCTGCAAGGAGATATGCTTGCTACCTTGTAATGGTCCTTCCAGAAGAGAGGGATTTGGTGTCAAATGCCACGTACTCTACTCGGTCTGGGAGGGAACACAATTCTTCAATCTCGAGTTCAAAAGACGAAGAAGAGATTGAAAGCCTACCAAGTGGATGCCCGAAGGGAACAGTTCCAAACTTTTGAGGGTGACTCGCCATTCAAAGGGGGAAAAGAGATCAGATTTTACAAAATGGAACTAATCCGAGAAAGAAACGGAAATAGGTACAACAACCCATATACATATATGCAAGAATGATACGAAAATGCATAGCAAACTTTCAAAAGCGCATGCATGCACGGGATTGAAACCACTAGGAAGGCCGCCTCATATATCTAAACTATAATATATTACACGTCAGATAAAGATGACAGCGTGCAATGCCATTATCTAAAAAATGGTGACGATCTTCATGCACGTGTACTTAAAGTTGCGAAATCCTTCCTTAAGGGAAGACTTGAACTTGCCTTCGGCTTCGTAGAACTTGTATTTGGCCACTCTGCGCTTTCTCTTCATCTCTTTGTCATTCCACAGCGATGTTGAGGGAGCTGACATGCTCCCATGATGTTTTCGTTCTCTCCTTGGAGATGGCTCATAGTTAGAACAAGAAGATGATGTCCTCCCCCTGCTCCTTGCTATCCACGTTTTGTTGTCTTGTATGGTCCTCACTTTCTCATTACGTGCTTGGATCTGCCTCGTCCCTCCATACAATGGTTGAGGATGCTGGTGCTGGACCACTACCATCTCTTTTATTTGATATATATGATGATGATCACCTAAAATCTCAGATCTCAAAATTCTATGCAGTTTTTTATTGCTATATGTATTGGCGTTTAATCACCTCTCTTACTCCCACTTTATCCCTTGGTTAGATAGCGAGAAAGTAAGAGAGGATATTGGAATTCATGAGTCTTGAAAGGCTAGGAATTACGTTTTATAAACGTATGTATTTATGGTAAAGAAGGAAGGAGAGGTCAGGGGTGAAAAATGGAGGAAGCCATCCGTAGCTGCAACAAGAGTGGAAGGGGGCATTCCGAATTAGCAAGTTCTTCACCCTCAATTATGCTAGGTTTTCTTGTGCTTATTTTGGGTTTCACCCAATATAAGTTATAACCGTAATTGGAACTGGTAAATATAGCCTGTACAAAATGCCAAATTTTAAGGTCAGATTTAAAAAAAAAAAGATAATATACAATGACATTAATGATCATGTATTTCATTGAAGTTTCTTATTTTTCTATATAAATTTTTCCCTATACACTTTTAATCGATTAAGTAAAATAGATATCGATTCAGAATCAATGCTTGCTGGTCTCTATGTCAGTGTCTACAACTTTTGGTACATATTTCTTGGATTTCTTGGATTTCTTGGCGTTTTCCGTGTGGGACACCTGGACGAGTTAAAAAACAGTAAAAATCAATAAGTATGCACGCAGACACGTGGAGGGTATTCTTATGTATGGTAAAAGTTTAGTTAGGTTTTAATGCTATGCCCAGACCAAAATCATGAAACTACTAAAGACAAGAAAATGCAAGAATAATAGAAAAAGAGAATTTGCAATAAAGGAAAGGTGGAGGGCTGGCTCCCTATTTTCTAGGCAGAGAAAAGCTATAGCCACATACGATGCAAGACTTCCACTCAGATTTATCATGTCCGTGACCAGGAAGATGGTGGAATATGTGAACCAGTACAACAGCATCCAGAGCAGCATATTCTAGCTGCACATATAGAACCGCGTTAGATAACTGAATGATTTGGTTCAAATGTATTGGTATCGCAGTCATCATAGTGGTTCATGTCTTATCTTACACTGCTAAATTTCTTTAGAAATCATATATACAGTACATTTTGGAATCATTCAATCCACTAGAAAAATAGAACTCTTTGTATTTCAGCTGCCGATATGAATGGATTGCAAGACGTAGAATGCTAGGAATTTACAAAAAGAAACCTCGAGCTCCCGAAAAGAAAATGTTAACAAATGCATTATTAGAGAATTTTTATGAAGATGGAGAGCATTAATGGATACAGAGAAGAAAGGGGAGAAATTACTTGATTTGGAGTTAAAGGTCGTTGCTCCCAATTGCTGTTTCGTCTTGTCTTGTTTAAACTAGCTCCTAGTATTTTCTGATTTACCAATAAAAACACCAGTTTTGTCAAGATAAGCTAACATAGAAAAACCAGGGGTTTTGGTAATTTTCTCTCTACAAATATCAGAACTACTTAAAAAGAGGCATGAAACACTAAAAGGGACATTCATACATACAGTACCTCTGTAAGCCCAGCCAAACCACCCCGAGGTTCTTTAAAAACATTCTGGATGTCCAGCAACATTTCATAGTTCTTGAAACATCTCAACTTTTCATATGAGTGAGCAAGTTGCCTTACATCGCATTGGAAATTATAGCCTGAAAATACAAGCCATTGGGCAGTAATGGTTACCAGTTCAGATTGACAAAAAGTAGCACCAAGTGCTTCATCTGTCTAGAGCATACTTATCAAAGCCCCTCAATAGTAGCATTCTCATTCAGGTTAAATAATCATATCACAGAAGTTACGAATCAGTCTTGTCCACCAAAAATATTGTTTGCCAATATATTTGAAGACTAATGAATTTAGAATTTTCATACCAAGTTTTAGAATTCTAGGTGACAACAAAATGCGAGTTAGACAGTCGTCTAAAATGTCAGGCACTTCTTTGTGTAACTTTATCAGATCAAAGATAAAAACCATCTTTTCAGAAGCAATTTGCATGATAGAAACCTGAAAAACGGAAATTCAAGGAGAAAAAGAAAAGGGAGAATCAAGAGTTCAGCTTCTGATTAGAAACATGTCATAGCATGCAAACCTAAAACCCAGATATAATTTTTTTAAACAATTCAAATAAACAGAGAAAGATGTATGGAGAAACATTAATCTATCAGGAAGATCATTTCAACTACCTTGTTTGGTTTGCTGCCTTTTACATAATTGGGTTTCCATTCACAATCAAGACCTATAACTTTAAAACCCTCAATATGCCTTGTTGCATCAAGCAAGCCTTCAACTTCATCAACCCAAATGATGTTTTCAACCAATAATTCATCAAGATGTAAATAACGCCCTTGCAGATTATTCGTTTCAGGTACTGCAGGACATAAAGCAGTTTTGAGTTAATCATCTGAGAATAAATAGCAGAAAATAGACAATCACATAACAATAAAGTAAATAAAATAAAATGGTAACAACATCAACATAAGATGATAACAAAGCCAATAAAAAAACAGGTTTCAAGGATACAAGAAAAAAAAATTAGAAAATGACTGGAAAAAACAGAACTATTTGAGGCAAAAGAAGAATAAGCAACCAACAATCTTAATGAATACAAAATCTGTGTTAATTAGAATACAATGTTTTTTCTCCTTTACAAATTTTCATTGGTCACAACAAGCTGGCTTACCTTTGATGCCCAAAAAACTGTCTAGGGAGTACCGATCACACAGTTCATCAACTTTCTCCGTGTAACCAGCTTCCATTGCCAAATAAACCTTGACCAAGTAAAGTTAAAAGATTATGGTCATTATACTATACATATCCAAAAATTTTATAGGGGATATAAAGCTAAAACTGTCAAGAAAAACTAATATTCAACAAGTACCATTTTTTCCAAAAAAATAAATAAATAAAAGAGTGATAAATCTTATTACATCTTCATTTCCATGAAATGCAGAACCAGTGTATAAATATTTTGCTTATAAGCCTATGTTCTGTATCTGTTTTAAAATGAAAAGGTCACAAATTCCAATTGAGCAGCTGATGCATTAATAATACATCCTGGGCACTTCACACTGTTCAATCCCACTCAATTGAACATAACGTGCTCATGAAATCTCCCTGTCTTGAATTTAAAAATCTTCACACCCTTCCTTTAATAAGTATATCAACCCTAAGCAACTCTAATAAAAGTAGTGTCAGATGGTTCCTAATAACCAAGCTAAAATTATGCTTCCAGGGCCTATATATTATGTAACTGATATATAAGTTAGAGAGGTGGTAAAAAACCAACCACATATTCAGGGAGGCAACCCCTAGCAACCACCCATCAGTTTATAACAAACAGATATGAGTGTACCACCTGAATTCCCTTGTCTTTAAGCAATGGGTTCAATACTTCAATTGTCAACAGACTAGCAGCAATTTAGAAACTCACGGAATTTACTGAGAAATAATCTTACCTTTGCAAAACAATTTTAAACAATGTCTAGGTCATCCAATATTTATTTTAGGAAATATACTTAATCTTTATACATATTTTGCAGCACTGGGAACTCACATGGCCCAAATTACTGTTAAATATGAAGATAAGAGTAACACAAGAATGAAATGTTTGTTCTGGTTTTCATGAGTAAATAGGAATAAATAAACAAATAAAAAAAAGTTAATGAAAGTTAAAGCCAATGAAGATGCCTGAAGGTTGTCCAACAAGGACTGCTGAAACCATGCAACTAAAGTGGAATAAGAAACAGATTGTCTAAGTGTCTTTTGTAAACAACACAATCAACATAGCGATGAAATCAAAATTCGAGATCATATGAGCATAAATACAATGGTGACACTAATCAGTACAAAACTGTAAAGGATATAGATTATAAAGTAAATATTTTCTATTTTACACAGTTTCCAGTGGTATACACCTATCCAACTCAGAGTATGTACATATAGAATGGCAGTCATTATCAAAAGGATGAAAATAATTACTAACCAAATATTCCATAAGCTGTCTATCATTCTTTGTTCTTGCCTCAGCAACATCCCAACATCCTTTTTCTGCTAAGTTTTTTAGTGAGCTGTAAATCAATGAGGTAATCTTGTAAATAAGAATTTTAAAAAGGTAAGGGGTTGTGGAATTGGATTTAAGATGCTCTGAACATATCAAACAGCACTAGAAAATCCTCCACATGTGAACCAGTACAAGTCAATTACCTTTCTTTACACCTTTTGTATACATCTGGAAAATCCAGCTTTAGATTATTTTTCTTTATAATGTCATAGGCATTCTTTAGCATGTTCCTCTCAATGAACTCCTCTACAAGTATGGATAACATTGGTTTCCCCATAAATGTTGCCCACTTCTCTGCTGCTTTGAATTGATTATTCTGTATCATATCAAGGAGAAAAGACTGGCCATAACAGTCGATAGCGAATTGCTCTATTAAAGTGACAGCAGTCATATATGACTGAGATTTTACCAATTCAACAATATACTGTTCAACAAATTCTTTTGCTGTGCCACAGCTTAAATCATGTTTTTCCTTAATTTGGCACATTGCTATCTCTATATTTGTTAGTTTTACATCAAAAATCTCCAGTAGCTTCATGACTATCTTTTCATCATGATAGATCTGGCCCCTAATAATATCTACAATTAGATGGGCAGCCAAGTCTTTCACTTCCAATGAGTCTGTTGTAGTGGTTGATCTTTTTAGGAATCGGCGAAGAGCAGATATTATTAGATGAGTAAATCCTTGACTATGATCTTCAAATAATGGAGACACGTACATGCACTGAACAATAAAAGTTGCTGGTCCAGGTTTTGGATCATTATGGAGAACAAGATGTACTTGATGTTGAAGGGCTCGGAATTTTGCTGTTGCCTTACATGTGCCTATGCAATAGCATTTGAAGAAAAACAACATTGAAAATAACAACAAACAAGATGTACATTGATGAGACAGAAACACATTTAAGTGTAATGAAGAATCTTTGATTTCAATCCAACAAAGATGTTTGATAGCTTATTATTGATTATTTGTAAATAAGATTGTTGATTTATTAGAAAAAAAAATAGGTTACTAACTTCATCAAGGACTCATTTATCAGATCTGATAAAAAATTCAGGTCTATAAAATTGTCAGTTATGGGCTATTCAAATAAAAAACTTCCAGCATATTTTTAGACCCTGAAAAGAGATAATTGGTTCCAAAATCATTTTCTACCCAAAAAAATTGCCACACATGGGCAATAACATACTAAAGAGGATACCACATCTATAACCTAAAAGATATAATAGGAGATAACATATCTGAAGTCCAAACATTGAAATGTTCACCCTCAAAAAAATAGGGTTGGGGAACTACATAATTAACAATGATAATTATTTCAATCTTTCATTCAACATAAATTTTAATGACAAGGAACAGTGAGATTTTGGACAAATTTGGTTGACCATTAATATCTCGGAACATGAGGGAAAGAATTTAACTAAATAATTCTAAAGCCCTCAAAGGAGAAAGTTGTAGCAACTATCAAACAATCATTGGGTGCTGGGATATTTAAGACACCTCCCCAGGATCAGTATAGGGAGGAAAGTGAGGAAGGAGGGTTAGGGCATGAATATGATTCAGGCTTAACATCGGCCAGGCTGATGCTAAGTTCGACAAACTGAAACAGCTATTAAGCATTTATTATATATTTAAAACTACCATAGGCGCTAGAGGTTCAACATGTTGACAATAAAAGTTAAAAACAGAGAAAGGTGAACTACAAGACACAATTGCGGCTACAATGTCAAGGTTTTAGGAGTTTCTGTGACTGTAATTGCAACCGCATCAACCACATTTGTCCACAATATCAATGATTGCAATAAAACTGCAACGGCAACTTTAATTTAAAACCTTGACAATAAGCATTAATGTCCAGTCTGTCTGGGCAGATTAAAAGAAAAATAGACTACCAGAAAGGTTAATTGAACCATTTCAGCAAACACTTAGCACTCATCATTGTATCCCATTTCAGACAACAAATATTCGCATTGAAAGGAGAAGAAATCATACCATAATAATAACATTCTTTCAGCAGGAACAGAAATACCACCGGAGAAACATGTGTTAAATCATAAAAAGTGTGTGGGCATAAGGCCCACATTTGGCTATTACTGTCTTTGGTGTTGCTTGTTTCTACTACATTCTCCTCCAAACCCATCCCAGTTCAAAACTGCAATCAGAGCAGCGATGTGTTAGATAACTATTGGAGGATCGCAAATTACAGGCATGCACATCGTGATTCTTAATTCCATACATTCATCAGATCATCTCATCTCTAATCTAAAGCATACTTTTAAATGAATTATGAATGGCTCCTCTATGTAAAGAAACACCAACTTCACTCAAACACGTGACGGAATTGAAACCAACATTCTTGCTATCTGTACAATATATACATAATGATATGGTTACTGCCACTACATTGTATAAGTGACTCCACTATGTCGGTGACTCAAATAGGTAAAACTCGCTGCAATACTGCTCTTGAAACATAAAGATTAACAAGTCTAGTAACAAGCGCCCTTGAAAACTCGAACATAACAAAAAAAAAAAAAAAAAAGACACAAAATTAAGGAGTACCGATTCTCGCCCTGCTCACATTTATGCTCAAAATTCAGAGGCTATGGTAACTGTGAAGAATTAATTTATTTACAAACAACTTATGACGGTGTTTGATTTACGGTGATTTTGAGAAACATCATGTTTCATCCCTTTTAAGTAGAATGTTCTTATTGTGTTTGATTTGCGGCTGAAGAAACCAACATAATTGACAGTGATTTTGAGAGAGAAACATCATGTTTCGTTCCCTTGGAGACAAGTTCGCAAAAGAAACATAAAAGATTCATAAATAAATAAAAAGAAGTAGTTCGGTACGGTTCTTTTCCCTTTTTTTCTTTTTTTTGAATATGACAAGCAATTAGCCAACAGTGATGCAGCGGAAAAAAGAAAATTAACTTTGAGAAAAAGAAAAGGAGGGGAAAAATAACAAACAGAACAGTGGAAGAAGAGAAAAAAGAGAAACTCACCCACTGCACTTGTAACCAATTTGATAGAAAAATTTGCAGATTATAGGGTTATCTAGCTCCTTATGCGTCCTTATTTCTTCTGCAGTTCTATTCTGCCTGACTCGGCATTGGTATATATTATATATATTGGGTTTGTTGGAAACATATTAATATATTATATATTATATATCATTAAAAAAATAGAGTGGAATGCGACCGGTTATCATTTACTAAATAATCATTGGTTTAAGAATTAAAACATTTACCTTTGACACAATAAAATTTTATATTTTACTAAAATTTTCTGTAAGACCTCGCCAATTTACCGCTTGAGCATGTAATTTTCTCACAAAAAAAAATGTTTCATTTGGAAAGATTGATTCCACAGGACCCACACGATCTTTTCCGTATACGACAAAAGGGAAAATTAAAAATTTTTAAACAAAAAATAGCACCCCGTACCGTAATCCTCCCGCAGTCCGCATATATTCATGGAAGAATTCACTACTGTTCATATACAGTCAAATTTTGTGGATATATATATATATATATATTCATTTATTTATTTATGTATTTATATAAAGCAGAGGTTTAATCTACCATCAAGTCCACTTCTTTAGAATTAAAGTAGTATCTCTGGTATATATTTTAATTTTTAAATAGATCTGTTTTTTTTAATAATTTTTTTCACAATTAACATTTAATATCCTACCGCATAATTATAGAATTTGAGTAGTCCATTCAAATCAATTATTATTGGTATTAGAAGTTAAAAATATATTAAATAAAAATAAAATTTATGTTAATTTTCAAAATGAAAATAAATTACATTAATAATATAAAATAATTTTAAAAATAAAATAATTTTATACATTCATTCAATCATTATTGATTATGTAAGATAAATTATCTTAAATTAGGTGATATTAAAAAATTATTTTATATTATTATAATACCATTAATCTTATTTTAAATATTACTTAATTTTAATTAATCTGCTTGTGTGCTAAAATATATTACACAACTTGGATAACGAGGTTTTCGTTCTTCTACTCTCACAATTTAATATCCACTCTATATAAATTAATCTAAACAATCATGAATATTGTGTATAGTTTCTGTAAACAAATATGTTTCCGTGTGAAATAGATATATAACAATAACTAAAAAAAATAGACGTATATATTATTTAGAATATATTATTAAATATAATTAACGTGAGATTATATATATATATAAAACAAACTCCTATACCCCTAAAAATGCATATGTCTAACAACATTAATTATGAATATAGTCAACATTAATGGGGACATTTGTTCTTTCTAGAATTAATTAATTTCCAATATACAAAGGAGAAAGGCAAGGCAAACTCCTAATAAGCATTCTTAAAAAATACAACCCTGAAATTCCATTTACTCGTAACAAACTTGGCATTTATATCACATGAAAAGGCATTGCCCGCAACACTGACTCCATACTCAGTTGTTCCCTTCAATTCTCTCCTTGCCCGTCTCATGCCATAAATTTTCCAGATATCAAGAAGGAAGATCTCCATGATTCTGAAATCTAAAATAAAGCCTTGCTTACAAGAGCCTCAAAACTAGATATGCGGTTAAAAAAAATATAATTCCATGGTTGCATAAAGATATTATAGGGATTTTTTTTTATTTAAACACGTTAAAATATTAAATACTTTAAATTATTTAACAAAACGCACATTAAATGAATGTTGAATTTTTTATTTAATAAAAACTTCATTTTCTAACAAAATCTTTCAATTTCCAACTTCTTATTATGTATTCATGTGTGATGGACGCACGTGAAATATTTCAATTTCCAACTTCTTATAAGATGTCAATTTTATGCTCTAACCAATTGTCTTGGTTGATAACGTTTCAGTACAAACATGCATGTGTAGCAAGAAAGAAATATTGCATGTGTATTGTAAATTCAGAGGTCATTACATATCAATATAATATTTTTAGTAAATAAAAAATAATGAATCAAGGTAGGATCAATTCAACGGTGAGTGTGAGACTTAAAATAAATTTGAGATTTTATTTTATTTTAAATGAAAGAGCTGTTTGTTGGACTTTTTGTCAATGTATATGATTTTTTATTTTATAAAAATTAATATAAATATATTTTTTTAGTAGGCTTAAAATTTGAACTTTAGTTGCATTATCCTTAAACCAACCCTGAATTATGAATATGATTAAGCAATTATGAAGTTGAATTTGAAAAGGACAATAAATAAGAAGCGATTAATTGACAACAATAGCTCACTTAGCGGCATTTATTACGTGAAAGGTTTCAAATAAATCAACAAATTAATTTTTAAGATTTTAAGTTAGTAGAACCTATAATAAAATTATTTCATTTGATTTTTCTAAAGTGGAGAGATGTATTTTAAAAAATAAAAAATAATTATTATTATTAATTAGAAAATTAATGATAGAAAATTGTGATAAAATTAAAGTTAAAGTCATATATAACTAACTCTAAAATTAATTACAATTTTAATTGTTAATTTTCTAATTAATACTACCTTTAATTCCGTGTATGAGAACAAACATCTAATTCATCAATGTAAATAAAAAAGTTAAATTAATTAGTTTTAATTAATAATGTTATTAATTTAAATTTATTCAAAAATATTCATGTATCTATTATAACGAAAAACAAGTAAATGACTCATTAAGTAATGAACTTCTTAATAAATGAATGATATAAAAATAGACTAGTAATTAATAAATAAATAAAAAAATGATTTCTTATAATTAGGAAAAAAATTTGTTTCTTATAAGCGACTATTAGCGAACTTTATTCCCTAAATTACCTTCCGCTTACTTTATAAATAGTAAAGTCTAAAATTATTATATCTAGTATAAAAATGAAAACGATATATTGATAAATAATGTGTTAGGTTAAAACTGCAAACATTGTAAAATTTTAAAAATATATTTAAATAATAAATAAAAAGTCACCAGACTTAAAGATTTTTTTTAGAAAAATATGTTATGTAGTAATAAATAAATTTATTGACTTTTATAATAATTATTTTAAATTTATTATGATAATAACATAAAACTATTTTATTTTGTGACCATTAAATTTTTTTTTAAGTCTTGGTTGATTTAATTTAATGCCCTTTTAAGATCAAATTTAACTTAGGCTAGGCCACAGGTTATGAATTCAATCTTTAATTTAGTCTTTCATGGAAAGGGTTATCGTCATGTTGCTCCAAACATAAATAAATAAGTTGATATCTCAATTAAAAGTTATCGGCCCCACTCAACCCTTTAAAGGAGAATGAGATCACCAAGAAAATAGAAAAAAAAAAATGCACACCCTTTAGCAATCGCGAGGAAATTTTCAACATTTTGTCTTTACCTACGCTTATGCTGGTACGAAATTACTATTTTTTAATAAAAATTTTATGTTTATTATGCAAAAACTAGAACTAGAAGGTATGCTTGTCACAAAAGAAAAGGACAAAAACAGAGAATAAAAATGTAGATGTAGCTTTTAAAATAAGTACATATATTTTACTCCTAACAAGTATCGTGCTAAGGAGAAAGACACCACACAATAAAAATAAAAATAAAAAAGGAGAATTACACCATGCATGTCTCTAAGTATATACAAGTTCGGAGTTCCGTTATCGTATATTTTACTCCATTAAGCACATCCCACGAAAAAAATTTGTCTGGGGGCGATTTTTCTTAGACGAATTTGAAATATTATAGAATAAAATATGTACAATTACCAATATTATTAAGAATTCAAGAGAACTTCACATATAATATTAAGTATGAAAAATGTATGTTTATCTTTCTTGCAATAAAAATATCTCGATGTTTAATTAATAATTTCGAATTAAAATTTTAAATATGCAATTACATTTTCTGTGAATTCTATCTAAAAATCTTTCTCAGAATAATAAACAAAAATTTTACTGTTTTTGAACACGAGGAAGTTCCTATAAATTTCCTATAACAAGGGATTTTCTCGGAAATGGTTTTCGGAGAAGATCTGATTACGGTCACCATTACCGGCTTCCTACGCTTTCAATCACTATTTCCTTCCATGTTCCCCGTTGACTTACATATTTACATTCTTCGAGTTCTAGATTCATAAATATTGACTATAACAACCCACCACCGCCCGACAAACAAGCGTTTTTATTTCTTCCTTTGAAATATGGGCTAAAAGATTACTTCATCTCAAGTCATTTCTTCAACTCAGATTTTTCAAAACAATAACAAAATTTCACCTGTGGAGAGTTTCAGGATTATTGCAGTAATAATTTGTGTGATAACTTCAGAAAATTTGTTATTTTATAGATAGTAGATTCATTTACAGATAGATAGGAGGCTTCCCCTAGACTCTGTTCATTTACGAGATAAAAAAACTAAAACGGAAGAAAAAAAATTATATACATAATATAAACCGAAATGGTAAAAATGTGTAAAATATGAAAAATTCTCAATAGTGACACTCTTCACCTTTGTATTTGGATGTTCTTAATTAGCTCAAGTGCTCAAAATTGCCTTCTAGTAAAATATATATGTGGTTTTAGATCAAGATATTACAATATATTTTACATACACGTATTTATTTTATCATATTGTAAGATTTCTTATCTCATCGAAAAAGAAATATAATATCGTAAAAAAATTCTTAATCATCATTGTTTTTTCAATCAACATGTCTTTTTTGAGAATTGGGATGAACTATTTCCCCTCCCCCCCTAAGGTTTCTTGTCGATTGAAATGCATCTCATACAATAATAACACCAGGAAAGTTTTGGGTTAAACAAAATAGAGATGTAAAATAAATGTTTCATAGTTCCTATCGGAAGTGTGATTGCGTGTGTTCTTTTACGTGTTGTCGTTCAATGCTTCTCTTGTTAGCGCGTATTTATAGAAAAACATTTTCACTTGTCCGTAACAAAGACTAACAAGTTTCACCTACCTTAAAAGCGTGTTTGCATGTTCTTATGTGCCTCCGTATGATCGTACCTAAATTAAGCCCACAACAATCATTGTCTATCCCCGTCACTTTCTAGTTTCTAATAGGCAAGTTCAACTTCACTAGGCATATCAATGCTTTGGAAGGTTTCGGTCCTTTTACCAAATACGCGGTTAGTTAGTAGTTATTTTGATTTCAAAGTTCCCAATTTTTTTAAGAATAAAAGACTAGAAATAGTGGTTCCTTTATATTATTAAAAACAAAATTGGTCAGTTTTGTGTTTAGGATACTTCACTAGAGTCCAAAATATTTTGTTGTTTTGAGGGTTATCAATTGACAAATGGTTTATAATAAATACTTCGTCTTTGTTAACGTGTGAAACGAGGCTTCCTCACATCTTCCTACGCTTTAGTCAATGTAGCGATCTCTATATATAGGCATTAAGGCTTGAGTTTTTCTCCTCTTACAATATAGTTTGCGTTATATTACTAGGATTTCTGAGAACTGTGTGAGTTGTTCATTTCAAATCTTTGGATGGGATCAAATAGGCAATCTCTTGAGGGGAACGAGGGTGATGATGGCAGAGGCCATATAGTTCCAATTACGCAGTCTAAGACAAAACAAGCATCTCTTAGGTACTGGTCATTTGCAACACTTATTTCGGTGTCTTTGATTGCAAACTCTAAATTCCATTTTTTTGGCTATTGTGCAGTGGCTTTAGAAATGTGATAAAAGGGATGTGGACGAATGAGAATGACTTCAAGTTACACTTTGAACCTTTCCTCCAAAGAGTGGTAAGAAATTAGTGAGTCTATTATATTGTGATTGAAACTTGTCTCAAGGAGCATTTTTCTTTTTCTATTTATTTGAGCATCTTTTGCATTTGAAACTTGGAAGTACCTATCATAGCCAAGCTTCAGTTCGAATGTACATACTATGCCAATCTCTATATTTGTTTGGCTTGTATTTAATAAGTACCAAGTATATGAATATGCACGAGTTTTTTTTCAACCTTCCACTAATGGTTATTAGTTACCTTTGCTAGGTACGTGAGGAAGTGGAACGTAAAATCCAGGATTACCAATCTTCAAGGTTTGTTTCTCTTGCCCAATTGTATTCAAGGGAAATATTTGTTTGAAAATGAGATAAATATATGATTATATTACTTTTGTATTTTAGAATATTTTAGAGTATTTAGGTGATCTCTTAATATTTATTTTATTTATATATTTTATTATTTGTTTATTTATTTAATTAGGATCTTTATATTTATAATTATTTAATATTGTGTAAATAGCAATATTATCTTATATATTTATTTGTATTCATTGCATTAAGTTTATATCAAACAGACTTTATTGTATAGTTAATACACACGATTTTAGCATATCTTGCAATTGTTTTTCTTTTTTTTCAATATAATATAAGAGCGATATCATCATTAGTGACCTATTTTGTTGTCTAGTTTCAAAAAAATAAAAAATAAAAAATCTCAAATATCCTACTAGCCACTATGATGTGCTAGCGTTGCGAGGACATGACCATGGGTGCTATCGCTCTCGATCTCTGTCTTGATATTGGAATTGGACATTGGACCCTTCTCCCTTGGGATGCCTAAATGTGAAGAAGCATTTGCTCATATAAAGTAGCCACCTAACATATATGATGTGGTACATGTTAAGTATTTTGATAAGGAACCCTCAAATTGGATATTGTTATTAGCTTTCCAGATCATAACTTTCATCTTCGTTTTGATCTGTGGTCTTAGAGACTGCATCTTATTGAAATATTTGATGTAAAGTGACTTCAAATGCACTATTCTACTTCCTTGATTAGAGGACAATCAACTTTAGCTACTTTTGTTGTTGTATATGCACTGTTTAAGCCCACATACCTAGGAATTTTTTATAAGAATAGAGGCATTTACACCCTATTCTATCCGGATCTTTCTCTTGTGTTTCCTATTCCAAGTCAATTTACAAAGTACTTTCATGATGGAGAGTAAAATTGCCATTGGAGTTTCCAGATGGGATTACACCAATTACATGTTGTGTTTATATAATAAGAAGGTTGGTATAAGGTCCTTAATAGATAAGACTTCTGCTCCTCCATTACTTTCTGACAACATTTACATGGAAGAGGTTCATGTAAAACTAGGAGAAGAATTGTACTTCAGCCGATGATTCTCAGCATTAGTTTAAGCTTTTACCATAAATGATTACACATTGATATGCTTTGCTTCTATCTTGAGTGGTTAAGCATTGAGATAATTACACATAGCTTTGGATTTTTTCTTATATATGAATTATATTAATGATGACTATTTTCTTACAAATGAATCATATTAGTGATGACTTCATTCTTATCGATCATCATTCCTATAATGACTCTTTTCTCACACATGAACCATATTAGTGGTAACTTCTTTCTCATTGATGTTTATTTTGGTGATAACTCTTTTTTCACTAACAATATTATTAGTTTGAAGCTTCCAAACATAGTTTTTGAAAATATTACTTTGTTTGCCAAGAAGTTTCTCTTTAGCTTATGATTATTCAAACTATTTGACTAAGCTATATTTCTAACAACTTTATTCAATTTCTTCAACATCCTTGAATTGTCTTTTAAACTATTGTTTTTTTCGATACAATTCAATTTTTATATTTTCTTTTTATTTGTAGGAAAATAAATTGTTCTTCTTGTAACAAGTTGAAAACTTAAGAAGTTTCAGTTTAAGAGAGTATTAGAAAATCAAATAAATATATGATGATAATGTTTTTATAAAATATTTTAAAGTATCTTAGATGATCTCTTATGATTTATTCTTTTTTATATTTTATGGTTTGTATCAATATTTAATAAAGATCTTTATATTTATAGACACATGATATCGTATAAATAGAAATATTAACTCTTATATTTATTATATTAAATTTATATAAAATGGATTCTATTATACAATTGATACATACTGATTCAGCATCTCTTGCATGTTTATCTTTCTTTCAACAATAATTGTTGTATGCTTTCTATTATGTGCTTAGCTCTCTTTCTTGCTGAATCATATATTCCCTCCATTATTTCCTTACTTGTTTAATATTTAATGTATGATATTCATCTTTCAAAATTTGTTACAGGGCGTGGGTTAATCAGACTGGCACATATAGAGCAACACCCTTCGAGTTGCGTTTCATTAGTAAATTGCCCGGTACAATTTTTTCCTACTCCAACATGATAGCAGAGGATAAAACACCCATTCAAATTGCTATCTTTGATGTTAGAGATCAGTCGGTGCTTAATGTTGGTCCCTTATCCTCTATGAAGGTAGAGATCTGTGCTCTCAATGGCGAGTTCGGTTTCAATGGAAGCGAGGATTGGACTGAAGAAGAATTTAATGTCAATATCTTGCGCGAGAGAGAAGGCAAAAGGCCATTATTGAATGGAGATAGATTTGTTACTCTAAAAAATGGAGTAGGTTGTATTAACAAGGTTATGTTCACGGATAACTCAAGATGGATTAGAAGCAGGAAGTTTAGGTTGGGAGCCAAAGTTGTGCAACCAACTTCCAACGAAGCAAATATCAAGGAAGGTAGAAGCGAACCTTTTGTGGTCAAAGATTACAGAGGAGAGTGTAAGTCTTTAAAATTAGTTTCTGCCTACCAACAAGGACATATCTATTGTTCTTTCACTATTGACATCTTTGTATATACATCGTACTTTGTTTTCATTATAATCTGTCTTTTCGATAAACTGTAATTTTGTTATTTCAGCATACAAGAAACACTACCCTCCTTGCTTGAATGATGATGTTTGGCGTTTAGAGCAAATTGCCAAAGACGGAAAAATCCACAAGAGACTATCTCAGCTCCATGGAATTCACACTGTTAAAGATCTCTTGCGGTTATACACAACAAACTCATCTTCATTACTTGAGGTAAAAAAATCGCCTTCTTTTTTCTTTTTTATGATGTGTATATAATCATTAGTTACTTATTTAATCCTACACGCAAGTAATTAATGAAATTCATACATAAAATATGCATATTCATTTTATTTATTACTCTGGAGATGTAGAAGGTTGGTAAAATTCCGAAGAGGTCGTGGATAGCAATTATTGAACACGCCAAGACTTGTGTGATAGATGATGACAAGACATTCGTTTACCACACAGCAGAACAATCGACAAGCCTGTTTTTCAACTCCATCTACGTCCTTCTAGGTGTGACGTTTGATGGCCAAAATTATCGTTCTCTCGACACTCTCACCCCCGGCGAGAAGGTATTTACAATCATATCATATTCTAAATTGGTTATGAAATAATTTTTTTAAAGAAAACGTTACTGTCTTATCATTGTCCATATACAATATTGTATGGGGTTGGTAGTGATTGGGTCCCTTCTTCCATTGGCAGCATTTGGTGGAAATGTTGAAGCAACGTGCTTACAAAAATGTGGATAATCAATTGATGAGACATCACTGAGCTGCTTAAGACCATTGGAGCAAGGTCTTCAACAGTATAATAATATCTCTTCCACACAAAATGGTATATCTAATACTCTAAAATTTTGGATGTTTCATTATAGTTATAGCCCTCGTCCTGTTTTCCATATATCTGCTCTTCTTTCCTTTTGAATATTTTGTTCACATGCTTTTACTTGTTTTGTGCATGTCATCAAGGAACATGGGCTGGTTATGGTCAACCACATGCCTCAACTTCATATATAAATGAAGGCGTACAAAATTACCAAACCTACGTTGATCCAGTGCCAGACATAACAGACATGCCATTGAACAATCCTTATGCCATCGGTTCAATGAAGGAGTACACGAAGGATTATTTCTCTGGATTGTGCATTGAAGGGGATAGTTGGGTCCCTTAGGATAACATGTGCAACTTGTGCAAGGTGGTCATTCAATCGACGATGACACAGATTCAATTAACAAATGGTTGTCCTCCTTGTACAATATGACTTACACTTTGCCTCTTCTCTTTTGATGGAGCAAACTCTTGTCGCTCTCGTTTCTTTATTCTACTATGAGTATGTCAAGTCGTGCAAAACTGAAAACCCAAAACACTGTAGCATAACAATTTGCCTCCTGTTTTGTAGCCTTTGGTTTCCTTAACCAGAATGTGTCTACGACCTCCCTAGATGTCATAGAAACATTTGTGTTTATGTTTCTGGTAGTTTTCCAACTTCTTTTCCCAACTGCAGTGAAGAGATCCACAACACGGGGTCCTCCTGCACAGAGTATATCAAGTCACCTATGTATTTTGTGGTCAATTTAATTTTGTGCACAAAGGTCCAAGCATTAACTTAGAATTTATCCTATTGGTTTTTCCTGTAAAATAAAAATGTAAGAAGTGTGTCATGAGAAATAGGTATATTTGACTTCAAAGTCAAAATGACCCCTACTGCATGGTACGACAAGTGGACACATCACCTAAACTGCTCATCTCGCATATTTTTGTTGCATGCTTCGTATAATGATCTAAATGCGGGGATTATGGAAAATCTGGTCCGTAACTCAATTTTTCACGCATATGCATGTTTTATGAAATTTCATAGCAATTATTCGTACATTGAAAAAATATTGATTTTTTTTATATAAAAATACTGATGAAACATGACAACATAAATTTTAGGAAAATTACACTCCCCACTATTGAAGACTTAAATAACATTCACATTTTTTTATTTAAAAAAAAAAACACTCATTTTGTTGTAATTTTAATAAAGCGAGACTCACACCACTTATTTTATTTAATAAAATAACATTCACACATTTTATTTTATTTAATAAAGTGACACATATATTATTTCTTTAATATCATTGAAGGAAACTGAGTGTCTAGTTAAAAATTAGAGGAAAGGATGAGTTTCATTTAAGAACTTAAGGAAGTAAGTGTAATTTTTTTAAAATTTTAAATATGTGACAATATTAATTTAATTGATAAAAAATATTTTTATTGATTATAACAAAAATGAAAATATAAAACATAAATAATTAAAATTTTTAAATTTAAAATCTTTAAAATTAATTCAATTATATAATATTATTTTAATAGAAATTTAAAATTATCTTAGCATATGTAATGCTAATCGAAGAAATTTAAGTAATGATTAAAATTTCACAAATCTACTATTTCCCCTTAATTAAAGAGAAACTATTAATTTGACTTATATAAAAGTTTAAAAATACTATCATATAATGAAAACGATACATAATTATTAAATTATAGGGAAATATTTAATATTATAAAATAAAGACTCATTTTTTGTTTGTGTGTGGATATTTTTTTTCTTACTAGACTATGTTTGTGCGGTTTTTGTTGGGCTCCATAGAGTTTTTAAAGGGAGCCCAAGTTTATACTGTTTGGGCCAAGTCTGGTCATATATAGTTTTTCAATTTCAGCAATACTTTCGTCTCCAGTTTCTAACTCTGAAGTAGTACTTGTCTAGTGTCTACAACTACAATCTCCAATGATAGTAACTTTTTCCCTCACCTTCTTCTCCCAATTCAAACCAGTGGCATTTTCGTAAATGTGAGCGGATCCAGGTCTACTTTCATCCAAACCTCTGGTTCCACTTCCACCCTCGTATATAAACCTTTCACTCTCCACTTCCCCTATTCAAACTCACAAAGAAACCCAAAATCTCTTCGTATCTCTCTAGCTTTCCCATATCCATACATCCGAAACCCTACGGTTAGGTTCGCCAATTCAACAGCGGTACAGTCCTTCTTAGTTCGTACGGTTTCCGTTGATTGCCTCCGAAACGATGTCGTACCGCCCAAGCGGAAACTCCAGGACCGAGGTCCGCCGGAACCGGTACAAGGTGGCGGTGGACGCGGAAGAAGGTCGGAGACGGCGAGAAGACACGATGGTGGAGATCCGTAAGAACCGCAGAGAAGAGAGTTTGCAGAAGAAGAGGCGCGAGGGGCTCCAACCGCAGCAGATGCCTGCCTCCGTTCATTCTACTTTGGTAGAGAAGAAGGTCAATTGTCGAATCGCTTTCGTATTGATTTTTTATATGCCTGAATGGTTGAATTGATTTCCCTAGCTCGTTATAGAATAAAATTCTCGAGCTGAATTGCATAATTTATTTTTTGAATTATAGTTGTGTGTTTGTGGTTGCAGTTGGAACACCTACCATCCATGGTTGCTGGTGTTTGGACTGATGATAATAACCTTCAGCTTGAGGCAACCACTCAGTTTCGGAAGCTGCTTTCGATTGGTTCGGGATTGGTCTCTGTGTTTAATTTCTTGTTTGCTAATTTTAATTGAGCTTTGGTTAATTTTTTTTTTCTTTTGTTTTGTGCCAGAGCGGAGTCCACCGATTGAGGAGGTTATACAAACTGGTGTAGTTTCTCGCTTTGTTGAGTTTCTGATGAGGGAAGACTTTCCGCAGTTGCAGGTTTCTTCTTGTCTGCTCTGTTTTTATTTGTTTTTTGAATTATTGATTTGGATATTGCTTATTCTGATATTCGTCTATTGCATGTTGCAGTTTGAGGCAGCTTGGGCTTTGACAAACATAGCTTCTGGTACATCTGAAAACACCAAGGTGGTGATTGACCACGGGGCTGTCCCAATTTTTGTGAAGCTACTTGCTTCTCCTAGTGATGATGTCCGTGAACAGGTATTTTACATGTCTTGACATACACCTATGAAATGCACCAGAATTTTTTTTTTTTTTTGTGTTAATGAAATTAAATGGGTAGCTCATGTTGATTTTTGGATTTGGATATGCTTAATGTGGGTGTGATGTGGTTGTGTGCATGCTTGCACATGCAAAAGAAAAGCTGGGGGGGCGGTGAGCTTTATGCTTGTGCTGGGTGTTGTTTTTATTTACTTATATATGCAGCTGACAACTGAAGACAGACAACAATACTTTGTAGTTGCTTAGTACCATGCAATCATTTATTAAAAGCTTACATTTCAACCTTGGCTTTTTGGGTACTCACAGGCAGTGTGGGCATTAGGGAATGTCGCTGGGGATTCTCCCAGATGCCGTGATCTTGTTCTCAGTCATGGGGCTTTGCTTCCTTTGCTGGCACAATTAAATGAACATGCCAAGCTTTCTATGCTTAGAAATGCTACCTGGACACTTTCAAACTTCTGCAGGGGCAAGCCACAGCCTCCTTTTGATCAGGTATGAAAATATGTATTGCTTAATCTCTCCAAATAATTATGTTTTAGTGAAAAAAAATTTTAATCCTTACTTTTCATTTAGCCATTGTATTCTCTGTTAATATGATGAAATACTACAATTAATTTTTATCCTTAGTTGGTGAAATACTATTTTCTAGTGAGATAAGGCTTTGTTGTTATTTTTGTTTAGTTGGTGAAATACTACTTATGCAGTAATTATAGTTCAAACTTCAAATTTGCATGTCAGTCACATATGATGAAAGAGAAAGCAGTTATAGATTAGTCAATTTTATTCTTTTGAATGTTCTTGTTAATCTAGTGTATGCGTATCTACCCTATATATTAGAATGTTATGTTCTTTTGCATTATATTGATACCTTGTTAGAGTTTATCTTTTGATCCAATAAACAACAACATCCTTCAGCTTCTTTTTTTTTTTTTTTCATTTTCTCTAAGCAATAAGCAAAATCTTTCTTGCTTTTCTATTATGAAGTTGCAAAGTATGCTTTTAGGCACTGAAACTGAAGTCTATTCTAGGAGAAATAAGGAAGAGAAGGGCTGTGAGGGAGGAAGTAGTGAAAGAAAATTCATTACTGGGCCCAAATTGATCTGTGAACCCTGAGCATAACAGAATAGATAGCTGGCAGTGTTTGAGTAGAGAGGGTCCTGGCATGGATGTTTATAAGAGGGTGTGGGGGGTCATGAGAGGGAGAGGATATTTTTGGAAGTAAAGGTCACTCTGGCCACAGGGAGAAGTGTGCATTATCTTATAGTGTTCATTCTTATTTTCTTTAATTTTCATTCTATTTGGTTGTATTTTCTAGTTTATAAGAGATTTCACTTGTTGTAAGGAGTGGAGCTTCATTTTTACCAGTTGAATACATATGTACTTATGTACTTCTTGAGTAGGTCATTATGATCAAATATTACTCTTAACTGTTTTCTTGCATGCAAAAGCGATAGTATTGAACAAGTAACAGCCACACTGAGAAATCCTGGGCTCATAGGACCAATAAAAAAAATAACTTGGAGGGGTTATCCATTGACTCAATCATTGTTTTTTCCAGTATTCGTTTTCTTGTTTGTGTCATGCTTTTACTGATTGATTATTAGCTACTATTATGTTCTATTTCACAGATCATGCATTTTACTTTATTTTTTTCTTCAGGTTAAACCTGCACTTCCTGCTCTTGCCCGACTTATCCATTCAAATGATGAAGAAGTCTTGACTGATGCATGTTGGGCACTTTCATATCTTTCCGATGGTACGAATGATAAAATTCAAGCTGTAATTGAAGCTGGTGTCTGTCCCCGACTTGTTGAGCTACTACTGTGAGTAATCCACTTTTCAAATATGACTATGCAAAAATATATGCTCCCATGTGTCATTTTAATGCCAAATTCTAAATGTCCTACTCTTGTTCAGGCACCCATCCCCTTCAGTGCTAATTCCTGCTCTTCGAACTGTTGGAAATATTGTCACTGGAGATGATATGCAAACTCAGGTATCATGTTCAGTAATGTCTCTTGCGGTTGTTATGTACAGTATGTTACTTTGCCTTTCTACATTACAGGAAAAAGAAAACAGCAATAGCATGACTATTACTTGCAATATCCTTTTTTATTTTCCTTTTGTTTTACACGTGAACAATCCTTTAGTATAATGTCTTCATTTTTCTTTTCACTTTGGAGTCTTGTTCCCGTAAGTGCCTATATTGTGATCTTTTATTTTTATTTATCATCTAATTCTTTTTTGCCTCCGATATATTAATCAATTTATGTTTGCTCGGAAGTTAAGATTACTAGACTTTTGTTGGTTTGTCATTCCCCTTCCCTCTCAGACATACATCCATCAAAGTGAAATGCTATTGCTAGAGTCATATGCCAATCTTTTCTCTTGGCTTGGGTTGGTGCTGTATAGATAATGGATTTTCACTGGGCTTAGATATTCAGATTATTCTGACATGATGATCTGTAGTTTGTTTCTTAAGACCCCATTGTCAAGTGTAACTTAATAGGTTTCTGCCAAGATCACCTTATTATGTCTCTTTTATGGAAATGATGTGTTTCGATATTGAAGTATGCTTTCTGTTATTTGATTTTTTTTCAGTTTCTGTTTGTTTTAACCTAGTGTGTTTTGCCCCATAGGTTATCATCAACCATCAGTCTCTTCCTTGCCTTCTGAATCTGTTGACCAATAATTATAAAAAAAGCATCAAGAAGGAAGCTTGTTGGACCATATCAAACATTACAGCGGGGAATAAACAGCAGATTCAGGTATAGTTACTTGTTCATTTTATGATAATAAAATTTGATATTCTCTTTTAAGTTCTTATTGCAATAATAATATTTGGTTCGATTCCTGACAATAAACAGGCTGTGATTGAGGCTAATATAATTATTCCTTTGGTCAACCTGCTTCAAAATGCTGAGTTTGATATCAAGAAAGAGGCTGCTTGGGCTATCTCAAATGCTACATCTGGTGGTTCTCATGAACAAATCAAGTATGAGGAAACACATGTTTTTAATATTCCTTGTGAGGTTAATATGGTGTCATAAGTTTTTTTCTTGCAGATATGAATTATTTTCCCTGGTTTTCAGGTACCTAGTAAGTCAAGGGTGTATTAAGCCTTTGTGTGATCTTCTCATCTGTCCTGATCCTAGAATAGTGACAGTGTGTCTGGAAGGCCTTGAAAACATCTTGAAGGTAGGAGAAGCTGATAAAAATATAAGCAATACTGGTGATGTGAATCTATATGCCCAAATGATTGATGACGCAGAGGGACTGGAGAAAATTGAGAACCTCCAGAGTCATGACAACACAGAGATTTATGAAAAGGCGGTCAAGATTCTTGAGACATACTGGTTGGAGGAGGAAGATGAGACTATGCCTCCAGGGGATGCTTCTCAGTCAGGGTTCAACTTTGGTAACAGTGAGGCTCCTGCTGTGCCTTCAGGTGGATTCAACTTCAATTAGAAGATATTCATGCTCTGCTGAGGTAACATTTTATATTTGGCTTTGTTCTGGTTTCTCTGTAAATTTTTTAATGAAATTACTTTGCATGTGTTTTTCGTTTTCTTCAATCGTTGATGATTAATCAGAATTTCTTCAATTGCAGGAGTTTTTGGCTGGTCTATCCGCAAAGTCCTTCATTATGACGGGATAGCAGTTGGGGGACAAGTGAATGTGTTGTCATTGTCCTTGGGGGTCGTACAAGGTCCAGCAAGTAAGATGGTTGACGGACTGGCTTGGGGTTTTGCAATGCCTGGTATTTCATATCTCAATTGTGTAAAATGCGTTGTGGCTATATTTTTTTGCCACTGTAGAGAATACTAGAGTCCAGTTTCTGCCAAGTGATTATTCCATAGAATTAATGAATGCTCAGTCTCGTTTTCTTTTTTTCCTGTTATATATATATGTCATAGATTGGAGTAACAGTTACGATTGCTGGATTTTTGGCAAATGCCAAATGCTACTGCCTATCCATTAGTTACAAGGAACGTTGGAGTCTTTCTTTTATCCCCTTCCTTTGTAAGCTTTTTTTTGTTTGTGAAGTTTACCCCCCGAGTTCAATTATTCATCACGTTGTGTAGGTCCCGGTACATTATGTAGTACTTCAGCTTGGGACTATATTTTGAAAAGAAAATATGCTGCA
Organism: Mucuna pruriens; assembly: GCA_025330945.1. Taxonomy (NCBI): domain Eukaryota; kingdom Viridiplantae; phylum Streptophyta; class Magnoliopsida; order Fabales; family Fabaceae; genus Mucuna; species Mucuna pruriens. Next base: position 3,444,497 of record JAENHJ010000154.1, read on the forward strand.
ATTATTGTGTATTCTTAAAAATTACATTTATACTCGGGGCTATTAGTACCCTATTACTTGTGTTCTTTCCGTTCCAGGCTCGTTATGTGCACTCACTTGATGTTTTCTCATAAATCCTTGATTTACGTTTGCATTGAGCATTTACGCCTTGGGTTTATTAGTGGGGAAAACAAAGTCCCAAACCCGAGTGTCCTATTAAGAAAATTTTTTAACTTTTGATTACTATTATTTTAGCAAGAACGAAGGGCCTTTACAGTCTAAACGCCTTCTATATTACTTAGAATCTGGATGCAGAGCATGTGATGTAGAATTAGAAAAGGAACCTTTATTACTGGCTTTACTTTAGGGTGTGGTTTTTTCGTTTGATCGATTATTTTTTTTAAATGAGTCCTTTTTCAAATATTGTTTTTATTAAATGATTTTTTTAGTTTTGTTTCTCATGATTCTTTTTTAAATATTATGAATTTTCCTTCTAATTTTTCTAAATATCATGAAAATTTCATTCATTTTTATCTTTCATTTAGAAAAAAAAAAAATGGAAAGAATCGTGTAAGCATAGTGTTTTATGGGGCGTTTATTTAAAATAAAATAAAATTAATAGTTAAAATAAACAATGAGTTAAGGTATACAAATATTAAAAGATTTTTTAAAACATTAAATTATGCACTAATATAAAATAATCTTATAATTGCATCATCACATTATTAAGTATGATAATATTGTTAATTTTTATAATAATTATTTTAAAAATAATACTAATAATAATTTTTCATTTTTAATAAGTAATTATAATTAAAAAATAGAGATAAATATAACATTAATTTATTTACCTTATGAGAGAAATCTGATAATTTTTTCTTTTTTCTTACAAGTATTTTTAAGAAATTTGAGGCTTTTACTATATTTTGGATACGAATGATAATTGGTAATTGATTAAATGAGTGTTTACAAAAATTATTGATTAAACGAGCACTAAATTATAGAATTTAAGGTACACATACTTTTATTACCCACCTTATCTCTTATTGGTGGGACAGATTAAATTACACCGATTTAATTTATATAAACTATTATGTAATTAATAATTTTATATAAAATTTGATTTTTTTAATCTAATTATTGTTTTATAACTGTACATTATTTTGTTTGCTAAGTGAAAAGAAAGTCAAACAATTCATATTTGGGATATTTTTATATTTTAAAAATATATATAATATTAATTTTGATTTGCATGAATAAGTTATAAAAAAATTTATATTATATAAATTTTGTAAATAAAAATTATAGTTTAACAAGATATTTTGAGATAAAATTATTCAATTAAAAAATTATTAAATAGTAAAATAATTTATGTAAATTGCACGATTTAATATAAAAATTAATTAATTTAATTATTAAATTGAGAGTTCTTGTAAAGTATATTAAATTTATAAAAATTCATATAAATAAAAAATTAATTGGTATAGTATTTAAATATAAGCAAATGTTCCTTATGACATAATAACAAATGTTGAATGTAAAATTTGAAATAAATAATAAGAAGATAACCTCAAATCATTTAGTAATTGAATTGATTAATTTGTATTTTATACTATGTTAATTTCGATATTAATGGATGAGATATTAAATAATTTTGTAAATATAATATATTTTAAGTGAGGTATAAGATTCAAATATTGTGGATGAAAAAAAAATAATTGAAAGAAAGGATAATATTAAGAGTGACAAATTGAGATTGTTGACAAATTTTAGCTATTGGGCAGACATTTAATACTTCACACTTACAACATAATATAAAAAAATGTGAAAAGAACTTTGAATTTAATGGTGAATTTAAAAATAAAATTATCTAATTAAATTTTATAAAATTGTTTAATAATTATTATAAGTTATACTGGTGTAATTTGATTCTTTTTTCATGTGTGCATTTTGATTATTTGTATCAAGATAGAATAACAATAAGAAGGTAATGAGATAATTCATATTTTTTGTGTATTTTAAAAGTATATATTATGTCATTTTTAATGTATATAAATGAGTTATTAAATAATTTTATATTAATATAAAATCTTGTAGATTGAATTATATGAAGTGAAATCTAAAACGAACAATAAATTTAAGATAAATGATCTAACTAAAAGTTATAGTTGATATAATTTACATCGACTATTACATTATCGATAACTCTATATAGAAATATTTTATATAGATTTAATTGTTAAATCATAAATACCTTAATTGATTGTATAAAATTTTGATAAAATTAAATAATAATAAAATAATATATATATATATATATATATATATATCTTACATGAGATTTTCTTTAGAGATAATCATATTTAAGATATCATTAAATTTTAAATTTTGGCATCTTTTCGAACATGAATTTGCCATTAGTTTGCTAATGATAAGAGATTAACTATTTTCATCATACTTAATTATATTAATCTTTATATTTTTATATATTTCTTGAATATGTATTATTTTAATTCTGATGTATGTAAATGAATTATTAAATAATTTTAAGTTATTATAAAATTATGTAAATGTGATTTCTGTGAAAGGAATTTTTAATTAAATGGTAAACTTTTATTCTTCTTCTTTTTAAGATACTACAAAAATAATATTAAGAATACTATACATATACTTTTTATATTTTTTATTGTTAAGTAGAATGTGCATAATTTTTAATAAATAAGATGTCAATTAATGTTACAAAAATATCTCTACAAAATATGTTAAAAGAATTTACTTATAAATATATTAAACTATTAAATAAAATGTATTTCATATAAATATGACTGTTTTTTATTATTTTATATGTTTTTAACTAATTCACATAAATTAAGAAAATTAATTAACTAATTGATCGTTTTAAAGTCAACCTTTAAAATTACTCTTATTAAATTACCTTTTTAATTATTATATAATTAATATTAAATAATAATAAATCTTGATGGTGTGAGGAGAATGAGAATGCTCGTTTTATAATATGAAGTAAAAGTGGGAAAGACAATTATATCTAGTCCTTGTATAATCAAACTCTAATTATTATTTTATATAGTGTGATGTCCTTTTATATATTATATTAAATATTTTAATCATTTTTAGAAATAAATTTTTTATTCTAGTTCTTTAGCAAGAATATTTTATTACTTTCAATTTATTATTTTTATATTTATGTTTAAATTAAATTTTAATGTTTTAAAAATTATCAATAATTAAAAATAATTTTATATTATAATTTAAATTATTTAATATAAATATAAAATATAACCTATATGTCTAAAAATATTTTTTATTAAAAATTTAATTATAATATAATTTATAAATTTTAAAATATGTATTTATTATAAATTTGAGCTATATAAAATAAAATAAATCTCGTAATAAAATAAAATGTATAGAATATGTTGTTTCTCGAAAAAAGACAACAGGTGACGTGAACGTGGGAAAAGTGAAAGTGGAACGTTGTTTATTTGAGTTTAGTTGCTTCTGTTCTGCTCCTCTTCCCTTTCTCTCATCTCAGACTCAAAGTACGTTTGTTATTTTTTGCAAATGCTTTTTCTTTGTCGTCTGAAATAATCACACAAGTTATATTCCAAATCTTTTCTTCGTTGCACTTGCATTGCCTGGGAGATTTTCAAACTGGTGATTCTTCTACGCCACTCTAATGCACCGTTCACCCCTTTCTTCATTTTTAGATCACAAATGTTTTGTTTTTATTTTTACTTAATATGTTCAAGTTGCGATTTTTTAATATATTGAACAAGTTTATGCCTTTTATTTTTTTAAAATAGTTGGTCTTCTTATTGTCTTGTTCATTATTATGTTATGGGCTTATCATTTTTTATAGATATCATATATCTTCCATGTGATGCAACTAATGATATTTATTTGTTCGATTGTTATAATTTTAATTGATAAAATATAAGTTTTTTTATTCATTATTTGCTAGAGTTAACAGTTATTGCGGAAACTGCGATTTATTTGACACAGAAAAAACACCAAGATTGTTACATTGCCACGCATGGTTTGTTGATTTGCCTGTTATGTATGTATGTATGTGCGTATTTTGTACTATTGATGAGAAGAGATGGAATGGAGTAAAGTGATAATAAATTTCATTGTTTGGATTGTTTCAATATGATAGATGAAATGGAACCTAACCCTCCTAACTGGGCTATGAGATGAAACCAGTCTTTTATTTTTTTACTACATCTAAACAAACGTTATTCAATTCCTTTTTGTTCTATGCAATTTCATTCAGCTGGAGGATAAGTGTGAGTGAGAAATTTCACAGACCACTAAACAACATATATTAAGGTTTTGGATTGAATGTAGCATTTAGTTTGATAGTGGGTGTGGTGTTATCCATATCATGTTGGATTTAACCATTCCTATATAACTTTTTTGGGGGTGTCTTCCCATAATATGATTTATTTATGGTAGCATAGATTTTTGGTTGTTTGGCTATGATACTCTTGCAGCTTTATCTTTGTTTCAGGTTGAAACTGGTGGCTCGCTTTATAAGGAGTGCTTGATCGCTTAACATTGTTTGATTATAGTTATTGAATTCAGATGAGAACAGGGTCTTTGATTTTTTCCTTATTACAAGTACCCAGGTGCAGAATACACAGCTTAGCTAATTATGGTTCTAGAATTCATGGGCTTGATGGAGGACTTAATGCTAAGTGGATTCAAAGACTTATTGCTACAAGAGCAGAAGGAAGTAAACAAACCACCAGATCAAAAAGTACCAAGCATGAGATTTTGAGAGAGGAAATTGTAACAAGTGCTATAGTGAATGTAACGCAGCTAGATCAGTTTCAGAAAATTCAGTGCCCTGAAGTACAAGAGATTGCTCAGCATAAAAACTTATCTGACCTAGTCACAGTTATTGTTTTTGATCTTGAGACTACTGGGTATAGCAAAGTAAATGAACGGGTCATTGAGATTGCACTTCGAGATCTCCGGGGTGGTGAGAATAGCACTTTCCAAACTCTTGTAAATCCTCAATGCCATATTTCTAATTCACGTATTCATGGAATTGCTACCGATATGGTGAACAGACCTGATGTTCCAAGGTAATATACTATATGTCATATAACGTGTTGTCTTCCTTGAATTATGCTTAGCTGTCAAGGTAAAGTCTTTCAGAATAAATTAGTAAATTTTTTCAGTAGTGACCAAAGAAAAAAATTAGAGCAGCTTAAAATTTAGAAGTTATGCATATAGACTAGTCAGTTTTAATATATTGTGGTAAGGGGCATGTAAATACTTTTCCTTGTTGAGGAGGTTTATGTCTAAACTCTAAAGTATAAATATATTATGATGTGACTCATGACCTATATATCCAGCCAATAATTGTTGTTAATGGAATTAATATCACTATGTACTTCTAAATTGAAATTAGAAAAGACTCATTATCAATAAAGGGACTATTATTTTTAAGCAATTTCAACAATTCTAGTATGGTTTTAAACGTTCTGTATCGAGTTAGCCTCTAAGTTGCTTATTTGCTACCGTGTACCCAACATTGTCATCACCATTGTGATGTTCTACATAAACTTGTTTTAGGATGGAAGACCTGATTCCCATCCTGTTGCAGTACATTAAAAGGCGTCAGAAACATGGAGGATATGTGTTATGGATTGCTCATAATGCTCGCACTTTTGATGCACCTTTCCTCATTCATGAGTTCACCCGTTGTTCCGCACAGATTCCTCATAATTGGCTGTTTTTGGATACCCTTCCTTTGGCACGTCAACTGATCAAGTCTGGTGGTATCTTTCTCATCTCTTAACACACACAAACACTTGCTGCTTAGTTATGAAATGAAAATCTTGACTTTACCATGTGTTTGCATTTAGGAACAAACCTTTCTTCAGCATCCCTTGTTGCCCTTCGTGAGTTCTACAGAGTTAAAGTGGATGGATTAGCTCACAGAGCCATGGTAGATGTGAACACATTGTCCCAGATACTTCCCATGTTGACCTCTGATCTCAAGTTGACTTTATCTAGCCTCGTCAAAAAATCATTCAACATATCAGATTTGATGAACCCTAAGAAAACCAAGAAGAATTCACTCTAGTTTTATATCCGCAATTTTGGGTGCTGCTGCTTATAGTTATCAAATTTCGTGTGTAGATTAAAAGGTTGACATTGTATGTGATGTGAATTTAAATATAAATTGGTTATAGTTTACCAAATAACAATAGTTATCAAATTTCTGGTGTGTAGATTAAAAAGGAGTTTTATGTTATTAAATAAATTTGCTTTCGTTGAGAGTCGAACTCAAGACCTCCCGCTTACTAAACGGGTGCTCTAACCAACTGAGCTACGAAAGCAGCTTTGTTCTATTTACAAAGTTGAAATATTAAAACAATGACAATGCAGCTTTGTTCTATTTACAAAGGTGAAATATTAAAACAATGACAATGTGTCCAAATATTAAAAATAAAATTGCTTTCATTGAGAGTCGAACTCAAGACCTCCCGCTTACTAAACGGGTGCTCTAACCAACTGAGCTACGAAAGCAACTCTGTTATATTTATAAAGGTAAAATATTAAAACAATAATAATGTGACTAAATATTAAAAATAAAATTGCTTTCGTTGAGAGTTGAACTCAAGACCTCCCGCTTACTAAACGGGTGCTCTAACCAACTGAGCTACGAAAGCAACCTTTTTTAATTTGCAAAGGTAAACTTTATTAAAACAATAATAATGTGACTAAATATTAAAAATTGTTAAGAATTGAACTCTGAACCTCTCATTTACTGAATAAGTATTCTAACCAACTAGGCTATGAAACATTTATTTTATTTTTATATATTATATTTATATATTTTTACTCTTTTAGTCAATCAAATTAATACAAAAAGAAATACATAATTAATTAAGCTATTTAACTCAAAATGAATTTAATAACATGAAACATGATAAATCCATATAAGAAACTTTAAAAATATAATTGTTACGTTAGTTTTAGTTTTTATTTATAATAAACATTTGGAAGACTTTGAAAGGGAATTTTGTGCTCACCTTAAAATTCACCCATTTTTATTAGGTAATCTTACTCCAACTCCTCAAGTGATATAACGGATTCAGATCCTCTTCATTTTTTTTTTAAAAACTTCTTGGAATCTTGTCTCTTAAAACGTCGAGTTTGTTATATATATATATATATATATATATATATTATTTTTTATAAAAAACCGTACTTCTTTTTTTTTATATATATAATAATGGCAATCAAATTTGAATATAAAATCTTATACATATACCATATTACCCAAAATTCTCATTAGACTCAACAGTTGTTAGAAGCAATAGAATCTAAATTGTACGGTGCAATTCATTTTTTACCTCCACAAGATCCATACGATGAAACATAACGAAGTAATGATTTCTTTGTTTTAGTTTTCCTAAACCTAAATGGATATTTAGGGGTTATTGGTTATTTGCTTTATTCAACGCTCAATTGCTCATGGAATGTGTACTTCTTTGAATCATAGTCACAACGTCACAAATTTCATTGAATGTATTATCTTAAAATAAATCTCAACCGAATATACACATGATCAATTGAATCAAAGATTAATAATCATTTACCATAAATGGTGAAATCAATTAAATTTGTGTATGCAGTTTCATCCTGTACTAGTTTTAGTTTTAATCAATGAATTCAGAATTCTTTCATCGATCAAGAAAAAGAAAGTATATGAAAAGGAACTAAGCACCCGGTGCCGCAGGTTTCAACAATCAATGAATTCAGAATTCTTTCATCAATCAATGAAAATAAAATGTATGCAAAGGAACAAAGCACCCGGTGCCGCAAGCAAATAATGTTTAAGTAGAGGTTCAAACAACTGCTCTATACATTTTCTGACCTTATGTATCCTTTCCTACTATACCACACCAACCTCTAAAGTTCTTGTGCCTCTAACACACCTACTGCACCCTACCCACCCAGTTGCAAAAAAAAAAAAAAGTTCAAGAGAATTAATATGGTCTCTACATACAACAAAAAAAATATGGCTTGTCGACTCCAAAACTGCTTGGTCTCCTCCAAGACAAGCTGGCGTTACTATCCGAGTAGGCAAGGGATATTGGTGTCAATTGAAAGGTCACGCCAATGAGAGGTGACCAAATATTAAAAATAAATCGAATATCACCATGGATCACAAAATAATTTCCTTAATGATTAAGAGAATCAACATGACGAAGCACATGATGAGAAGCACAGTAGCACACATTACCATGCCCCCCTTTTTCTGAGTTCTCTCTGCCTGCATGTCCCGTGAACCAAATAATTACCATGGGGAAAAAAGAGATAAAGATAGTTAGATAGAGAGGGCAAGAGGGAAGCGAGCAACACTGCCAAACTAAAATAGTAGACAAGAAAAAGAAGTAGGACCTTCTGCAGCTGTTTAAGGCCATCGTCTACTGTCGTTGCAACCTTCTGAATGTTGTAGTCTATTCTATCGACAATGGTTCCCTATATACAGAGGACGTTGATGGTTAAAAGAGTGTGGAATAAAGAAATTTGTCAATTCCCTCGCAGGAGGGTATCTGCTGACCTGGTCTATGACTAGTACTGATAAATCCTTCATAATCTGAGCAAGCTCGTTCACAGATTCCACAACCTATAAAAGCAAACAACAAAAAAGCCCGTCAAGAACACAATAAAAGTCAAAATAAGTCTTCAGTAACAGTGCATAAATTCAACTTTTGCTTACATGTTGGATCTCTTTTTCTCTTTCTACTGTGAATGCTTCACTTTTTTTCACCTTGGCCATCTGATGCTCATTAAATACCTACATATATATAACTAGATAGCATCAGCGACAAACTAACACATATCCAAATACAGCAAAGGATATGCCCATATGGATAATAGAATTTGTCAATTAATCTTCCAGCAAATAAATAGGGTAAGGATAAAAATATTGACCCACCTAAATAAAAGAAGGGAACAAGGAAAAAAAACAGAAAAAGAAATACCATATTATCCAAGTCATCATCTTCATATCTGGATTTACTTCCATTTAAGTTGATCTCTAGATCAACTCCATCTTGACCCTGCAATATCATAAAATGATAATCAAAAGCTTTAAACAAAATCCATAAGTTATTTATTGATATGTATGGCATGAGAATTGAGATAATCTCTGGATAAGACATAGGAGCAAGGGAATAAGGTAAGGCAGTACAATGAAATTTAATGAGCAAAAGTGAATGAAATCAATTTGCACGGTTGTGTTACATTTTGGATTCATTAAATTGTCACTATAAATAAACTGTCAGTTAAAAAATAAAGCCCCAAGAAAAAAATTGAAACTTCATTTTCTTTGTTAGGCAAGGAAGAAAAGGTAAAACAAAAAGTTTTTCTCTCACCTCTTTTTGCAGCCTGAGGCGCTTTAAATAAGTTGATTGTTTCTTGCGGAGCTCTACCGAGAGGTTCTGAAGGTCAGTAGCAAGAGAACGCTGCATGCAGAACACAAAATAAGAAAATGTTCAACAAGGTACAAATAGAAAGCTTATTGAAAACGACAGAAAAATATGAAACATATGTGCAGGCATAAAGATTAAACAATCGAAAGTCAAGCCACCATCAAAGATTCAATTTCATGCATAAATGACCCAGTCATCATTCTGGCTAAGAAAGAAAGGGAAAGAGTACAATTAGCATCAAGTCATTTTGGAACTACTAATAAATGATCATGATTAGTGTCTGTTGTCCCAACCATGCAACTCAAAGTAGGATACTTGGGATTAATTTAATCAAGCACTAAAACTTTAGAATGATGTGAAGAGAACTGTATAAACATTAAGCCACAATATGGAGAAGGGTGGAGAGAACATGGAGTTGACCATAAGCCTTTTCCTGATCCCCTCCTTGCCAAGTGCTCTTTATAAGACCTTTACATTCTATACTGTAGCATACTTGACTGCCAGAATAATGTCAACAAAACTGGAAATGACTATCTGTTAGCTTATAATTGGCATATGTTTGGAAGATTGTATATGGGAACGTGGTATAGTTCACTCTGCAGCACTAAGTGACAGGATACCATATAATTATTTCTGCTGATGTGTTTTTAAATGCAGTCGTTTGGAGTAAATTTTGGTGTTATTGGACAACTTGGGTTTATCCTTTCACTTTTGAGCAGTTTCTCATGACATAATTCAAAGGGTTAGTAAAAATAAGGAGGCCAAAATTTTGTGATGATGCAATTATTTGGTAGAAGCAACATGCATGCATAAGAGTGTCTGCATGCCCTTGGATATGTTATTGGACAGAATTGTCTCTAAGGCATCTGTCTGCACATCCTTAAAAAAAAAGCTAGCCATAAGGGGGGAAGAACCAAGCCACTTATGTACTCAACAGATATAGCCCTTTTTGGAACACCGACAACCAGCTCTAATACCAATGAATAAGCATACAAGCACTTGGGAAACCCTCTCTTAAAAGCTAGCCATTAAGGGAGAGAACCAAGACACTTAAGTACTCCACCGAGCAGCCCATACTATTCAATGTGGGACTTAGGCACCCAATAATAACCAAGTCCCTATGATATCTATAAGCCCATTGATTTATGCTATGTTTGCACCAGACAGTAATTTAAATGGAGTTTCCATATGTGACATATAGAGAGACTGAATATCTGTTGCACTTCTTAGTCTTTTTGGACTTTTTCCCTTTTACAATTCCCATTTTCTGATTTGCAAGATATCTCCCCACCTCCCCTACTCATTGTAATTTCTTTCTCTTTCTCCTATGATGCACAAATATGATATGCATATATTGTATCCAATACAGCGATATGATTATTCCTAAAATATACAAGATGTGATATGTGCAGTATGTGTGTGTGTGTAGAATATTCATAAAACAAAATAAATATATAGTGGCAGTTCCAAAAATCCAAACTAAGAGGATGCATCTTGGACATTTCAAAAGAAAAAGAGAAATTATAAATCATTGTCATCATTAATCACTACCTACTACCTAAAAACAGGAAATGTCAATCTCATTCCCTCCTTGAGCATCATCCATAAAGAAGATGAACAATTGAAGTATTGGCAAAGTATCAGGGATATTGGATGTATATTAGATACAATACTTGAAGTAAATGTAAGTATCAGTGCTTCATAGTTTTCACTGATAAACTTCTTTTTACTATCCCACTATCCCTAAAAAATGAAAACAGTATACTATACCACTGATACCATGTAAGAGTCTAGTGCTTGGTTCATGAAGAACCCACAAAGATTTCAAGTTGAATAAAACATGGGACAAAAGTAAAAATCCATCTTCTATCTCATCCATATAATGCAAGAGTTCTGCGGTGATACCTGCACATTTTTCCTGACATTGGAATCCTCAGAAGGCCCAGTAGCAGAAAGTCTCCGCAGTCTCTTTTCCGACCTCTTTATTAACTCAGTTATCTCATGTGTTAGAGTCTCAATAGCATGTTGGTCTTCCTTACCATCTCCAAATGACGGCATCAAAGCCTTTGCGTGAGCCTTGGCCAACTCTGCCATTTTTGTGCGTGCACGTTGCACATTTGCTGATATTTCTTCTGATAAATCCACCCATGCCGGAGGTAGCCCCACAGTAACTGCATTTGCACCCCTACTGCATCCATAAAAACAACGAATAACTCATCATTTCCAAGTCTTACAGCAACATGCACGCGTGTGAAAAACAAAAGACAAAGAAGTGAACTATGCATAATAATGTTATAAAACAAGTGTCTAATTGTAGAAGAAAAACATCCATTTCCACTGTAATTCTATTTCCTTACAAAATTCAATAGCGCACCACAGACAATACATATGTTAGTTAATCCACAACACTCATTCTCGATAATGCCACACGTATCCTTTACTAATACTAATCTAAAATTCCTTGAGTGGCGAACTTCGCGAGCAAATGTGAGCACTGCTAGTCCAATATATATAGTTCGTTTCTTATGGTATTCATGAATCGTTGAAGAGAAATCAATAAAAAAGCTACAGATCTAAGAAAGAAAGAGCTATTCGGACATTGATCGACGATAACAATAAACATCGCTGGAAATACAAGATTGTAAGATCTGAGATATGAAGCGCACCTTGAATTGCCGGGATCCTCGGTACTGAGCGGAGCGTAAGAGCGATTAGGATTGAGAAGCGAGGTGCTGACCAATTCGATGACGGGGCTAGCGCCGGTGGCGGGAGCGGTGGACTGCGGCGAAGAGATGGAGGGAGCCCGAACACTCTTCAACGCATCTCTGTGCTTTCTGAAAAGCAAAGTGCGATTTCTCGTCGCCATTCAGATCCCAAACAAATCAAATGAAATGCTTCGTCGTTTCGTAACAGTCAAACCAGAAACAAAGGTCGATCGCCTCTCACGTGATCCAACTTCACCATCAAACGCCCGCTCACGTGCCATCAATCTTCTTCTTGAAACGCATAATTCATATTATAATTAAATTTTATGATAAATAATTTTTTTTTGACATCAAATTATTTTAAAATATTATTAAAATTTAATTAAAATAAAAAATAAAAAGATATAAATCAGAAGGAACAAGTGATTCAAATAGTTAATCAATATTTATGAAAATAACGTGTGAAATGTATTTCTAAAATTGAAAAAACACAAATATTAAGAATTTTTAATTGAATAAGTTAAAAAGAGAATAAAAGTTTCACTGTATTATCATGGTAAAAATGTTTCTCTCTTATTTTAAATAGTTGTTTATTTATATATTTGATTCTTTAATCATTTATTTCTTACAAATTATCTTTTATTTATATTTTTAAATTAAAGTTGAATAATATTTAAAATAAATTATTATAATTAAAAATAAAATTATATTATATTTATTATAAATTTAAATATTTTATATATTCATAGATATATATTATTATAACTTTTAATTATAATATAATTTGAATTTAATTTTTATGCATTATCAATTAATAAAAAAATCATTGTTGATAAAATTTATAAAATATCTATTATAAAAATCAATTTACTTATCGATTTATAATTAAATAATATTATATAACTTTTTACATCATTATATATATATATATATATATATATATATATATATATATATTTATAATTTATAAAAAATATGTTATATATTGATAATATAATTATATTATCATCAAATTAAAATTTATTATATAAGATAAGATGATTAACTTTTATAAATATATTAAAAGTCTTATTAACAGGATAGGTAAGTAGACTATAGTGTAAACCCGTTTATAAATTGTCATTGCATAATTATTAAATTTTAATTTTTTATATATATATATATATATATATATATATATATAATTATTTATATTATAAATTGCATGTACTAAAATACTACTATTTTTTCATAAACGTGAATTGAAAATAGGAGTGTTTTTTATATGTAGTATACAACAAATTGATTCAAAAAATCGAAAACTAAAAGAAACTATTTTTTACTATATATTTCCTGATCCAATTGATTTTAAGATAGAGTTTACAAAATTGAATCAATGGTTTTTAATATATATATATATATATATATATATATATATATATATATATATATATATATATATATATATATATATATATATATATATATAATATGTTAACTTTTAAAAAAAATTATTTTTTTGGGTTTCACAGATATTTTTATTATATATCTTTCACGTATCCAACTAATGAAGTAACATTATACATACTTCATTTTTATTAGCTTTCATTTTGAATATATATATATATTAATAAAAAAATTATATTATAAAATAATTAATGAATCGATTGACATATTATCTCAAATTCAAACACAAGTAAAAAAATCTTGAATTATAGATTTAAATATAAAAAAATATTAATTAATTTCATCAAAATATTTTTTATTTAATTAAGATTATATTTTAATAATTATTTTTTATTGTTAATGTCAAGTTCCAACTAAAAATAATTTTAAAAAAAATTATCTTTTAAATAAGATCAATAGAATTAGACCATGTTTTCTTAATTAATTTATAATTTGATGGTTTTACTTTTAATTGAGTCTAAAAAAATACTTTTTATTTTTGGTTTTGAATACGATCATAGCATATTTAAAGTTAAAAATAATTCATTTATTTAAAAATAATATTTAATTATTTGAGTTAAAATAATTTAATAAAAAATTAAAATATTGATAAAAATAATATTAATTATTTAATCTAAATCACATTTTATTAAATTAAATTAAATTTTATAAAAAATTAAACAAAAGTAGACCAATGCTATTGTAATACTCAAATCAGTAAAATTTTAACTCAAAATCGATAAAAACACACCCTAACTGTAACAACAACTAACAACTCCAGTTACTATACATGCCGTTTATTGACCATTAGCTTTTCAGTCTTTGGTGTTCCGATTAACCAGTTGTTGGTGTTGACTGTTGAAAAGTGAAAAAAACAGAGACTAAGAGGTAAGAATTAAAAAAAAAATAATTTATTGCTTACCAATTATAACTTGTTATTACATAAATAAAAAAAGCTACAGAAAATTAAAAATAGTTATTTGTAACCAGAAAACAATTATGTTTCCCTAATACATAAGGGCCTCAGAGTAAAACTGGTGAATATAAATTTCTACATTGATGAATGCTAAAAAAAATTAGGATTGATGATTTTATTGTTTTATATAATTAAAAAAGATAAAATAAAATGGAATGTAATAAATATGTTTGATTTATATTTTATTTCATTATATTTAACCGCAGCAGTGAGCATTGAGACAAACCCAAAAAAGTTAGAGGCTAACAATTAGGAGGTTGCTGGACTTTGAAGTCTGAAGTTTGGACCTTTCTCACTGCTGGTGACGTGGGAAGTGGAGGAGAAATTAATGGGAGATTATTAAAAAAAAAAAAGAAAAAAGAAAATGAAAAAAGGGGATATAAATGAAAGGAGGAAAAAGCAGTAAGATTTCCCTTTGCTCCTTCTGTCCTCCCCTCAGCGGCATCGTTGTTCCTTCACATCTCTCTCTCACTCTCCCTCACTTTCTCTTCCTCAACCAAAACCCTAATCGAGATCACAATCGGAACATACGCAAACAGAGGCCAGCCATGGACGGTGATTCCTCCTGGAGTGCTCGTCTCTCTTCCGCCTCTAGGCGCTACCAATCCGCTCTTCAATCTCGATCAGGTCCACTTCCTCCCTTTCCCCAATTTAATTCCTTTTTCCCTCTCCTCTTCAGGATGAGGTGTCCGTAACAAATTAACTAATTTTGTTGCAACTTACAAGGGTACGGCTGTCGGGGTTTGAATTTGTATTTCTCGATGTATATATAAAGAGGGCAAAATAAGGGACATAGCGTGAGAATTTGATTTTCCTGAAAATTGTTCAGCTTGTGGTTATTATTATTAATTTTATATGGTTATTTGATGTGTTTCGATTATTGATACTGGGCGGAGAAATGGGAGTTTTATGAAATCAGAAGCGTGATTAGAATAATATTATCTGGAAAGCACAACTCGAACTGCTATTTGGTGTCTCGTTTTCTGTGTTGCGAGGTGACTGTGATGGCAATGATTGATAATTGGGACTTGTGATGTGAAGATCTTGGCCAGCTATTTATTTACCGGGGATTAAAATTTATCGTTGTGGTTTTAAATTGTGTGGATTTACTGAAGAGATGCTTTTTTGTCCCCTTTGGATTTTTCTAGTTCTGGTGTTTGTTTATTTTCGAGTATCTAATATTGATTTTTGTGAATGCAGACATGTTCATGGGTTTTGATGAAAATGATGGGGACGATGATATAAGGGAGGAGTTTCTCTGCCCGTTTTGTTCCGAGTATTTTGATATTGTTGGATTGTGCTGCCACATTGATGAAGAGCATCCAATGGAGGCAAGAAATGGGGTATGCATGAGTACTTTCTTTTGCCTCCTACTATTTCAACCATGCAACTTATAAGGTTTTCTAGTATTTTGCTGTCTGATTGGATGCACAAATAGTGCATAGGCTTTAAGTTTTTGTACCTTTTCCCCCTCTATTTCATATGGGTGTGGTCTTATTTTATAATGACAATGATATTATGATGCTTATATTGGAAAAAAGAAGTGTTACATTTTTTGTTATTAAGTAAATCAATGGTTTTTCTGACTGTATTGTTTCTGTGTGCAGGTATGTCCGGTTTGTGCATTGAGGGTGGGGGTTGATATGGTAGCACATATAACCCTACAACATGGGAGTATATTTAAGATATCCTTTTTTTAAAAAGTTAAATTTGGTTGTGCCAACTCTTAAATGGTTATTAGCACAACTTTTCAATTAATTGCAGGTTTATTGAGCATTTACTAAGTTAACTTTATTACATTATGGGAAATGTTGCCAAAATGTATACTTAAAAGGATAAAATTGAAAACAACACAAAAAAATTTACATTTAAACTCAGCTCTTTTACTTTGTTGAATTTCTTAATTAGTGAATACATGCAGCGCAAAAGGAAATCACGTAAAGGTGGATCTTATTCAACACTATCTTTGTTGAGGAAGGAGCTGCGAGAAGGAAATTTGCAATCCCTTTTTGGCGGATCTTCGTGTATAGTGTCCTCATCTAATGCAGCTGATCCACTGTTGTCATCATTTATATCACCTTTAGCTAATGAACATACCAGTTCTCAGCCGCACTTACACACTGAGACAAGATCATCTAAAAAATGCTCAGATGAGACTGTGTCAACAAGGTATTTTTGTTTCAGTTTTCAATTTCTTTTAAAAATAATGCCACTTATCTATTCCCTTTCTGTTTTGCATTCATGATAAACCCATCTATTGTTTTTCATGCAATAATTGTATCATAGATAGTTTATACTTATATTAGAAGTTTAGTAATTGTTTGTTATCACTCTAATATTGTAATTTTTTTATAAGATTATATTCACTGAGATGATTATGTTCCTCCTTATCTACTCTCCCATTAGTGCCAACCATGATGCTGGCATGTTTCATTTGTTTGAATTTATTTATATCTTCATGCTTACTTAATGGAACATTCTGTTTGCTTCCTATGAATCTTTTTTTTTTCCCATATTATTTTCTCACTAATGTTTCTATGAACTTTCACCTTCCCAACCAATCAAATTAGTGTTTTGTTGCTAAACAATGCTTGCTAACAGAGCATAATATGCCAACAATAATACATCAAGTGGCACGGGTTTGATTGTCTTACTAGCGTCTCCTAGTTTCTAACATGTGTACTATTTCTGTTTAGAAATGTGGAGACATCAACCTTGTCAGTTAAGGATAAGGAGGAGAAGGCAAAAAGATGCGAGTTTGTTCAAGGGCTGTTGCTGTCCACCATACTTGATGACAATTTATGAAGGAGATTCATGGAGGTGGCTGCTACAGTAGTGGGCTAATTCACATGCGATACCTGCAATGTATGGTTTGCCTGATGAAATTGTCTATGTATTTGATCAGAGTGAAATAATAAGTAGTAGATAATGAATGTAATTTATGTTATATGCGAACTGATGTTTTTAGTTCAAGAGTTTCATTATATCCTTTAATCTCAGATCATAAAGCTTAAATGAAAATATCCTTTCCTACCGACATTCGCATTGTGCTTGGAACTTTTTATATTTTTGGTGATTTTTCAAAGTCATGAGAATCAACAGGGCACCTCAACTTCGCACATACCGCAGGCATATGTTCCAGCATATAATTTTTTCTTTCTATAACAACGAAAAGAAAAAAAGATAATCAAAGATTAGAATTTAATTCTGAAAATTATGATCAGGCACTTAAGGCAAAAAATCTGTGCGCCGCTGGTATAATGAAGATAAAGTCTAGGAACTAAAGTATGTATTTGTGATTTACAGGCAATAGATCCTTGTATGGGTAGTATTTTTCCCGTGGGGTGACACAAAGAAACAGTTTTATAGGAAATCGTGTTGAAAATTAAGGGAAAATAATCCACCGAGTCGAGACCAACACGGAACTTTCCGCCAGAGTAGACCCAATCTTTGACTCTGACCAGAATTAGTTTCTTTTAGTGATGATAAGATTTTAAAATTATCAGGTGCATGGTAAATAATTTTCAGCATCAAATTCTTTCTCCGATCAAGAGGTCGTTTCCTCCTAAGCCTTCAAATACAGTAGTTATGATTCTCAATTAAATGTTTGCTTAGTTAAATAAGCAGAAGGAATGTGAATAATTGAAGGCTTACGAATAATATTTTACGAGATTCAAAATTAAAAAATATATTCCTTACGTATTTTTGTTTAACCAGACATGCGTAAATGATTTTCATTTTAAATCTTTCACATTTCCACTTTTCATTCAACCAAGCAAGACTCTGAAGCGAATTAGTGACCAGCTTCTGTATGAGCGCCCAATTAAACAAATAAAACATTAGAAGTGTTAAGATGTAGTGAATCAATTCATATGATATGTATAAACAAGTAAATGAAATGTTCTTGTCTTTCTGAACTAACAAAAAAGGTGTGTCTTTGGACACATTGCAATAATTTTATGCCTAGAGACCTAATCGTAACCACTGTGATGAAATTCTTGTGTCCAAAATCCTTTTCACCACATCTCCTACAAAAGAATCAAAGCATGATGAGCAGCAACCTTTAATCAGACTCGTTTGCCCACCAGCCATTAGTTCCATGTGCGGACAGGCGGACGGTGGAGGCACAGAGCAAACTTCACTCTTCTTGTGCTCAAGATCACAAGCAGCTAGTATGGTGTGCATTGAACTCCTTGCAATATCCTTGAAAGTACTGTGGCCTGAATAAAAAAGATAAAGCCATTTTGAATTTTTTATGAATGCAGTGAAATGAGCAAAAAGTACTCCAATGGAACCATGATGCAATTTCCCTGTTATTAGATATCATGATGGAAATTATTCCAATGCTTGGTTAAAAAAGGATTAACGCACAGGTACCTCTATGAAGGTTCACTTCACATAACAGGAAAGCCTTTCCTGAATTTTTGTAATGGATCCGGACCTTGTGGTTTGATAGTCATGTACCGTGTCTCTAAAGGTGGGGGAAGGCCCCACTTTATGTGTTTGAGTCCCAAATGTAGCAAAAATCCCTCCCTCCCCATATGGTGAACGAGAAAAAAGTGGTAGAAACACAAAATCTGTAACTGATATGAAAAAAAGCAATACTTACCTAAATCAATATTTTGGGACAAGCTCTTCAGGTGGTTTTTAACCATTGACTGCAACTGCTCCTTTGCAATGTGAAAGTTACTCTCTTCTCTTACAGCAGGGGATAAGCCATCATCGGGAACAATGTTTGATCTGCCGAACTGATGAACTTGTTCGCAATCTGGTACTGGGGGTGTCCCCATAAGTCCAGGCCATAACGGCCCATTCTGCATTAATGGAGAGGTATTGTTGCATAATCTCTCGTCAAAAAAAGTGTGGTATGATGTTCCCACATCCTGTGTCCTTGCATGTAGAATGGCATTTCCCCTACTTTGATCAACTTGAGAGCTATATAAGTTACTGGTTGAACTGGTAGCTGAAATACCATTGGTTCTGCCAGGTGCCCCTCCAGATGAAAGTAGTTGTTGAATTTGACGGTGTATCCAGCGTCTCTCTGATAAAGTTGGTGCCCCTCCAGATACGGGAGAAGCTCCTTCGACACTTCTGCCACTAAATCTAGAAGATGAAAGATGCCCAAAGCCTTGGTTAAAAGCTGCTCGGGGTGACGAAATTAAGTTGAGGTCTATACTTTCTCGTACATGTAGAACAGGGGGTGGTCTAACAGGAAGGTTCTGGATTGTCACTCTTGGATCAGCCACACCTTCTTGAACTTGGGAGCTTGAAGATCCCAAAGCAACTGGTCTACACCCATCACAATACCAATTACCTTCGGGAACTTCCCGCCCCAAACCTACACAATATGTGTGTGCAGGGGAATCACATATATCACAGAGTAGCATGAGGCCATCATCTCCACCTTGATGACACTCTGAACAAATGACATATTCATATGGATCAATATAGCTCCTGAGTTCTTCTTCAGAGGGTTGATAAACCTGCACATGAAATGAAAGTGTATTCATTAGGAGCAATAAATTGAAGAAAATGCAAAAGCTACGAGCAAGAATTCAAATACCTGGTCACGTTCAGGGACTTGTATCACCACTTCTCTTAAATCAATCCCTGTTGTTGACCGTGCAGGCTTGCTGATTGTTTTGAATCTCTGCTTACACAAAGGGCAGCGAGATTCCACCTTTGCCCACTCCATAATGCAAGCAAAACAAAAGTAGTGAGTGCAACAATTTAGCACTCCCCTTACTCTTCTTTTATCTTCTTCAGATAGACAAATTCCACACATTTGCTTTCCCACCTCACTTTTTAAACCCTCCACCTTTTCCTTACCCTTTCTTCCTTGAGGTTCTTCTATCTTTTCCTTACCCTTCCGACCTGGAGGCTTCCGCTGCTGATGTTGATCCTCATGGACACCAACCTCTTCATTATTTATTAGATTGGATGAACTCCTCAAGTTATTTCTCAAACTTCCACACAATCTCTTGGCTTCTCTCACCTGTTCTCTCTCTTCTTCAGATATGGTAAACTCAAAATCAGATGATCCAGAACATGCATAATCTGAATCCGAAAGAAGCACCCTTCTCCTCTTCTGGCCACGTCTTCTCCTACTTGTTGTCCCAATGGCTGGGCCGTTATCTATGAAATCATCTTCATCATCACATATTTCTTTCTTCCTTAACCTCCCATTCTTTCCTCTTTTGTTTCTCAAGGGCTTCTTTGATGGTCTAGAACTCCGTCTTTTTCGACCTCTGGTAGAAACCACAGAGGCCCTTTTCTTCTGCAAAACCTTATCTATTTTCATGCCATCATTTTTCTTCTTTCTCCCCCTCATTTCTTCTTCCTCATCTGAATAATCTTCTTCCTCTGGCAAAAATTCATCATCCTCATCCTCATCATCATAGTCAAAATCTTCATCCTCTCCATCTCTATCTCCTTCCTCTTCTTCTGCCTCATCTCCATGTCTCTCAACCTTCTCCTTCTCCTCCTGTTTCTCCTCTTCCTCCTCCTCCTCTTCTTCCAGTTGTTCTGCACGTATTTTCCTTCCCCTCTTCGGGGAGATTTTACCTGCTCTTTTTTTCTTACTGCATACTCCATTTTTGGCCTTTGACCTATTGAAAATCCTCACTTCTTGAATTTCCTCCTCCTCCTCTTCTTCTTCTTCTTCTTCTTCCTCCTCCTCCTCCTCCTCCTCTTCATATGCAACCCTTCCCCTCTTGTGTGAGTTGTTACTGGCATTTTTCCGCTGACCAGCAATACCCTTTTTTGCCTTGGATCTATTGAAATTCCTCACTCTTTGAAATTCCTCCTCCTCCTCTTCCATTAAACTGCCAAAACTCTCCTCCGATGCACATCCATCTAACGAGGAGCAATAATAGTCAGATGCCTCTCTACCTTCATCTGAAACCACATAGTCCTCATCCGAGTCATCAGAACATCCCTCCTTTGACCGAACCCTTTTTCTGAAACTGCGTTTGCCACTAAACTTTCCTCCCCTTACCATCTGCTCTCACGCAAACAAATAGCAAAAAAAAAAACCAATATATTAGAACCCCATTCAAGTCAAGGGCCAAAAAATTATATCAAATCGTATATATTGTTATAAATTGCGTGATTCTTTAACCCACGTTTCCCCTTTTCAACTCAACCTAAATGAGGGGTATTAAGATTATGGGCACCGGCTAAGGAAATAGCAGCATTCATAAATTACCCCTACCACGGATCTGATTTACCAATCTACAAAAAAATAAGAGGGACGAAATTAACCCTAGAGATCCCACAATTTGTTTCCTGATAAATAAAAAGGGATTGTACCAGCCACACAAAAGAGTAGCGATCAATAGCAGCATGGAAAAATAATGAATAATTAGGCATCATTTACCATGAATTTTTCAGCTGGTAGAGAAAGAACCTTCCTCTCAGAAAAGTAAAATTAAGGAGACACAGAAGGGAAAGAAAATCACATGAATCAAACCCACAGAAATAATTGAAAAGATAAAGACCCAGCTCTGAAATAGATATTTATTGAAATTGAAACGCGAGGAGATATAGAGTTGAAGTGGAAGAATCTTCTAAAGAGAGAAAAACAAGGGACAGACAGAGAAAGGGACGGAGAAGATAAGGTTGAGTTACCTGCGAGAGGAGGAACAAAGCAACCGCAAACGATTATTTTGCTTCTTCAATTCCAGATTATGTTTCTTTCCGCAACTGAGGTTTTTCCCTTGTTTTTCTTTCTTTGCTTTTCTTTAATTTCAATTATATAAATTATTTTTTATTTTATTTTTGCATTGGGATACAGTATTTTTCATTCGTGAGAACGTTCAAATGGCGTCGCATCTCTGCGACCTGGTGGAGGTTACGATGCAAATTACCAGAATACCATTCTAACTTAGGGACGTTAAAACTGTAACTTCATTTTACGTCATCATTATTAATACTTTTCCCTCCCTTTTTATACACGTAAGTTACTCAAAATTTAATAATTGTAGAATAAATTAATTAAACTATGTAACCGATAATAACAGAACAAAAAATAAAAGAAAGACATGTTTGATAGTTAGAATATCACAAAATAAGCTATAATATAAGACTCAATAAAAAAACATAATATAGCTATTATTCTTTGTATTTTCAGTTTTTTTTTTCTTTTACAAGACCGTTTTTATTGTGTTTCTTTGATACTTCTAGTTGTTTTTATTTAATGAGAGTGTTTTAAGATATTTTTAACTTATTATTTTTTCAATCTATTATTTTTAATATTTTAAATTTTAAATTAAATTTTAGTCATTTTATACAAAATCAATAATTAAAAAATAATATTGTATTATAGTATTTTATTTAAATTTAAAATAAAATAAAATAACAATAGAAGTTAAATAATAATGGAAAAAGTTATGTATAAATTGCAAGAAGACTACGTGAGTCCAGTGATAACAGTATGTTGCGGTTTTTTAATATATGAAAAGATAAAAGTGTTTAAAAAAAAGTGGAAACAAAACAAAATATTTGTTTTATATATTGTCATATATTAAAATAATTATATTGAGCAATAATATTTTTAGCTGTCACTCTTTATAAAAGAGACTATTCTTTTTCTGAAGGATAAAAGAAACTATTCTATCATGTTATTTTCTACTCTAAATTATCTTTTAAAGATAAAAAAAAAAAATACAACATAATACAATAGACAGTGAGATAAGGACTATTCTATAATGTAATTTTTTTATAATTATTTAATCACAAACATCATATTTTTTTACTTCAATAATAATCATCTTGAAATTTATATAAAAACTGGTTTATAATTAGTTGATAGTTTAAATTTTGTTATCCTAATCATGCATATTTATTGACCTCTAAAGATTTTGTTTAGTTTACTAATAATTATTTTAAAATTTATATTAAAATGCTTTTTAATTAGTTAAAATATAAATTTCTTACAATTACAATAAATTTTAATTTATATATATTAATGTAAAAAAATTACCCAACTTAACAAAATAACACGAATTGAATGCGTAGCGCATAAAAGTTATTAACGCTATCTGTACCTAGAATATTTAATCGTTAATATATATGATGATTAAACTCAAGTTAAATTGATGTCACAAATAGAATGCACTCACCTGATTTGACGCTGATTCGTTATTATTATTTTATAATAATATCATATAACTATAATTTATTAAAACACACACTAGAAATAATTGAAATTAAATGTAACATCTAAATCCAAAGACAGTATGATTCAATATAAGAAAAGAGGGAGATAGTATTAAGAAAGCATTGCACGTAAACCATTCGGCATTAAAGTATTTTTTCCAAGTTGACGATATTGCCCTGCTCTGGAGAGCAGTTGAACTGCATCTGACTTTGGAAAACTCATTGAATTGAATAGTCCTCTGAACAACTCATCACCGTACACGTCAACGTTGATCGTCGAATAGGGAAAATAGCAAGCTATCACTGGGGAACGACAGCGTTTTGAGCTAAGGAGGGCGTTTGAAGATGAAGGACACGTGTAGGGCAGATAATTGGAGAGGAAAAAGATGCCAAAGAATCAAATGGCCGTTTCGTTAACAACAATAATAACATTATTACACCGCCCACCGCTTTGCGTAAACAAAGAGCCCTAGTAGCATTACTGCGTTAGCTTTTTTTTATTTTTTATTTATTTCTTTTATTTTATGTACTAGAGTCTAACCTTCTTCACTCTATGAATCAATTTCCGCAAGCTAACCTAGTGTTTTGGCATCATGCCCTTACGGTTATAGGACTTCTTTTAGATGCCGGAAAATAATTTCACCCTTATCATGTCGATTCCCTGCTTTTTCTTTAAAAACGGTGCTAATTCAAAACTTTGTTTACCAAGGAAAAAATATCATATAATGTATATTTTAAATGTTTTTTTTTAACCGATTATATTAGATTTCACGTGGCTAAATTAAACTAATTGATATCAAATCAATGTTTTTAATAAATATAGATTATTGTGTGTATTTCATGTAATTTTATTTTTATATTCTTTTTTATTTCACTTATGTTTTTATTTACTTATTTATGTTATGTAATTTTATTTTTAATTTTTTATTTCACTTATGCTTTTATTTACTTATTTATGTAATATAATTTTATTTTTATATTTTTGTTATTTTACTAATTATTTAATTTACTTATTTATGTATGTAACTAAAGTAGAAAAATTGTATATGTTTTAGGATTTTTTTTGTTTTTTATATTTTGGTTAATTTTGTTTTTTTATGTGATTTGGATAATGTTTAAAGGTAAGCATATTCTATTGTATTGTGGTAGTAATGAGAATGTGGGTTAACATATAGTAAATAATGACTAATATGTCAATTTCTAAGAGTACTTTAGATAGTTTAGGAAATTAATTTTGAAAATATTTGTTTAGTGAAAAAAATAACAAAAACAAGTAAAACAAGTGAGTAAATAGAATATATAAGAAAATTTTAATTTAATTTTTTTAAATCAAAGATGTTAATTTTATACCCTTAAATATAATTCACTTATCTTAAAAATAATGGCATATTGCAAATTAAAATATTTATAAGATTACATCAATAAAAAAATATCAACAAATTTAATTCATATTGCATTTTATTGAATTGATTTTTTTAATAAAACAGCCTAAACCAAATCAAATTACACATTATTTTAATTCTTAAATTATGTAGCTTTTTTGTTATTTAAAATCGATCTACGAACATTTTTATTTGTATACATCAATACATGGTTGTTTTGAAGTTTTTAAGTATGATGACTCAATCGTGAATTAAGCCTAAAATAAATTTTATTTATTTTTTACTTAAATAATAAGATTACATATTGAACTTTATATGTGAAATTTTTATTTTACAAAATAGATCTAAAACTTGAACTTTACCTATTTTATTTTTGTATTGACCATGCCTTTAGAGTAAAAAATTTAAATCTTAACAAGTGTATATGAAAAAAAAATTATTTGAAAAAGATAATACACTTATAAAAATCATTGAAGTGAGTTTCGTTTCTCTTAATAAAATAATTTTCATATATACATAATCAATAATTGAGCCCTTCTTACCGAAAATATATTTAAAAAATTTCAATTATTAATTAACTATATTGAACTTTGTTATTCCACGTACACCAAGTAATGTACAGTAAACGTCACCATAATGCTAACTTAAAACTGTCTGTAAAAATATTATATGAAACGCACTTACACAGCTTCAAAGAATACATTGAACAATGCCTTTATTATTTATGGGAAATAGCAATAGATTCCAACATAGTACTTTCCTTTTATTATTATTATTGGTTTATTATTCCTGATTCTTCATCCGTTGTATAATATCCGGCGTATATTGCAACTTTGATAGCTAAAATCATATTGGCCTATTTTTCCCTCATTCTGAAGCACACATATTTGAAAGTTCTGCATTGTATACTAATAAAAGCTATAATAATGTTAAGATGATAGAAAATAATACAGCAATTGATTCAATTCACATGTTTTCCTCAGAGAAAATTTTCCTTCTTTTAGTGGAAATAAAATATTGATTGAATAAATTGTCAGAGGAAAAAAAGGGGGTGGGGTTACAAAACGGGCCATGGATTCAAGTCTTAACAAAGCCCACAGCAGTTATGAAGGCCCATAGGGGTTTTCACAGTGTTCCCGGTTTACCCCCACGGGTCATCCAACAAATAAGCTAAATATGAATTGCGTGCAAACTAACAATAAAATGTATGCAATAAAATATAACAAATCATTTTCTCAAATAAAATGTCAACACAAAAAGGAATAATGTAAAATAGTTACTTCCTTGGTCTTTTTTTTAATGTTATACACACTTCTTTTAAAATTATTAATTATATAAAGTACAGTGATAAAATAACTACTCTTAGACAAAATGATTTCATTAAAAGAGTTAAAATGTAGTGGTGATTTTATTTAAACATTTAGGAGAAATATTAATAAACGAGGGTATCGTAGGAGAAAAATAATTGTTCTCTTAATTTTCTAAAGTGACTAATTAAACATTTATTTTATATTACACAATAGAATACAAAGTTTAGAGAATTAACTCTTTATTTATAAATTTAATTTTAATATATTTTTTTAAAAAAGTATCAATAGTTAAAACTAATCTTATATCACAATATAAATTTTTTTATTATAAATTTAAAATATAATCTATATGTTTAAAATATTTATTTATTCAAAATTTCAATTATAATATGATTTATATATTAAAAAAATATTTATTTGTTATAAATTTTATTTATATAAAATTAACATTTATCATATGCATTGCACAAATTAATTAAAAATACTAGTAATTTTATATAATAATTTAAATTGCTCATTGTTAATAAAAATACAATTATTATATACTCAAATATATTTATTTAATAGAAGTTTTAATTATAATGTATTTATATATTCAAAAAATATATTTATTATAAATTTTTATTGTATAAAATGAATATTTTATTGTATAAAATAAATATTTTATTGTATATAATGTACAAACTAAAATACTAGTTTTGAGACAAATAAAAAAACTTAAAGAAACATATAATACGAGACGAAAGAAGTAGTGTTAACTATTAAGGATCTACTTAGAATTAGGTTACATTTTGTAAATGGTTTAATTAAGGACTCATTTACATAAATTTTTTAATAAGTACTTATAGGAAAAAATGAATAAAAAAATTTTCATAAGTGAAAATTGTCTTATATACTTGAGTTTTGTGAAAGTTAGATGTGAGAAATTCAATAAAATTTGAAATGTACAAGCTGAATTTTAACTCATAGAAAAAGTTTAATTTAATTTTTTTTTTACTCTCATGTAAATATTTATTAAGAAAGTTATTCAAATTACAAAGTCTAAATACATATTAAATAAGTGTTTATGATGTAAATATTTATGTATGTATAATTTTTTCTTAACTAAAGAGAAAATAAGATTAAAACTATTTTCATACAGGTTATAAGTTATTTTTATAAGTTATCATGGAAAATTTATTAATATATGTTAAAAACAACCATATGCACAATGTAAGTTATTTTCACAAGTTATCATAAACATTCATACAAGTACTTATGTGATAAGATAAACTCAAATAAATTATAAATAAAAAATTTCAAACAAACCCTTAGTTTAAAAGCCCTTAAAAAAAATTTACGCATCAAAATTAAACTCTTGTTATAAATATTAAAATTAATGCCTATAAATGATATTTTCAACAGTATAATTACTAACTTGATTTAAAAAATATTACTTTTATTCTTTTTATAAGATTTTTTAAAAAATTACCTGGTTGTTTTTATTAAATTTCTTTCAAATGATTTACTATACTAATTTTTACAAAATATACTTAAGAAATATCTTCGGTGGTGATTAGTAAAATAAATATACTCCCTCCATCTTTATTTCTCACATATCCTATTATTTATTAAGTATGTAGTTAGAGTTTGATTTTTAAGTATACATGCGTGGAAGAATATTTGTTATAAAAAATTAACCTCTTAAATAGATCTTGATGTCATGAAAAATTAATCTTTAGCCTCCAATTGAGGAGACCTTGATTCAATTAAAAAAAAAAGAAAAAGAAAGAGAAAACATTTTATGAAAACTATTGATATATCAATTTTTATAATGTAATATCACCGGACTAAAATATCATCGTTCCAATATAATAATTAAATATTATCTATATATCTATTATTTGACTTCTCTTAAGTAAGGATCCATTCTTTAGAAAATAAAGTGGACCTATTATTACTGTTGATTAGAAAAATATAACGGTTGAAAATTATGAACATATATATAAAGTTAATTATAATTTGAAATATTGATTTTTTTAGTTAATAGTTGCTATTGCATGTGTTCTTTTGTGCTACAACTATGATTAAACAAAAATTGAACCCCGTTCTTTCTTTTTATACGTTGAAGTATAATATTTTAATTCTATTGTAAATGACATTTTTTATATATTTAACTGTATGTTAACATATCTTATAAAGGTTTACTATTTATCAAATTTATAATGTTTCTAAATTAAATATGAAAAGAATATAAACCATCATATTGAGTGGAGTAAATGATTTTATTGCAGTAATTATAATTAGATACATAATAAAAATTACTAATTAGAGTATTGTAAGTTAAAGTATCAATGAATAAATCAAGATATTATCGAAAAAATTTAATCAACACTTTTATAATATTTAAAAATAATAAATAATTGAAATAGAAAAACTATACTAAAAGTGACACATAAAATGAGAATAAGAAATATTAAAATGATAAATGATGATTAAGATGTTTAGATGACTGATAGCAGCAAAGGTTGACCTGATTTTGGTCATTAGTGATAGCGGCGGTAGCCAAAGTCATTTGTTAACTGTTAGCAATAGCAAAAGATGGCCAGGTTTCACTAGCATAGGCTGCTATAATCTTTTTTAATTAATGGTAACCAAAGTAATCATTTTTGGTTTGCAGTTATGATAATTTTATATAGATAGTAGAAAGGTCGAGATTATGGCATTCACGTGACCAAAAATCAAATTCTTAATAAATATATTTAACCAACTCAAATGATCAACTATGGTAGCCAAAGTCTCTACAACAGAGGGCAACCAATAGCAGTTGAGGGTAGCTGGATTTCAACAACCATTGAAATTTAACAAACCCTCCCCCTCTTGTTATAGGAATGAAAATAAGAGAACCTTTTGCAAAATTAAGATCAAATCTCGAACCATTTGCTTTGTAAAAAATGCCAAATATAGGAAGTTGATATTCCTGTGTAAAAATGAAAAAAAAAACAACAATATAGGAAGTTAGTATTCCAGACTTTTTCTTTTAAAATGTGTTTTTAGTTTTTCAAAATATAAATTTTGTTTGATTTTTATAACATTTTATTTATTTCCTTATATTTAACTATCTCACCGTATATCCACTATAAAAAGTTTATTATTTTTATAATTTATAAAAATAAAAATTAATGAATACAATTTTAATAAGAGTTAATTTGAAGAAAATATATTTTAGGGATTAAAAAATATTTAAATAGTTTTTTTAAGAAATGCAATATAAGTTTTTTAATAAGACGAGAAAAATATGTAAAATAAAAAGAAATAAAAATGCATCAACTGTAAATTTGAATTAAAGAAGCATTATGTTTATTTTACCAATGAAGTCATTAGATGTTTTTTCACACCTTCTGGTGCGGGACTTCGTTAGAAAAGAAAATGCAATGTTAACACAATATCAATATCATCCCTAAACTTAAACAGTAAATTAATGAAATATGAAGAGGGGAAGAAAAGGAGCAAAAACATGCACACAAAGAACTAAGGAAAAATGGTTCAAATAATTTTTTTGTATTTGATAAGTGCAAAACGGGCATCACTTGTGCGTTTTAAAGTCTTTATCGTATGTCCTTTAATTCCTTTAAATTCTTCAACTGAAGGATTCATTCATGCCGTCATGTTTTCAGAGAATAAAATGTTGTGGCTGGTGCTTAACCAAGCATGCACTCTCAATATACGAACCCAGGCATACGAGTTTTTGAGTTCACTAAATAAATAGCTTAATTAAAAATTTAGTACACGAAAACTTTTTGAAAAACTTTTCTAAGCAAAATAATTAAGTTAGAAAAATTATAAAAAGATCATAACCCACTAATCAAACACGTACTTAAGAACATACATATATATGTATGAGCCCAAGTTTCGACAAAATTATGCCAATTGCCAAATGCCCTCTTTAACCTCGGCCTCTAAAATTAAAATCCACCCCCTCTTTGATAAACACGTTTATGATTTTTAAAGCATGATAAAAATTCATCTTTCAAGTTAATTCTGAAAGCCATTCCATATATTATCTGAGTGTGTCTAATTTTCCATCTAAAAAATTCTTCTTTAGTACAAAATCACATCAACAAAAAAATAATAGTGATTATTAATTAAATCGAAAATTTAGGTCTAACGTAAAGTTCCAAATTTATTTCCAAACACAAATAGATTTATAACCAAAAGATGAGTGGAAACCAACATGATTATCTTATTCCATGACAAGGCCTCCATCTCCATCTCCCTCCTCTAACCAAATTATTAATATTAATAAAGGATTTAGCTTTAGGGTGGAACTATAATCTGTTTCTCCTTTCTTCACGACAAACATGCAGATTGAAATCTGTCAGTGTTAAGTTGTCTGTTTTTTATTCTTGCAACTTGTTAGGTGAATGTTGAGTTGTCTAACTCAATGATTAGTGAGCTCAATATGGTGCTTATGGAATTGTTAGCCACAACATGCCTATCTAATCTTTCGAACTAACAAAATCTTGGGACCATAATCTCTTAGTGTATAGTTGGAGGGAGTTGATAATTAATCCATGTATGCTTTCTGCCTTCATGAAAACATAATTAACCTTTTGCATATTATCATGCATGCCTTTAAAAGCTAGACAACATCGGTACTTTACTTAAGGATTGATCTAGATTTAAAAGAGGAATGGCATGATAGTAGTATGAATCGAGGTCCACGAAGGTTAGTTTCTATAGCATAATATATAGTTTAATATATAACAAAAGGAAAATGAATGAACACTGCCTGCTGAACAAGACTACACGATGATTCACATCAAATGGGCAAATCCTTTCTACCAAATCATACAATGCATTGTTAATTTATGTTAAATTGGTTGTTAGGGCTGGGGGACCAATTGGATTAATTGAATCCAGTGCGGTGAACCTTCAATCTTTGGGTGCAAAGCAAACTCGAAAGGTAGGGCCTTTCTTACTACTTTATTTGTAGGGTTTAGAGATTCAGGATTTATTGGATTAATCAGGAAATTAATCAGTGGTGCAACTCTCCAATTGCTTCAGATTTTTTCATAAAAAGATTGCTTGGGTTAGGATGAGTAGCAGAACATTAGGTGGAGATTGGGGAAAGCCTCACTCCTATTTACCCTACTCAACTAACAATTAGTGACTGAAACTAGATGCTTAGCTTTCGCATCAACCAAAGTATGAAAATAGTTTATCAAGACTTATTTTATAGCATATATATACTTGTCTAAATATGTCATTGAACTTATACAAACAATATATTTTTAATTTATTTTAACAAGCTCGTGAGAATAGTTTATAAAAATATCTTATAATATATATAAAAATAATCAATTTTGTTTTTTTAATTAAAAAGATAATTTATACATAAATGTGTGCATAATAAAAAATTTATTTAAAGAACACTTGATTAAGTAATTGTTTAATTACTCAAATGCGTCATAAGTCTCCCTAATCAAGTTTTAAGGCCGGATGTTTGGAAAGCAATTAAAAGGATCATATGCCTTATTCATTTAGGATTCATTTGGTGAATGGAATAGGAATTATAATTTAAATTTTTTTCATAATTGAAATTGGTTTAAAATTATATAACTCTTATGGTTAGGTTATGCGAAATATGAAAAGTGTAAAAATAAAATTCTAAGTTGAATTATATTTCTATTTTAACATCTCTAATTAAGATTAATTATAAGTGGGGTTATGTTTGATTTCTGCAAAATAATTTCATCCACGGTTAGTGATGACAAAGCGAAAGACGAATATGATGGTGATGCTAAAAATTAACAACGATGAGATGCTAAAAATTATTATATTATATTTCTTTATTTTAAATATTAAATATAATTATATATTTAATATTTAAACTCGAAATAACTTATTAAATTATAACAATCTCATTTGTCCTATGCCTATAAAAACATTGAACGGAAAGATCCTGTGTAATAAAAGTGAGTAGTATTATAATTTTTTTAGCTCATAATTGAAAGTATTTTTCTATTTTTATCCCTAATATTTTTCATAACTTTTTAATATACCCATTTATTTTAAGAAATTTAATACTTTCTCATCTCAGATTCGACACCTCGAGATAAACCTTCATAAAAAAATATTTCTATTTTTAAAGTAATAAAAGTTTTCTTATTAAAAATTTAATATATTTTTTTTGTTGAAAATTAAAAGAAACACTTCAAAAAATAATAAATAAAATAAATGTTACAATATATTCATATTGCTTTTGAAAACATTAAATTACTAATCTTTTGAGAAAGATTAAAAAAAGAAGAAAGATACCACTTCTTTATAATATAAAATTGTCAAAATAAAAATATAAATTCACTTGTATCTCATTTTATTTAGTAAAATTATTATCCTAATTTAGACAATAAATTATTTGACCTAAATAAAAATTTAAAAATTTATTATTATTTAAAATAAATAATTAGGAAATTTCTAGTTCTAATTAAATGATTAATTATGTATTTATTAATTGTTATCTTACATTTATTTATTATTTCAAAAAATAATTTGCCAAACATTTTCAATTTAATTGATTAGTTTATTATCATTCAACTTTCAGTTAGCTTATTCCTTAGTTTTTTGAAACAAACCATATATCTTTTATAATTGAGAGAACATTAACTTATTTTAATCGAAGATTTAATTTCTTTATATATATATATATATAATATCAAGTTTTATAAGTTTATTTTTATTTAGAAATCAGGATATATAGTTGGAAATTTGTTAATTATCTTTATGCAATGCCTTACTCATTTGTAGAAAATTTACCTCACATTTAGTTTCTTTTCATTTGTGTGAATACTTGAGCTATTGGGATTTATCTCCTAAGTCATCTTATTCTATTCAATAATTTATTTTTTACTGACTAAAACTTGTGCAAGGCTATTGCAATATAATTGGTTACAATATGAGAACATGGTCCTGAAATTTTTCTAAGTTCGGAATGTAACAGGGCTATATGACATACGTATTTTTTGGAGAACAAAAAAAATGTGATAAGTTGTTAACAAAAAAAATTGTGATAAATTTACCCATTGCAATAAAATAATTATTAATAAATTTATGAATATTTCCTATTAGTTTTAAAAGTTTTTCTTTTTTATTTCTCATCTGCATCTTTCTTCAAAGATAATCCTGGTCAAAACATGAACATTAAATAGTGGACATTTCTCTCAATGAGAATCTAAATTATCATGCTGTGAGAGATTAGTTCGGTTAGATCCAAAAGCCTTTCGAAGCAACTTTATTTTAAAAAATTGAATTATATATAACGTAGGTTTTGACATTTTATTCATTTCATTTTTATACATAAGTTTTCATGTCGATATGATGTGTTACACTTCACGTTATAGCTTTTTAGTTAATCAGCATTAAATTGTAAGAATTTTATTTATTTTATTAGATTATATTCTTTTCTCTTTTCTTTAGATTTTATTATTAATTAATATCAATTTTTAAATCATATTCAATCATGAATGCATGTGGTCTGATTCATTGATTTTATTAGATGATATTTTTTAATTTATTTCTTAATTTTTCATTTTCATTCTTTCTTGTTTTATCTTTTTCGATTTTTGTTTAGTTTTCTCATCCTGATATATGATTCATTTCTTCTTAAATGTACTTAAATATTTAATAGATATATACATATTTAATAGATGTATAAATATAGATATAGATAGATAGTAATGCAATATTATTAACTACCTATGATTGCATTATTAGCTTTAGATTCAGCAAAAGTATACATTTATACATGATAAGAATCCAATTTTGATATGTTACTGTAAAATAAGATTTACACTTATTAATAAAAAAATTTCAAATATGATGAGTTTAACTTCTCATATAATTTTTAATAT
The DNA here is from genome assembly GCA_025330945.1 of Mucuna pruriens. Classification (NCBI taxonomy): domain Eukaryota; kingdom Viridiplantae; phylum Streptophyta; class Magnoliopsida; order Fabales; family Fabaceae; genus Mucuna; species Mucuna pruriens. Next base: position 3,478,807 of record JAENHJ010000154.1, read on the forward strand.
ATAAAAATTAAATTAACAAATTAAACTCTATAAATAATTGCAAAAACGAAATATATTAGCATGTCATTATTGTTATTTGGTCAGCATTAACATGCCATTATAATTTAAAATTATTTGCTCAGGAACAAATTGGCTAAAAGATAACATGATTACCACTATCAATATAGTTATATTTTAATGAAAGGGTGATACATTTTTACTGTTAGTATAAAAACAGTTTTACTATAATTATTTTTTATAACAAATCAGATATAATTATTATAAAAGTTAAAAAAAAAATTCTTACATAATAATTTGTAATTAATGATAATATAAAATTATTTTACACTATAAACACATCACCTATTTTCTCTTATTTATTATGTTATTAATACAAGAAATATATTTTTTTTAAAAAGATAATATTATTAAATATCTACTTTTTTAGTTTAATGATAATACAAGAATAATTAAATTAATTTTATATTGTATTCAATCACAAATTCTCGATAATATAATTTTTAAAATAATTATTATAAAATTTGCTTACACATGATCTTATTTTTGTTGCAAAGGTTACAAACATATTTTTCTTTTTAAGTAAAAAAGTAACACTAATCAAGTACAAACTAAAGTATAGCTGTAATATATAGAGAGGAAGTTCAAAATACATAATAAATTTTAAATAAAAATACTTACCATTTTTTACCATATTTACATAAGAATAATAATTATTACTTATTTGAGAAATGAGTAGAATATAAACTAAAATACAAAATGATGTTTTTCCCACCCTTCAATATAAACCATCAGGTAAGTGGGCGAGAGGCTCGGAACGAGGTTCGGTGTAGCTTTTTCATGTCAATATTAGAAACGGGAAACTACACAAAGAAAGAAAAAAAGACAGAGAAAGTGAGAGAAAATTTTCCCAAGCCATATTGTGTCTCTCCACTTTCTACAATTCGTTGCCTTTCTCTGTGATTCTGCAGCTTCATGCAGGAGCTTTTGTCAGAATCCCAGTTGTCTATACGTTCATTCTTTTTTTTGTTTTCTCTCAGACTTTAGCTAACAATTAAGGTGTCATTTTGCCCATGATCGAAGCTAACGCTTTGATTAAGTTAACATCTTGGATTTGTATTAGATTCTGGTTGGATTTTTTTATTTTTCTATTTATTGTTTTTGAGTTGGTGTTGATTGAGGCCAAGTAATGGCGCCAGAGGTAGCCTTGCCATTCTCTCTTGTATCTGTCGTCGAAGAAGTTCTTCATAAGCATGGAAGCCGTTTAAGCGACGTTGACTTGGCATCAAGGAAGGCTGAAGAAGCTTGTACATATCCCCTCTCTCCATTCTTCTCTTAATTTGTAGTTTTTTAGCAAATTTCAATCCATTCACAATGTTGAAGTTGAAAATCGTCTTCATTTTAAGGACAAAACTTAGATATAAGTTTCTTTAGAGTTTTCGTATTGTTTCTGGTCAGAATTCTAGTTTCACGTAGCTAATTTGCTTAATAAAAGTTTTCATTAAATATCAATATAAGGTATTGAGATGAAACTTGGATTCTGATACGATAATAAACACCAAAAACATATAAGGAATCACAGTGTAAGTTTTGTGGTTCTTTTGATTGTAATGTATGGAAGTCAGACAATTGTGTGGTGTTGCAGGCTCAAGAAGGAATGAAGCAGCTGGGTGGCTGCGAAAGACAGTTGGAGTTGTTGGAGGGAAAGACATGCCGGATGAGCCTACTGATGAAGATTTCAGAATTGCATTGCGTAGTGGCATTATCCTTTGCAATGCTCTTAACAAAATTCAACCTGGAGCACTGCCCAAGGTATGTATGTCCGTTTTGTTTCATGAAATTGAAATGTTGATTGTAGTTATGCTCTTTGAGTAGTATTATTTATATATGCATTATCCTTCTCTTTGGTTATGACAAATGATAATGATTGGACCTGTATTGTTAGGTAGTTGAAGCCCCGTCCGATAGTGTTATTATTCCTGATGGAGCAGCTCTGTCTGCTTATCAATGCTTTGAAAATGTAAGGAATTTTCTAGTAACCATGGAGGAAATGGGGCTTCCCACCTTTGAAGTTTCTGATTTGGAACAGGTGAAGCTGAAAGAGTTCATTTTCATTCATTACTTTGTTAGAATTACTACATTGAAATCAATTCTGCATTATTTTATTCCACGTCCAGGGAGGGAAAGCTTCGAGGATAGTGAATTGTGTTTTGGCACTCAAGTCTTATGGTGAATGGAAGCTCGGAGGAAAAAATGGGTCATGGAAATATGGTGGGAATCCAAAGCCACCTACTACTTCTATGAAACCTGTTATGAGGAAAAGCTCAGAACCATTCATGAAGTCTTTGGCAAAGAGTATTTTGTTAGGCGATAGAGATGGCTTGCTGTGTGATAATTCTTCAAACAATGGTGACACGGGGCATGATCTCAGAGAAGGGGTTAGAGAGTATAATCTTTTGCTTTTTTTTCTACATTTGGAGACTGAATATAGCATCTGTCTGAGCTTTTTGGTTGGATTGGTATTTGCAGGGTTCTATTCCCTCCTTGCATTCACTAGTTCGTGAAATTTTATCTGATAAGAAGCTAGAAGAAATTCCCATTGTAAGGGTTATTGCTTATGCTCAGCTATAACATTTAATTTTATTCTTCACCTTGCTCCATGTGTTTCTCAAGGTCCAAAAGTTTTCCTGCACAGCACTCATCTGTTATTTATTTTAAATTTTCTCTTCACTGAAGAGCTAATGTCTTTTGCTATAACAGTTGGTGGAGTCTCTACTAAGGAAAGTCATGGAGGAGTTTGAACAACAATTGCTAATCCAACAAGAAACGGTGTGTTTCTCTTTGTCTTTTAACCAAGTTCAACCTCATATTAGTGACACCATTCCAAAGAAAATTTTCATATTGTTTTGATTTGAATGTCCTCACCGAACTTGGGTCCACGAGTCTTACTGAAATTTATGTCGATTTTTATTATGGCAGTTCAAAACAACTCAAGACGATAAGGCACCACTTGAAGCAGAGGACTCAAATGCGAAAGCTGCTTCTGATGATGAAGTGGTAAATCTAAGATTTCAAGAGGTATACTTACATAACACATTGCAAATTGCAAGACAACGCGTTCATAAATTACTTGGTATCATTATGCTACTTCTTGACTTGATTTTTGGTTCGATCAATTAATAAGATGGAAGAAGATAAAGATGAAGAAGAAGATAAAGATGAAGATAAAGATAAAGATGAAGATAAAGATGAAGATGAAGAGGTTAAACAAAAGGAATGCGATGATATGAAGTACAATGAAGACGAAGAATCAAGCAGACAGCTTTTGAAGCAGCAACAGTTATTTCAGCAGCAAAAGTTATTTCAGCAGCAAAATGAAAACGTCCAGGTAACTTGTGCTAGCAATATATGAAATAACCCAAATTGCACCATGTATGAGTCTAATACAATACTATATAAAGATGCAACTAGAGCTAGATTAAGCGGTTTGGCTTGGGAGTTTTCCTAGGTTGTCTAAACATGGGCCCGGAATATGAGGTAGAACATTGTTTCAGGAATGCATTATGCACAAGAAAAAGTAACCGATTTGATGTTGACAATCCTTAGGGCTTGAAAATGATGGTTCATCAAACAAGAACAGGAATGCAGGTTCTGCAACAGAAATACCAGGAGGATATCACCTATCTAAGTACGTAAACTGCTTTAAAAAATCCAACAACTTTTGCAAGAATATCTATTATCTAGCTAATTACTACCTACCCTTAATAGGTAAGCACCTGCGTGGCCTAGCTTCTGCTGCTTCAGGATATCAGAAAGTTCTTGAAGAAAACCGCAAGTTATATAATCAATTGCAAGACCTGAAAGGTAAAACTCGATTGCTTAGAGTCTAAACAGTTTTTCTCCTTCTATATTTATATTCTGAATAAGACTAAATGGCCAAATTTGATACGTCGGTAGGAAATATTAGGGTATACTGCAGAGTTCGACCCTCAACAAGTGGCCAATCAAACCCAGTCTGTAGCATAGATGAAGGAAGTATCACACTTGCAATACCTTCCAAAAACGGGAAAGAGGGGAAGAAGACATTTAATTTCAACAGAGTGTTTGGTCCTTCTTCAACCCAAGGTTGGTGTTTCTGTTGTCCTTACATACAAATTATTGTCTCTCTATATCTTGTAGATCTCATGTTAACTAGTAAGATGATCTGATCATAATATAAGTGGAAATAACTTTTGTCTAAAAAACCTAGGGTTGAGTTAGACTTAAACAAACGCTCTAAGGCTATATGTTTGCTCTCTTTTTGTTTGTGTGTAGGGGAGGTTTTCTCCGATACACAACCGCTGATTCGTTCGGTTCTTGATGGCTTCAATGTGTGTATATTTGCTTATGGCCAGACAGGATCTGGAAAAACACACACTATGGTGAGAGATTTTGAACCATGTCTATGTTTCCTCCCTCTCACTTGTAACAAGTAATAACTGTCTTAGTGCATCTATGTATTGTTGTTGCAGTCTGGACCAAACAATTATACTGAGGAAACAGTAGGTGTCAACTACCGCGCACTGAGAGATCTTTTCCTTCTATCAGAGCAGAGGAAAGACACCATTCACTATGATATATCTGTTCAAATGCTTGAGATTTACAATGAACAAGTCAGAGACCTATTAACCACAGACGGTGGTAACAAAAGATATCCTTTTCTCTATGCAAACTAATTGTTTTCTATGTACTGGATCTATGCATGCCATTTTGAATTAATGATTATGTAGCTTTGCTCCTGTATATGAGACCCCTTAACTTTTGCATACATTAGAAATTCGCAACAGTTCCCATAATGGCATTAACGTACCAGATGCCAACATTGTTCCTGTTTCATCCACTGCCGATGTCTTAAATTTAATGAACTTGGGACAAAAGAACCGGGCAGTTAGTGCTACTGCCATGAATGATCGGAGTAGTCGTTCCCATAGGTACAGATTTTAAGTTTATCTCTTCAATTCCTGAACTTAAAGCATTGATTTCATTTTAAACATGATCCGAAAATAGAAAAAGTCGTCTTGGTTAACTTTATTATAGATTTGGACGTTGTACTTTTCCCATTACTATTTCTGTTGGTGGAAGAACTAGTATCCCATTTTAGTGGGCTAGGCTATTAACACATGTTGGTCCCTTTTTTTTACCATAAATTTTTCTATAAATATTTATAGAAGAAAAATATAAAAAATAAAAATAAAATAAGTGTCTCTGCAAGTTAATTTTATTTTTCTTTGTTATTTTCTTCTTCAATAACTCTTTAAGGAGAAATTTATTTAAACAGGATTGATCACAATATTAATTGGTACTAGCTTGTAATGCTGTAATTGCAGTTGCTTGACAGTTCATGTTCAAGGAAGAGAGATTGCTTCAGGGAATAGTCTCCGTGGTTGTATCCACTTAGTTGACCTGGCAGGAAGTGAGAGGGTTGATAAATCTGAGGTCATAGGAGATCGGCTGAAGGAGGCTCAACATATTAACAAGTCACTTTCTGCTTTAGGAGATGTAATTGCTTCCCTTGCCCAAAAGCAATCACACGTTCCCTATAGGAACAGCAAACTTACTCAGCTGCTTCAAGATTCTCTTGGTATGCTTTCATATCAATACTTTTATCTAATATAATTTCTTCAATTACTACGCTTTGTCTCCACTTAGGCGTTATGCATTATGCGTTAAAGAGGTGATTTTTATACATATATATATATATATATATATACCAGGAGGCCAAGCAAAGACACTCATGTTTGTTCATGTTAGCCCGGAGGCTGAAGCCGTTGGAGAATCAATTAGTACATTGAAGTTCGCAGAAAGGGTCTCCACTATTGAACTTGGCGCTGCACGAGTTAACAAAGATAGTGCAGAGGTCAAAGAGCTTAAGGAACAGGTTCTTACAATTTTTGATTTTGGGTTCTTAAACAATTAATTAGTTCTTATATTACTATATCTGCAAATTGTGCATTTTAAAAATGAATGTTTCTTCTGCCTTCTTTGTCAGATTGCCATTATGAAGGCATCCTTGGCCAGGAAGGATGGAGAAATGGAACAGTTTCAACAGTCTTCAAATAGCATGACTGAAATGTCAAGGTTAAAACCTCAAACGTCTCCCCTGATACGGTCACCTACTTGGTCGTCTGCAGGTCGTAAGCCACCAAGAGATGATGCTGGTAGCATGGAGGTAACATATTATCAACCATAACTACATGAAATTAATTTAATGCATGTTTGGTATAACCTCTCCCTTTTTCTCCAAAAAATTTGTCAGTAAATTGATTATTACAAGCTATCTTGAACACAAATAAGCTAATCCACGTACATATTTTGTCTAGTAATCTCATCTTTGAACATAATGATCCTAAATTTCGAAGGTGATTACTTTTAGTAATACTAGGCATCTTAAAGTATAATAGTAAATAGTACATATATCTATAATGTATTTATCATAATTTTTTATTAATTCAAATCTTTTTATATCGAACGAACATAAAAATTAAACTTGCTAAGGAATGAAGAGGTTATACATTTTGTCCAAAACCCAGCAGTTGATTAATCTAATGACACATAAGTTGTCTAAAAATGATGTTTACATGGATGTGAAAAATGATTTTATAGGATAAGAAAAAGGGTACAGCGAAGCTCATGAAAAGACGAAGCCTTGAACCCTTGGACTTGTATAGGAATTCAACCCCGTGGGCACATCATGGAAAGGAGGATGATAAGGAATCGGTTTCTGAGGATGGGGATGGTAAGAGTATGAAAAGGAGTGACTGCTTAACTACTGATGATAACCTCATGGAACAGTGTGAAACAGAAAGCAAACGGTTGTCTTCTCCAATGCATAGTCCCATGTTTCATTTAGACCCTTCAAAAATATGCATGGAGCTAGTGGCCACCACAAATGACTATGATGAGCTAGAGTTAGCAACTAGTGAAAGTTCAGAATCAGACAAGAGTTGGCAATCACAGGGACGAGTATCTAAAGTAACCGCTCTTTCCAACGGATTAGTGTCTAAAACAAAGAAATCATCTCAACCTAGACAAGCGAGGAGCCAAGAAACCAGGTACTTATATATGTAGGTGCTGCAATTCGAGTGTACATTTTTATTATAAAAGTAAATTAGTATAAAAAATTTTATTCAACGTAAAAGTTACACTTCAGCCCTAAATCAATTTTGAATTCAGAAACAATTCTTCAACATAAAATTCAATATGTAAAAACTTATCTAAAATTACGATAACTAATATTTCAATATAACGTCAAATCAAATACTTACTTTATATTGCTTCTGTTATTCTTGTCGAGTATCATGTTATTATTAACTAACTTTTTATACCATTTTCTATTATTCTTGTGTGTGAATAAGGAGTATGATCCCGTCAATGTCTCCTACATCATCAAGGAAACAACCCACCGTAGCTAGTCAACCAAGAAAGAGTCCAGCAGATGCAAAGAGAAGAACTGGAAGTGTCAAATGATAAAGCTGCTCAATTTATAAGGTTCCTGTTTTCTTGTTCCACCGCCTTAACATTTTTGTTTTGGTTTGTGTATCTATAATTTAGTTGCACACAGAGAGAGGCCTTTTTTTTTACATTAGAGGGGCATTAAAATAGTTGCCTGTGTTTTCTCGTGTGAACATGAGATGCCATGCATTCCAAACCATCTTTTTATACAAACCTAATTTTGTATAGAAAAGAAAAACAAAGTCCCCTCGCCTTTAATTTCCAGTGCCCCTTGTTGCTCTAGAACTGAGAGATTGAAGGGGATGAATGTATGGTGAGGGGAATGAAGAAAAGGAAAGGGAAAGAAAAGAAGACAGAGGTTGATAATTCTATTTTTGTGTTTCCCTTGTATCTAATTCTATGTTACCTACAACGTTGCATTGTCTAACTTTGTGTGAACAAATGTGAATAGAAACAAAAACAAAAAACATAAAACAAAACAAAATAAACAGACAACGGTCATATAAGTATGTTTAGAATCATTAATTTTATATTCGATTTATAAATGAAATCTTGTTAGAAAAAATTAAAATATAAAATTAAAATTGATTTGATTTTTGGAATGCTGTAAATTTGAATTGTGGATATTTAAAATACCCCAAATTTTATTAATTAGTAGTGGATTCAATCTGGTTTTAATCTTTGAATTGACCCGTTTTTAAATAAGAGTAAGAAAATAAAATTATTAAAAATGGATGAATTTTATTTTTAAGGAATTTTAAATATAAAGATTGTTCTATAAATTAATTAAAATATTATTTTATAATAGGTTTCTGTGACACCCTGAATATTAAGTTTAGTCTCATCCATATTATTTATATTTAATTTAAAGGTTAAATACAAGAGTAAAGTTTTTTTTTCCTGAAATATATACATTTCATTTCAGTCAGCGAATAAGAACTTATAAAACACACAAATAATTGGACATTAACGTGTCATCAGAAGTTATTCTCACTGGGTATAGAACCGTGCATTGTATGGTTTAACAAATTATGTAAATCATATAATTATAAAACTTTCAAGAATATAAGTTTTTAAAAGTGAAATCCTTTCATAATTCTTTGAAAATAACAAACATTTCCATAAATTAATGCAATAACTTAATACATCATTACATTCACATAACCAAAAACGATTTATTTACAAAATGATATTAAGTTTTTAGGTAAGTAAATTAAGAAAAATCCATAGGACACAAAAATAAAATAAAATAACAAACATTAATTATCCTAGAATGGATTTTAACGTGACTTAAGAAAAAATACAGTATATTAGTTAGTGAATTGTTTTGTGTATTTAAATATTTAATTAATTTATTCTTTCCAAGAATAAGTTTTAACTACGTCATCAAAGTAGGGGAATTTCATATCTATTCTTTGCAGATATTTACTTTGAAGATTCATTTTGTTGAAAAAGAAATAGAGAAATAAGATCAACATTGATGTATCTAATGTAGTTTGTGTATTAATTTTTACTTATTTTCAGTGTAGTTTGTGGGTTGATCTTGTATTGGTGTTCTTCTTGGTACACCTTTTTCCAACTTTATCTCCCTTCTTAAATGTAAATATAATTAGCCAAATAATATTCATGTTTTATCAATTGTTCTATCTTCTTATTTTGGGGTATTTGTTCTATCTTTTTAAATGAATTATATTTTGGATAAAGAAAAGAAATTAACTATAAGTATAAAATGACATAAATAACTTTGGATAAAAAAATAAGGTATTGATAATTAATTTTTGGATAAAAAATATATTTAAAAATACTTTTTATAGAGGAAAAATTTGTATATTTTTCTTATAATGTAAAAAATATAAAACAATATAATGATATATTTTCTCACTCAATTTTGTTTAAGAAAACTATACTTTATATAAATTTCATTTGAAACATAAATACAAATTAACATTATGTGTTACATAATCCACGTGAGTAAAATTTGAGAAGACAGCGTGTATAGGGCAATATGAAAGAGATAAAAGAAGATAAGTGATGAGAAAATTTTGTCTTTCAAAGATTCATTGCTTTTTTCCCTCCACATTTTGTTCATACATGGGAGGATGAATTTTAGTGTAGAACCATTTATACTCTTTCTTTCTTCCACTCTAAAGAGGTTCCAAAGGAGGGAAGAGATTAATTTTAGTTTCTTTTCCTACTGTCCACAATCTTTTATTTTATTTTTCATAATATCAGACAAAACATTAATTAGTGAGATATGTAAGTATTATAATATAATATAAAAATAAATATAAAAGATAAAAATGAATGACATAATTTCGTAATATAGAATATTTATCTTGATGACACTTACTAAGAAAGAATGTTTATCATTCTCAAACACAAGAGTGTCGTTATAGCACTCCAAATTTTCTTAAAATATATGTGAGTTCGTGCAAAATATATTTATTTATAAATAATAATGTGTGTGAATAATATCTATAATTTCTTAACAGCTATTATAATAGTCAATTATTAATTATTTTTATCAAATCTGAAAATAAAATAAATGTAATAATAATACTTTAAAACTTAATAATTATAAATTTATGTAGCTTAATTTCTTAACAAAAAATATTAGAGACAATATAATTTTATAAATATGAAAAATGAAAACAAATAATAAAGAGAAGAAATCTAAACAGTATTTTTTTTTTTTAAAAAAAGTTCTTCATATGTATGTGAGAGAGAAACTATGAGTGGAAAAATAATAATAAGTTAGCTTTTGGGTGCAATTGGATAAATGTAAAATAAATAAAGTAAAATTTAAAATGTGGAACCACCACCAATTTATGTCACTTGGACGCGTGTTATGTGTGAAGGGAATGACAATTTTTCATTTTCATCTCTAAGTAATTATTTTGGTAATAGAAAAAATGAATTAATTTTGGGGTGGATTGATTATTTATCATATAATTACATGTAGTAAATTTTAGGATCAAGTGATTAGTACTTTCCTCTCTTGTTGAGGGGTGTGTGTTTTGAATTACAAGTTTAAAAAAGACCACTTGTCATCTCTCTAATTTTTCACAACAACATTCACCTTTCCCCCTCAAATAAAACCAAAATTTTCACTACAATAAACCCTAACCGCTTCCTTCCCTTTTCTTTATTTTCTTTATCGTTTTTCAAGTTTATCAGAAGAAAAAGAAACTATGACTTATTTTGGAGGTGCCACCAATCTACATAAACTACGGTAAATGGAGAAGAACTTCAAATTAAGGGTGGGTGGCTAAGATTATGGTCTCTGGTGTATAAGAATACCCTACTCTTCTATTTTTTGTGCTTGGAGGTATGCTAAAATTTGGTTTTAGCTAAAAACGATAATTAAATAGTACTTTAAATTACTCTAAAATCTATATTTGAAATATATATATATATATATAACTTGTTTTATGATTTTTTTTTGAAAATTTTAAATTAGTAGGTAAGTTGTTCTATCTTAAGAGACTCAAGTTTAATATTATTATCCAACTACTTGTTGGTTTCTCCTTTTTTATCTGTTTTTGTTTTGTTATTTTAATTCTCTTATCTGTATGTTTTGTGTCTTTGATATAATTGTTCGTTGAATTTATGTTTTTATTGTGAAAAAAGATCCCAAGGCCAGTTAAATTTGTTTTTAATCCAAGATAACCAACTCAAAAAATAAAAACAATGTAACCCGTGTTTAATCCAACATAACTAAATAAAAAAAAACAATGTAACCCAAACTTGTATCATATCATTTGATACTAAGAATCTGATCCTAAAGTTGTATTAATATTAAGAAATAGATCCTAAAATTGAGTTATAATTTTTTTTATTTCCAAAAAAATAAATAAATTGCAGCACCTTGATTTTTTGTTTTTTTAAAGAGTATTCTTGATTGTTGTTACAAGTTCTCGATTCATTGGGTATTTGAAATCGTGTCCTTCATGTGTCTTGAAAAGTCACACTAGTAATAGAACAGGTCAGACCCTATGATTTGGATATCAGGCTTGTGTTAGTAAGGGAATTTTAAGATATACTTTTGGCAGGAAAAAAAAAAAAAAAGTGATATGTGTTCGGTGTATCAATAAGGACATATTTTTAATATATAGTAAGTCTTGCTTCGCATGCTTTAATGATAGTTTTTTCATTTTCCCTTTCCCTCGTGATGTGGAGAAGAAGTGAACTATAAGGATATTAATAATTGAATTAAAGTATTTAATTTATACTAATTTATTGAATTCAAATATAAAATATATCTGTATTATGTATTCTATGTATAATATAGAAATAGAAAAAAAATAGATTTTTTTTTTAATGCATATCCTAAACATGAAAAGTTGTATAAATTTATTATTTTTTTAATCTAAAATGCTTTTCCATTTTTGTGGAATATCATTACATATACTATTCATTGTCATGTTTTTAAGATAAGAAAGAAAATTTAACTCACAAAACTAATATAAGTCCAATCATCACAAGTACACAAGTATTTATCATAATTCAAATAAAATAAATATTTTAATTCCATAAATAATAATTTTAATTAATTATTAATTAAAATAAATATTTTAATTCACAAGTCATTGGAGAACTAAAGTTCTACATAGAAAAAATAAAACAAGATAAAAATATGTAAAAAGATAAAATAGTTGAGTTCAATTGGCTTGAATTTTTTGAATAACATTCTTTTTCTAACTTATTCATACTCTAACTTATGAGAAAATTTCTACATGGTATTAGATTCCAAAAAACATAATTTATAAAAAAATGAAATGAAAAAGAAGGTTAAAAAAGCACAAATCTAAGTAACAAAATAAAATAAAAGGAACACATACTTGAGATCTCCAACACCAACTTGAGTATAAGCCAAGAAAGAAAAGAAAAAAATTATACCTTACTAAATGATGAAACGCAAATCATAACAACCAATCTAGTAGAATTTGAGGAGGTCACATTAGGCAAATAAACAAAGATAGAAACATTTAATTGCTAACATCCATATTTTATTTCTACACCACTTTTTTACTAATTTTTGTTTTTTTTCTGAAATTATCTCTTTTTCAACACTTAATTTTAGAAGTATTTTTTCGCATTGAGAAAAAATTGAAAAATTAGTTTATCAAAAACTAATTTTCAAGATGTGTCAATTTCAAAAGATATTAAATTCATTTGTACACCAAAATTTTAAGTTGAAAACTGTTTTTAAAGTACTTAAATCTCTTCCTCTATTTTTCAATACTCTAACCCTAGGTTGTTGTTCTAATCCATGTGCCCACGATCCATGCTACTCTTTTTCGCAAGTGTATTGGGCTCTAAATATCTAGTTGTGTTCAAAATTCCTAAACTCTTCTTTGTCATTGGAGTATGCTTGGTAGGTTTTAGAAGATTCATTTAGAGTATGCAAACTTCATAGTGGCTTGCTTGGGTAGTGTATGCACAAGTCATTGTCATGTACAATGTTGTGTTGGTCATCAATTACTTTGAAGCTAATGCAAGAGAGACAACAATCTTAGTGTTTGGCTGTAATATTGTTGTCAACAATGTCATTTCTATTGTGACGTATAGCATAAGAGTGATGGAAGGGTTAATGGGTGTATTTCTTCTTCTTTATTGATTCAATGGGAGATGGTGTTTTTTGTTTTAGGGAAGGGGACATATTTAAGGGAAAAGATGCAAAAAAAAGTAAAAAAGAAAATATTCTAAGTAAAAAATAGGTGAATTTAACAATTGTCTAGAGATATATATGAGGATAAAAAAAACTAAGTATAATTGATTCAAGTATTTTAGACATTATTATGTCTTAACTCACTCTACGGGTCTATGTCACAAACTTCTACATATCAATTACTTTTTATTGTCTTTTAATAACATTTACTAATGTTTTAATGTCTGTAATATTTGATTAAGTGTCTTTCCAATTTTTATTTTAACATATGAAATTCTTAATTAATAAGTTATAAAAACATTATCGCTTATTCAATTTTACAGTTAACTTTATGAATAATTAATTTTTTTTATTAAAAACTTCAATGTGTTACTTAACAAGAGCACTAGCAATACATTTTGGATCATATTTTTTCAACATATTCTTATTATTGGTTAAGATTTATTACAAACTATAAAATCATAAATAAAGTTCATTAAATAAAATATGAAAGTACAAAATTTTATAATTTTCAACAAATTTAATTAATAACAAATAATATATTTTTTAATTTATATTAGAATATATTATTAATATACATCTTGTAACTAATTACTGTATTTAGAGAGAATATACAAAAATAAGAATATGAAATTAGGGTGAATTTATCTTTATTTTTATCTAATACAAATTTTTATTTGGATCAATTATTTGAATTTAAACCTGACTTGATCAAAACTTGAAATATATAAGATAAAATCATATCAGTCCAATTTATTAATATAATATATAAATCTAAAAATGATGTATAATTAAATTATAAATAAACAAAGTTTAAAACTTTAAATAAGATATATTTTACTACATATATTTAAAAATAAATAATATTATTATAAATATAATATCATGTTATATAAAATATTTTTTTATTTAAATTAAAATAATTATCATTAAAATTTAATTATTCAGAAAAAATTTAAAATATAAAACTAAATGAAAAAATTTAAAATATAACTTAAACTCGTGTTTAAAATATATTAAATCTAATTTTACAACTTAAATCCTTGATGAAACTGACTAAGTAGAAGGGGTTGAACCTTTCTCAAATTACAAGAATGTTTTCATAAACATGGTGTGCATAATTTTACTATAATAATAATTAATTGATATTTTAATATAATTTAAATAAAAGTCAACAAGAGTGTCTTAAAAGAAAATGTAAATGGGCCCAACAATATCTTCTTATTATGTGGGCGACAGATAATTGCCTTTCCAGCTGGTATTCAATGGCCAAGCCGCGGGGATACCACCCCTCACGTGGCCACGTCAGCATGACACTTTTGGAGTATATATATTTTCTCACTAAATTCTTAAATTAGTGAGTAAGATAAGATATGTCATACAATGTCTATCTCTTCGCATCAGATTTTTTTTTTCAGAAATTCATTTATTCATTTTTATAAGATTCTTTATAAATTATTTATTTATTGTATTAATTATGTGTTTTTTCATCAACATACCTTTAATAATTTTATAGTTTCTATTCAATAAAAACTAAATATTGTTATGTTGGCCTATAATTTTATAAAACATTATTATTTTTTATTTTGTTTTTTTATCATTTTATATGAAAAATTATTAAAATGAATAATATTGATTAAAATTAAAAAATAATGAAGGGTTTTAAAATCTGAAAGATTAAAATTTATTTGAATATCAAATTTCTAAAACTAATTTAAGAGTTTATGCTGCACAACGAATGGTATCTTTTTCATAGTCTTTCTTGCCTTCTTGGCAATAAAAGGTAATTATTTACGTGAATAAAAATAAGATAAGTAATTTTAATGGTCGATAAAAAATATATTTATAATTTATTATATATTAAATTTTTTATTAAGAACTGGGATCACTTATTTTATCTTTTAAAGTGGGTTGTTTATTTTAAAGATGTTGAATAAAAATTAAAATATATTTTCAAGCTTTATAAAATAAATAATTTTGATTTTATTCTAAATAAAATAAATGAATTTTTATTATGGTCTCTATAATTTTTTTAGTTTTATTTCTTTAAAATTTTAAATCAATATTTTTGGTTCCTAATATTTATTTTAATATATATATATAACATTCACTTTAGATATCTATAAAAGAAAAAAAAATTAAAGATGTTACATGCTGAAAAGATGTCATAGATATCGCATACACACTTGTGAAAGATATTCAAGAATATGAATTATTATTTGACCTTTGTTAAATTCATAGGCAACTGTAACATAATAATCCATAAACAAAAACAACGATTTCATATTTTTAGATAATAATAAAAGAATTTTTTTATTGGATCAAAATTAAAAATGACTCATTTTATATAAATTAAAAATATACTTAAATAAAAAATAAAATAAAGAGAAAAGGTTAAAATTAAAAACTTGTTATTTGATTCAACATAAAAAATTTAAAAATATATTTGGAACAATTTTAATTTTTTTCTTCTTATAGAAAAGGCAAATGCTCTCTTTCATTTTATATCATAGTCAATAATAAGCTATCATTAAATAATATATTAAAATAAACTTCATTTTAATGATTGAGATTATATTCTTAAGTTATTTTATTTCTTAATTCTATAAATTATTTTATTCAAACAAATTTATTTGAGTAGGATTATAGAGACTTACCTGAGTCAGAAAGTGTTATAGATTATCTATGAATTATTCTTATAGACCAATAGATGCTTACAAAAAATGCTTATAAATTATATATTAATTAGATTCTTATTTTGACAGTAGCACTCAAACTTACATTCTTAAATTTATTTTAATATTTAGATGTGTGAGATTCTTCATGATAATATATATAAAGTTTAATAATTATATCTTATATAATTTTATATTAGTATTTAATTATAAGATACCATAAAAAAAATTTACATTATTATACAGTTATAAATAATCGTTCATATAACTTTAAAATATTTATTATAAAAATTAACAAATTTAATATACATAATAGATATTTACATTATTAGTACATGACTGTTTTATTCTTATTAATTAAATATTACATTAAATTAATTAATTAGTCATAGTAAATTTATTTGTCTTGTACCGTGAAAATCATTTATTTACAAACGATTAATTATAAATTATTTAATCAATAATTTATACAATTGGATGAATTATATACTATTATTTTTTAAAAATGTAAAATTTTATATTAAGAATGTACATAGATAAATAACTTAAGAACTCATATACCATAAGTTTGATCATAAAAATGATTAAAATTATAATAAAAACATTTTAATAAATTATACCAAAAACTTATCAAAACAATTTAAAACTAACTTATAAAAATCATAAACTATTTTTATAAATTCAAATGAACTAAGAAATCTTCTAAAGTTACTTCAATATTAATTTTTACCGAACATTATAGAGCGGACAGGACGGAAGAATATAAAAAAGACAAAAAGTTAGTAACTAATTATTGCCGAAAGTTGTTGACAAAATGATAGCAAAAACATACTTGGAAATGGAACTATAAATAAATTGCGATAATGCTGCCACCACCGTTTTGATTTTGACTTTTGGTTTTATAAATCATCCTTTGGCTTCAGTTTGATTGAGTGATCCTACACTAAGTCTGCCAATTCAACTACAGCCTCGCACTTAACTAATCATACCTACCCTCCACTTTTTTTTTTATTATTTTTATCTAAGGAAACTTTTAAGACAATTTTAATTAGTATTCTAGTTATTGAATCAGATTTTTTTTAGCTGTAATGAACTGTATACTTGTATCCTTATAGGCGCTATAAAAATATCTTTTTTTTTTTATAAATTTAACTAATTCAAAAGCTATCATATTAAGCATATTAAATTTAAACTCCCATAAAATAAAATTAAATGTGGCATTTGTATTTAAAAACAAACAACAACAACAAAAATTAAGTCGCCAAGAATGAATTACCTGTAAGAAAATAAAATCTCTTCATATAGTTTTCTTAGAGAATTCCAATCCTATATATTCCAGTCAGACAGAATAACTATAATCTAAGTAAGGATATAAACTCAAATATAAATATTAGTCTAGTTTTAATTTTTAAAATTTATTTTACTTTATCCTCTACTTTATTTTAATGCTGCATGGAAAAACATAAAATATATTCAAGTTTCATTTAGTAGTAAATAACTTTCGTATGTACGGAGTTAACTGAATTTTTTTTATCCTATTTCACAGATTCAATTCATCAAATTAACTAAAAATTATATAAATCAATAAAAGAAAAAAATCATTTATAAGTTAAATACTCATGTAAAATATACTTATCACATGAGTTTAGGTCATGATTAGGAATTTATAATTTAGCTTAATAATTTAAATCTATATATGTTAAATATTAGAAAAAAAAAGTTTTATTGTGGATAGTAGACTTAATTATCTTCGATGATAGATGATACCTGTAATATATATTAAAAAAAATAAGACCATAAAGAATTTATTTTAAGATTTTTTTGGTATATAGATTTTATTCTAAGATAAACGAAGATAAATACTCTCTTCCTATTCTTAAAAGAGATATATTATTTTTATAATTATATTATTTATCTTATTTTACATTTCTTTCTCTACTATTTTTATTTCTCTTCTATGAAAATAATAAAACAAATTTGACGCGCAAATATAATTTCTTATTCCTAAAAGCACCAATTGGTATTAGGACGTCAACTTTTCTAATTTTAAGCTTTTTATTATTAACTCTAAAACCAGAGATAGACCAACCAAGAAAATGTCACCAAGAAAATGTCAAACACCTTCAAGGAAAAAAAAAACTGCACAGAGAAGAATTGACTGAGTGCTGATTAACTTTTCTTTCTCTTGAATTAAATAATTTAATGAAGCAACGAGATTAAAGGACAGACGTTGACGTTTTTTTGCAACGACTATGACATGGAAAGGATGATTTGCTCAGACAAATCTTTGCTTAGAAAAATAAAAAAAAAATGACGATAGGGACATTGGAAAATTAACTCGATATTTTAGAATTACCAAAATAAACATAGAAAATGTTATTGCACAAATATCCTGTTATAATTTTGAAAATACGGCATTGCGTTTGGGGTTAGGAAAATCGAGGAGGAAAACGTCATTATGAGGTGCTTCTCTCTCCGCGTTTCCTCTGTCTAGAACATTTCTCTACCAATCAAATATCAGAGCAAGATCTCTTCTTTCTCTCACTAGGGTTTATGATCTTTGCCTCCAAATGCTGAATCTTCCATATGCATTTTTCACCTGTTAGTTTTGCTTTTCCCACACATCCACCTTCCTTTCCAATTTCATCTTCTATTTCTTTCTTTGAAATGCAGCATCCTAGTTTGGTGTAGCTATGCATTTCCTCAGATACCCAATTATGAGATAAATTGTAAAAGTTTTTTTTTTTTTGGGTTCAGGCAGTTATTTTAATCGCTGTTGAGAATTTGATTCCTACTGTACTCATCTCACAGAGTCATATCTGGTTGTGATTTTCTTTGATATTGTTAAATGCGAAGAAACTTTGGTTTATTTGATTGTACTGAACTAAGGCTTTGTCGTGTTTAAAGTGTTTTATTGTAATGCACATTATCTATGATCTGTTTTAGACTACCAGATTTCTTGCTCCACATATCTTACTTCGAAAATAAATAGTGTCATATTATGGTGTAGTGAGTTTGTTATCTCTAACGCTATCTCTTATGTGTATGGATTGTGCTGCTAATAATATTGAAACCCTAAGCGTGTAGATCTGCTAGAGGTAGCCAAGAGTCTCATGGATTTCTAATTTTCTATTCATGATTGAACATGAATCTTATGGATTTTATTTTTGTTTGGATGATTAGGATTTCATCGCAGGGTTTCAGAAATGTTTAATTTTAAACTAAGATGAGTGAGACTGAGTTATCTAATATGAAGCAACCACTTGTTCCGCTGGCAACCCTGATTGGCCGGGAGCTACGAAATGGAAAAATTGAAAAGCCTTTTGTGAAGTATGGGCAGGCTGGCTTGGCAAAGAAAGGAGAAGATTACTTTCTAATCAAGACAGATTGCCAGAGAGTCCCTGGGGATTCGTCTACACTGTTTTCTGTCTTTGCGGTATTATTTGTGTTCTTGTTTACAATTGTATTTTCTTACATTGATTAAGAACCTTTTTTGCTTTGGTGGAATGTTTGGAGAGAGATATCTGAATAATAAGAGACCAGAATATAGTCTAAGATAAGACTGAATTGGTAATCAGTTCTGCACACTGGAGACATGTTTGTTTCTCAGGTTTAGTAAATAGATGAGAATTGAAGTGTATGTTTTCTTTCTTCTCTTATATTTTTCTCAGTGATCAAGTGGAGCGTCAATTTATTCCCACAATGGTTATGATTTCCATAAGGAATTCTTGATTGGCAGATCTTTGATGGGCATAATGGTATATCTGCTGCTATTTTTGCGAAGGAAAACATACTAAGTAATGTTATGAGTGCAATACCGCAAGATATCAGTAGGGACGAGTGGCTTCAAGCTCTGCCTCGTGCTCTAGTTGTTGGTTTTGTAAAAACTGACATAGAATTTCAGAAAAAAGGTACATTCAGAGTTTTCTTTGCATCCCTATTGGAGTTCTCCCTGACCTTTTAATTTCACCTGCAGGGGAAACTTCTGGAACAACGGCTACATTTGTTCTGATTGATGGATGGACTGTTACTGTTGCATCTGTTGGCGATTCCCGTTGCATATTAGATACTCAGGGAGATGTTGTTTCTCTCTTGACAGTTGATCACAGATTGGAAGAAAATGTAGAAGAGAGGGAACGCGTTACTGCCAGTGGTGGTGAAGTAGGAAGACTCAATATATTTGGAGGCAATGAGGTATTATGTAATGTAATCTCATATTCCTTTCTAATCAGGACTTTTTAACTAGCCTGTTTTGGTTCCTTAATACATTTATAGGTAGGGCCACTTCGCTGCTGGCCTGGTGGATTGTGCCTTTCTAGATCAATTGGTGACACAGACGTGGGAGAATTTATTGTGCCAATACCACATGTTAAGCAAGTGAAGGTAAACTGGTTTCATTCTAGTCTTGGTTTATTAATCAATGATCAGTTTTGTGTGGAGGTGCTTAGCTCTAAATTTCAACACTCAAACTTTTCTTATGGGTTCCCCAGCTTTCAAATGCTGGTGGAAGACTTATTATAGCTTCTGATGGTATTTGGGACACTTTATCTTCTGATATGGCTGCCAAGTCATGCCGGGGTCTACCTGCCGAGCTTGCTGCGAAGCTGGTGGTTAAGGTGATGATTATTGGGGCAATCTTACTATCTTTTCAGGAATGGATGTCCCATTAATTCTCTACTCAATGTTTTGTGTTTTTCTTTTTCCTTTTTTTTAACAGGAAGCTCTAAGGTCAAGGGGGCTGAAGGATGATACAACTTGCCTCGTTGTAGATATTATTCCTTCAGACCATCCTGTGTTACCAACAATTCCAAGAAAGAAACATAGTATGCTAACTTCCCTTCTCTTTGGAAAGAAATCTCAAAACTCTACAAACAAAGGTACCAATAAGCTTTCTGCTGTTGGTGTTGTGGAGGAATTATTTGAAGAGGGTTCTGCAATGCTTACAGAGAGGTAACTCTTGAGACTAACTGCTAAATTTATGAGTCTGCCATTTTAAGTTCAATAATTGCTTTGCTTCATCACCAACATGGTGGCTGATGAGAGCAAAAATGTTTCTTTTCTTAATACATGTGTGTGTGATTCTTAAGATTTTCTGTCTTCTTAAAATGCAGGTTGGGTAAGGATTTTCCATCTAATATGAATTCTGGATTTTTTCGCTGTGCGGTTTGCCAAGCAGATCAACCCTCTGGAGATGGTTTATCAATGAACACTGGGTCTTTTTTCTCTCCAGTATCTAAGTCACGGGAAGGTCCGTTCCTCTGCACAAACTGTCAGAAGAAGAAAGATGCCATGGAAGGAAAAAGGTCCTGCAGGCTCTCGGAAGAGACAGCATAGCAATATTCTAGTAACATAGTAAATATTAGTATATTTTTTCCCTGGCAGTGTGAGCATGCTTGCTTCTACATTTCGGTGGTGATTGTCATAGGTGTGTAAGAATGAGGTTGAGATATCCAGATTAGGTCTATTGGAGGTTGTTGCAAGTTTGTTTTTTGGCGTGTGCTCATCTGTTGGACTGACTGACAGAACAAACAATGTTGTCTAGTAGATAACTTGTAATAGTTTGATTACTAACGGCTTGTAATTAACTGACAATTTCATGGTTACCTCTTTGTAGAGTTGTCTTTAAGGCTTTAACAGTACACAGCACTTGTTTCTGCATCTTTATGTTGTGTCTGGGTTGGGATAACAGGATATGCTCAACTCAATCACCTGAATTGTATGACTTTTAAAAAAAAATAAAATTTGAGGTCACTGCCGGTAATTGGACTTGGGCCAAACTACAAACGGTTAATTTGTAACTTGCCCTATAATTAATTAAATAGGATATTCCAGTAAAAGTGATTTATAAGAATTTTCTGACGGTAAATATTTCAGCTAACGCTAAGCGTGAGCAGTAAATGGCGAAAATTAAAATACCAGTGTGCAGTCTATAACCCTGGCGAAGGTGCATTACATGCCTGAAAAAGAAAACTACAATAAAAATGCTTTTAGAGTACTTGTTATTAGGACTCTTAAAACTGCAATAAATTTTACGTACTAAAGGTTTTTACTTTATATTGAGTAGATAGTTAAACAAGTGAGGTTGTATACTTGTATTATCATTAATGGCACAAGGTATTTCGAAATTAATTAATTGAAATGCAATGTACTATTTATTATTTGAACCTAGATTTGGTAAATTTTTAAAAATTTTGTATTGGTGAGATAAAACTTTTTAACAAATATTCATAAGAAAAGATATAGTCTGAATATTTTTTTGGACAAGAACGGCAGAGCTGGATTTGAATTGGGTTTAATTACAAGTATTAAATCAACCTGTTTCTGACTGGCGTTTAAGTCTTTGCCATAATGGAGTTTCCCCAAACACAGATTGGTTGAGTTTGATTACTGTCCTACAGTGCAGCGTTGGCACACAGTTTTAAAGAAAAAGTAGTGTATGGCACTTTTTTTTTTTGGTTTACACGAAGGACATTTCCTAATGGATGGGTAGATTGATTTCTTTTGATGTGTATAGATTATGGAAGTGAATTTTGTCTGTTTTTAACAAAGTATTTTCTATATACATATATAATTAGAAATCAAATCCATGACAACATATTTAAAACACTTAATTTATCTATCAGCATATTCTTTAATATATTCTTTCTAATACGCATTTTGTTATTCAATAAAATTTATTAAAAATTATGAGGAAAACTTATTAAATAAATGAGATTTACAAAATTTTGTAATTTTTAATATATTTTAATTAATAATAAAATATGTTGCTAACTATTCTATTACTTATATGAAAATAATATATCTGTCAACATAATACTTACACAAGTGGAATGCTAATAACATACTATATAATGCATTTACTATTAGTTAAAATTTATTGAAAATCATGTAATTTTATAGATCCCACCTCTGTTAATAAGCTTCACTCAATTTTATATTTTTAAATAATTTCAATCAATTGCAAAAACTAAGCTAAAAAGAATGTTAGAAAATGTGTTACTACCGCTCATCGTGAATATATATAATAAATTACACAAGCACTCCTTGATGTTTTTTGAAATTGCACAACTCCTTACTTTTTTAACATTTACAACAATCTCCCTTACAGTATATTGTGTAATATTTTTCAAAGGTGAGTTAGTATAATGTATAGAGTGTCACTATAATATTTTTAAACAATTATGGGGATAGTAGGGATAAAAAGAGTATCACCTAAAATTTGGTGAATCTTTTAAGTAGTGATAGTGTAATTTACGAAAGTGAGAAGTAAATTTAGATCATACAATTTAACAAATTAAGTTACATGAAATTTTTAGAAAGTCACGTAACTTTGTAAATGGTTAAACGACATTAAATTTTGACCATCTATGTATGATTGTATGATCTAGATTGACATTAAATTTTGACCATCTATGTATGATTGTATGATCTAGATTTATTTCTCACTATTTACCCTCTTCCATACACTAATAGCAGTAACTAACAAAATGCTTAAAATTCTATTTTGGTTGAGTTGGGCACAAACAACAAACAAAAACTAGCCACGAACAGAACAGAATCCCGGATCCTCATGACATCATCTCGTAAAAACAAAGGAGAGCAAGCAGGAGGAAGACTAGGAAGGACATGGATCCCAATGGAAGAGAGTGGGCCATATTAGCCAAGCAATTTGCAACACTGTTAGTTTCTCTGTACGCATGAATATCCTCACTTGCCAAGGAATAGTTTCAACCACAGACCAATATGGAGGTTGGTTATGGCAACCATGAACTACTAGCTGAAGAACTACCAGGGAGTTACAATATGCTTAAAATTATAAAAATTAGTAATGCATTATTTTGGCTTTCACATGTACATGCAGCGAAAATACCAAATTCTTAAGATCTTAATTGGTGCGTACTCTGGCAAAAAATATCACTCAATCTTACAACGAAGACTGATCGACCTCCTGTCAGTCTATAATGCATTTAGTAAAACGAAGTTAAATCACTTGCAGATCCTGAACCCGTGTTTTGCTTTATGGAGAAAGGTTACCAGAACGGAAACCTTTTAATCCATACATTCAACGAAAAATTAGGGTATTGTGAAAACAAAAAATTCTATCGTATATTAAGAGAGGATACATGAGTTTAATTCTGATCCAATTTTTTACATTATTTATTATTCATCTTCATGACTGACACTTTCTTAATATATATTTCTCAGGCACATGAATATAAGACTAAACCCATTCGAGATAACGAAGCAACAGTTTAGACTCAATCCTAGTTTCTACATTCACTTCAACAGGTCCTGTGAGATTTTTAAGATCCCAAAGGCGAATGATTAAGGACCAATTTATGATCCGAAAAAAGAAACGTTAAGGACCAATTTGTGCATGACGATAAGTTAGTCCTTTTCTTAACATGGTTGAAATAAGAATTCAGTCACTACAATTTTCACTAGTTTAGAGTCCTTATTTTTTTTCTTTAGATATTAATCCCCACATTTTTGCTTATTTAAGTTTTGATCTTTATACCTAAAATAGCAATTCCTATAATTTTACTATATAAATTTTACTTCCTATAATTTCTACTGATTACAGTATTATTCCCTTTTTTATGGTAAAAGCTTTGTTGCATAATTGGCCCGTGAAACTACAGCTTTATAGTCTAATCAATAAAACAAGGACTTGTGGATGGAAATGTTTGCTACACCTTAAAGGGATTAGTCTCCAACTACTAATTAGGGTATATCCTTAGTGTATACCAAAAAAGAAAAAAAAAGAACCAATATCCAAATAAAAAAATAATAACCAAAAACCAAATGAGTAAAAAATGTAGAAACTATTTTTTTTTCTAAACTTGTTAATAAACATTACCAAAAATTGGTCCTCAATTCTAAATCTCCCCAATCATCAATCACCCATGGTACATTGAAAAGTGATTATGAGAGACAGGCTTTCCTAAATAAGCAAACTTTAAGATAGAATAAACTTAGAACTATATACTTACAAGTTTTAGTGGATTAGTAATATTCATATCCAAATTACAGAACTAGTAATCGACATCAAAAATATGTTCTTCTACACCTCTCCCATATAAGAAAATAACCATGGGAAACTGAAATTCAGAATGCTAAAGAATATATATGAAAAAATAAAATCAAACAACCAAAGTGTTCATTACCAATGCTGCTTCGCCTTCACAACAAGGCTAAGATTCTTACAGAAGTAGTTACTTCCATTAGATGGTCAGGTTTCTTCTAAAACAACCCTTCTCCTGCCAGCAAAGATATTTATTATAGTCAGGCATCATACCAGTCAATGAACAAACTTTGATCTTAAAAGTAATGCTATGCCCCACATAATTAACTTCTGAAAAAACCATCATAAAGTGTGTGGAAACCACTATTAAAACAAGTCATTACTTGAAATCATAGTGAAAAGAACTTACGCAATTCATCCAAGGAAGTTTTATCAATGCTCTCTCCACTCTTGATGAGGCGAATTCTCCCTGAAGAGATAACACAGAAAGTGAAAATATTGCAAGCTATAAGTTTGAATTTTGAAAGAGTTAAGAATAAATGAGAACAGTAATATAAGCTAAATTGAAATTTTATCAATTTCAACAAGTTCAGATTCCTTTAACCCCAATATGGTCCATACTCATGTAAGTTGTAACATGTCATGTTAACCCTGAAAGTAAAAAAGAGAAGTGCACTGCTTGCTGGTCCCCTTTTGAACAAGATAAAATCTGCCTTTCCATGCTAAGAAACATATCTGGTCTCTCAAAACTGAATTTCTATTGCAAGAAAAATGCAACAAAGCATTTTGTCCACAAACTAAATAAATGATCCGTGAGATTAACTGCATATAGTGGTGGGGAGTGCTTAGAATGAATGAAAGTAATTGTAGTTAGTAATTAGTTTATATTACCTCAAGCAGCACAGCAAACCCTTAGATATAAAAATAAGCTCAAGGTTTAAAAGGAGCAAATGTTCTACAACAATTAGATTAACATTGATGACGGGGAGCTCGTCTTAAGTTTTGGATAGTAATCACCTTTACCCCAAAAGAAAATTTTGGTTTTTAAATTAAACATAAGTAATTTATATCCCTTGCAAGTGCAGAAGCAAGCTACTGCACCATTGGCTTCATCACCCGACACTTCCCCTTCCCCCTTCCCCCTTCCCCCAGGGACACACATGAGCACATGCACAGATAAACGTGATCAATGTTTCTAACTTAGTAAGAGACATGAAGGTAACATAACAGGAAACTATATAATGTCCAATGTCCAAAAGAGAGAGCTTAATGTTTTTGTCTTGCAGAAATTGCTATACGAGAAAAAAATGCTTGTAAGTTGCCATACCATCACGGCGAACACATATCTCTGGAATGCTTTTAACTTCACCATTGATGCTATCATTATAAACTCTAGTCTCAATGTCACCCTCAACATAAACTGAAGAGCTGCATTAAAGCTTCGAGCATGAGTCTCGAACATTTTCACCAATAATAAAATATTCTCTTGGACAGATACTTACTTTTTAAAGAGTTGCTGTACTGCATAGGTCCCTAGTATATCATTATGCACAGCAATCCGATGCCATTGAGCAGGTTTTGGCAAATCCTTTGGTCCTACAATTCTCTGGTCAAACATGCCCCCCGTCCCAACTGTAAAGATGGTTACATTTTTACCATTCCTCAATATCTTTTGTACAGGGGCTTGGCCAACTTTTCCACAAATAATTGCCTGATTAGAATGACTACCATGTTGGTCAATTATGTCAGGTGCAACAAGCAAATATTTCATCAATTGTCATTTTAAGCTAAGGAAGATCAGCATACACAAAATCTATAAGTTTTCTTCTGTTTTAAAGTCTCAAACTGTGTAGTGAGAATGTCTTTTTATTTGCTCCACCACAACCATTGTCTAGAATCAATTCTATTCATTCAAACTTATAAAATTACTGGCTTTGAGAATAAATAAATAAAAATTAAATCTCCCCTAAAACCTTGTATTGCAAAAACTTCTACTCAGTCATAGCAGAGAGAAAATGCAAAA
The DNA here is from genome assembly GCA_025330945.1 of Mucuna pruriens. Lineage (NCBI taxonomy): Eukaryota > Viridiplantae > Streptophyta > Magnoliopsida > Fabales > Fabaceae > Mucuna > Mucuna pruriens. The sequence goes on from JAENHJ010000154.1 coordinate 3,505,689, forward strand.
CATGATACACTGAATTAAGCTACACAAAAACACAATCTATGGTCTCAACTAAAATTTAGTTCACAGGTTAGGTTTTCTGTAGTTACCAAATCAAAATTCCATCCTAGAGATGTTAATAGTAATAATAAAATCTATCAATTAACAACATCAAATACCTTGTGCACACCACGAAATCCCCAACCCCTCTGGGGATCCACACCTTGCAGTTGTAGCTCGGGCTTTCCACCAAGAAAATCATCAAATTCTTCATCCAATTCTTCGTTCTTCGGTCCATCATTATCATGTGAAGGCTGATCATCTCCACCTCCAGACAGAGACGTCGAGTACCACAACGTTCCACTTCTTGGCACACCACCTGATTTATTCACCAACAAAATCACAGTTAAGCAGCACTCTAGATGATTGAACCAAACACAGTGAGGACATAACCACATTTGTTATTATTACGAGTAGAGCAGAACCACATTTAATTAATGTTATAGATTATGAAGAAAATTAAAAGAAAGAAACACACCGAGTGAAGATGAGGCCAGAGCAGAGACTCGGAGATGCTTCGCAAGTCTCACCGCCACAGAATTCATTTCCGGCAACAACCTTCAAAGACCAACAACTGCAAGGGTTTAACCAAACACTCCTCAATGGTACCAACGGTGTGGGTTTATGCAATTGGGCTCATACCGTCAATGGGCCCAGCCCATACATTCGAATTTCGCATAACCATAACAAAAAAAAAAATTGAATGAAATTTACGCCTATGTTTCCAAATTATTTAATTAAAGGTAAAATATAATAAAAATATCTTATTATAAGCTTTTTTCTTTACATGATGTCTAATATATCATTTTATTTATATTTTAACTCTTTTTATTTTTATTTTATTTTAAGATATTAAATAATATTAAAATAAGATAGAATTAGTTGATGCTTGATATAAATCTAAACACTTTCGTTAATACATATTAATCATATGAATTATAATATCTTTATATATATATATATATACTAATATATTTTGTAATAATCACTTAGTTACTTTTAATAAATCAATTAAATAATTTAATTTAATTTTTGATTGTTTGATTGATTTAAGTTTTTGTTATAATTATTTATAAAATTATATTTTTGTCTGTATGATAACAAAATTTTGAAATTTTTTTGAAAATTATTAATAGATTAATTTTCTAATAGTTTTTTTCTTTCATAAAGAGTTATATATATATATATATTAATTTTGACATATTTTATTCAAATAAATTTATTAATTTTTAACTTAAGTTAATTAAGTACAAATTGAGTTAATTATTTGTTTTATTGATTAATTGTTTTGGTAACAATTATTTATATAAATTAATAATAGATTAATTAATTAATTTTAATTTTTCAATAATTAATAGTAAAATACATATAATTACGCTATATTTAACATATTTTATATTAATTAATCAGTTAAGATTTTAATCTTAATTAATCAATTAAAACATAAATCTCTATTAAATCAAATTTATAAATTTTTTTGGTAAAAAATTATTTTGTTAGTAAATAATATATAAATATAAAAAATAGCTAAATTTTTTTTATACAAATAAAAGTTTGTAATATATTTTTATACTAATTAATCAATTATATAATTTTTAATAATTTAGTTAAAGAATTGTTTTTATGTATATTAACTTTGACGATAATTTATAGAGTTATATTTTTTTGTACATAGTATTATATATTATTTATTAATAAAATGACTTTACACAAATATAAAACTGTGCAAAAAATAAATAAAAAATAAATTCAAATTATTTAAATAATTAATTTTAGTTAAAAATTAATAAATCTTTAACAATAAAAAATGTCAAAATTATTATAATTATATATTTTTTACTATCTATTATAGAATATTTGCAAAAAAATTAATCTGTTAATAATTTTCTTAATAATTACCATAAAAATTCAAACAATCAAACAACCAATAAAATCAAATCAAATAATTTAATTATATATATTATAAATCGTAAGATTAATATGTAAATCAACGGATTCTATTTCTATCAAAATATATTTTTATTTTTATCAATTTAACTAATATTTATTCTTTTATAATAATTAATTATAATTATAAAAAAATTATATATTATATTTAACTCATGAGTTAAAAATACTAATTATTTTATTTAAAAAAACATATTTTATATCCTTTAAAATGTTTTAAAATTCAATTTTAATTTTTATAAAAAATTAATATATTTTTAATCCTTATATAGTTTATTTTTTGTATATATAATGGTAGTAATAAAATTTGAATGAAGACTTTTAAATTAGCTAAATTCTAACCACTCTCTTAGCGGTTATTTTCAAAGGGAATAAAAACATATATTATCCTTCCCTTTTTTAAATAGTTTCTATTTTTTAAAAAAAGAAATAGTGGTATGACATGTTTAAATTGTGCCTGCTGCACGTATATTTCCACTCTTACGTTCTTGTTGAATTTTACCACCCACTAAGCCCATCTTCTTTGTGCTCCACTCCAATCTTTTCTTCTAGACTAGTTCAACATGTAACTGCTACTCCCTATTTCATAATGCCATGCAGGGCCATCAGATGTTAAGGAATAAGGGTTAAGATTCCCAGGTCACTAAAATGCAGAGAAAGTTTCACTTCCTTGTCAAAGACAAAGCCACTGGTAGTGCTGATGACACAGATAACAGGGGTACAAGGTTTAAGTGTGGAAGTCAATTCTCAAGGAAATCTGTTGGGTCGGTCTTCTCTTGTGTCCTAGGCAAGCATGCTTCCAAAGTGAACAAAAAGAAGCTTCTTGGCAATTCAAACATGTCAAATGAGTTGGGAAACAATTTGGCATGTGGGGATGAACCGGTTGAAGCTGCATTATCTCGGCTTCTTGCACTGGAGAAAACTGATGAAGGAAAACAGAACAGAAAGGATAGGCAACGTATGAAAATGAATCTTCCTCTGTTGAGCTTTCTATATAAGAAGAAAGGATGGGACAATTTTATGAGGGCTAGATTTAGTAGTGATCTGCATGGTGATGATAGTAATAATGTTGTTACCAGGTTCCAAGTGAGGAGGAAGGCAAGTTTCCGCCACTTGGTTAGGATTCCCTCTAAACTAGTGGTCATTCGCCTCAAGTTGAAGATGATAAGGTCTCTACTGACTAAAAAGAAAGCGACAAAGCAGTTTGAACAAGGAGTTGATGATGAAAATGAAGACAGAGAACTATGCAAGAAGAGGATTCTCATGGGAGAGAGATGCAGGCCGTTGAGTTCTCCAGGTTACGATACAAATAGCTTTTTCCTACCAAGAAATAGTTCATTGGCAAGGGCACAACACAATCCCTGATGCCCCCTCCCCGCCGCTTGGCTTAGATTTGTTCCTGTCTCTCTTTTCTATTTTTCCGTTTTAAATATGGTTTAGAAACATTTCGTATATTGGCCTTGCTTTTTGCAATCATGTTTTCTTCTGTACTTGGTAATCGATTCTAGACTAATTGCAATCTTAACTCTTTCTAAATGTCACACTTTTTGTCACTATATTTTTCTCTTTTTGTCAAAGTACAAGCAGTAGACTGAAGCCATATCTATAACAACTTATGTACGGACTTAGATTTTAGCTTGAAATTTTCTATTGCAATTGAAAGGATTCATAAAATTCTGCGATTTCAAATTGTGTTTTATTCAATTCCCCGAAATTAAAACTCTTCTGAGATTTTCCATTGCAATTGAAACGATTCATAAAATTCTGTGATTTCAAATTGTGTTTTATTAAATTACCCGAAATTAAAATTATTTCAAGTGAGCAATAAAATTATCCATATGCGAATACTAGCCGTATTCTCTGAATATCAATCTATAAATTTGATTAAGACAACGCTGCTGAAAGTTTCTGTAGTTGAAATTACATACCAGGGGCTCTGGGCTATGGTCTCATCAAAATAAAGGCAATCAAAATAAGGCTATGGACATACGCGTTCGAGCTGGTGCAGCAATACAATTATACGTGCTTGTCAAACTTATTCTTTTCACTTGCTAACTGTCATTAAGTGATGTACAGAACAAGCAAGCAGCATCAAGTGACACAAGGTATTGACCATTTTCCGTTTGGATCTTCAGTGGTTTCATACCCAGATCAAATTCATGACCAGATCAGACCTTCAGTGGTTTCAAACCCAGCGCTGCTCGCAGCTTGTTCGCTTCTGCAATCTCTGGATCTGGGTGGTCAGTTCCATCATCCTTCTTTTCTTTCTTCTCTTTCTTCTTCTTCTTCTTCTTCTTTGGCTCACCTTCCTCAAGTCCATCTCCATGTCTTCTAGGACTTACGCTACTCCGAGCATGTCTCTTTCTGTAGTCCCCACCATCATGTTCCTTGCGATCCCTACTCCTACTTCGACTCCTTGAGTGGCTCCTTCGCCTTCCACGATCCCTCTCTCTCCTCTCCCGCTCCCTACCTTCTCTCTCACGACCATAATCTTTTTCTTCCCTAAGACGATATCGGTCCCTGTCCCTGTCCCTCTCCCTATCTCTGTCCCTGTCTCTATCTCGGCCACGTCCCCGCTCTCTATCGTAATCTCTATCATAATCTCTATCATAGTCTCTGTCATAGTCACGATCCCTATAAAAGAAGAGCAAAAAACAAATGAAATGTAAACTTGATAAGACAACTAAAATCACTAATAACAAAACATGTCCATTTTATACTCAAAGGAAACTATGGTCACTACATCATAAAGTCCGTAGGAGGGAACTGATATCTGATAACCAACATATGTCACTTTAATGATCAGTTTAAAATTTTAATGCACATGACAGCATCAAGGAAGTAAACTGAATAAACCAAAATGTCAGATGAATGTTCATGTCATTAGTTCTTAAAATGACATATTGTGATTATCACCTCATACAGTAATGCTTCCCAAACAATAAACTTGCAAGCAACTAAGTTTCAAATAGCTCAGTCACATGTTGATGGAATGGGATCACAAACCACCATGCTGAAGACAAAGAAAGAATAACCTACAACATTTTCATAATGCTCAAGGATTGTTGGGGCTATGATAGAGCTTCAGCCTATGTTCTTTCTAATCTTGTATTTTTATGTGCTTTCTCTATTTATTTTTTTTGGTGAATTATGCTTTCTCTATTTTTATGGGGACAACACATCAAAGTTAGGGAAATCAGTAGTAGCTGTAATAACCAAGTTGACAATCAAGAAAACTAACTTGCCAGTTAAAAAATGAACAAGATGATCCAATAAACATTTAAAAGAGTAAACCCAACTCTTCAATTTATAAGATCATACTTGTGGAGCACCATCTACACATACAACATAACTGTTTGACCCATCATACTTCTCACTGCACACTGTCAGTGCAGAGAAACCTGGCAGGGTCATTGAACTTTACTATAGGAAGCAGTCTAATGCCACAGATGGCTCTGAATGCCAGAGTGGAAATGAAAGTGTGACCTTTTGAAATTCAAAAACAGCTTCCAGCTTAATTTATTCATATCTGTTGTATATAAAGCTCAAAATTTTCCTAAAATCACATTATTATAAGAAAAATACAATTGATTTGAGGCTTTAGAGTTTAGACCCTGCGTCCAAGTTACACTTCTACTCAAGCAAAGAAGTTGATGAAAAGCCAAAATGCAAATTGATGGTATCAGAAAAGCTTTTCCAACGACAAGACTCACATCTACATCAATCCATAAAAAGTTACAATTACAAAACACTTGCAAAGAGAGAACAGTACCTGTATCTATGACCATCTCGTCTTCTATCCCTGTCTCTTTCCCTTGTAGGGCTTCGCCCACGATAATAATCCTGCAAATCATTCAAAAATAATTAAACCAAAACATCACAACGACTTCCATTTATTTAACATTCAAAAAATAAGGTAAAAGAAGACATCTCATAATAAGGAAAGAGAGAAAGGGAAGCACCTTCTCATAGGCCCTATCTTCAACCTCATCAACAGGCTGGTCATTATCCTCTTTCTCTTCTTCCTCCTCAAAATCTTCTTCAAGTGCACTTCGTCTAGGTTCTAACGAACCAAGAGATTCGAGAGTCCACCTATAGCAAAAAACATAAGACAAGAGCGAAACATCTTCACACCACAAACACACGGTCGTAACCTCAATTTTAAACTAGAAAATTCACAGACCCCAAAAAATTGTAACTCTAAAAACTAATATTACGCACAGGAAAACACAACCAGGGAAAACATCTCAAGGCTCAATTTCAAATAAAGAGTGCAGAGTACAGATGCAACAAGAAGAATCCTTAAAACTACGCATTCCAATAGAGAAAGAGAAAAGAGAGAAGTATAAGAGATACCTTCTCTTGACGCGTGGCAAAGCAACATCGCAGGAATAATCTTTCGTGAGAAGTTCATCGATAACCTCATCCACGTGCGTCAATGAAAACTCTGCAAATCGAGAGCAACAAATTAGCTAAACAAGCGAGCGAGATAAAATCAACAAAGAAAAAGAATGAACGAACGGGAATTGATAAGAAACTCACGTCCGTCAGCTAGCTTTCGCCGGATTTTGCGATAGTCATTGTATAATGGCTCGAGGTAGCGGTAGACGTCGGTGTCAGATCCAGTGAGACGCAAGTAAAAGGCGCCGAGAATCCTAACGTATTTGTAATCCTCGTTCTTGATGAACTCGATGACGATTTCTTTCTCGGGCTGAATCTGGAGCATCTTCATGACCAGGCACATGAACGGCGTGGGTTTGCGGTTGCCGCCGTAGGTTCCGCCGAGGTGGTCCAGCTCCATGGCCTTGTCCACCAATGTCTCCGCCGTTAACCCGAAACATTGCTCCTTCCAGTACGTGTTCTGGTAGATCTTCGATCGGAGAATCTTCTCCACCAGGTTCTGAGGATTAGTCCCTCTTATGCTCTTCGCTGCTGGATCCGTGCGGTTCGCCATCGGTTAAACACAAATGCACCGTCGCGGGAATTTGATTACATAAACCCTAACCCTAACCCTATTCAGGATTAGGACCAGGAAGAATAATTGATGGCATGGAGTGTTATTTAAAATTTTTCTTTTCTTAAAACAAAGAGATTTATATTACGTTAAGAAAATGAAATTTGACTTTGTAAAAAAATGAACACCGTAAGGGCATTTGGTCTAGTGGTATGATTCTCGCTTAGGGTGCGAGAGGTCCCGAGTTCAATTCTCGGAATGCCCCATTTTTCATCATTTTAAAGGTTTTGTCTTTATGGATTTTGCAATATGATATTTATTCTTTCATATATATTTTCATTCGTTGGTTCAAGAAATAAATATTATATTTGTACCTGAAAACTTACAATTAGGTTGCCACAAAATTAACGATTGGATAACAAAAAATTTATTTATATGATTAACTAACTAATAACTCTTTTAATGAAAAACGATAAACCATAAATATTAAATATAACTCTCTTTTCTAAATGATGAGAAATTTGAATAATTTACCTTATATCATGTTGAAATATTCTTGTCACGGTTGTAAAGAAAATATTAAATAAGAAAAATATATTTTTTGAAGATTAAATAGAAAAATATAAAATTTCTATTTAATTTTCTAGAGTATTTTTATTATGTGTATATATAAAAATGTTAAAAAAGAGTAAGGAATATAAAGAATTATATAATATATAATATATAATATCAAATTTATACTCAAAAGTACTAAAATTAAGATTTTTTTTTTTAGTTTAACTTTGAAAATTCATACATTATTAACATAGAAAGAATTTTTATGTTGTAGTCATGTACATGAAGAAAATAAACACCGAAAAAACTTTATCCTTCCAGGTAAATAGTTTTTTGAAACTTATTGATTTCATTTTTACATAGAGTGTTCTCATAAAAAAAATCATATAAAGTGTATCGAGAATTTGTCAAATATTACAGGTTAGTTTATATATTTTCTTTATGATTTAAATATATTTTTATTTTTAAAATTTGAATCAATTTTATTTTACATTTTTTAAATTTAAAATTATTCTTTTTATTTATCACGTCTTAAAATTTACTTATTTTAATTATTCATCTTACATTTATATGATAAATAAAGTATAAAAAATTATTTATTACATATATAATTGAAAATCGATATGATATTATTTATTTTAAATTTTTTTATTTTCTTCAATTTTTACTATATGCACGTAATAAATAATAAAATATTTCATTTGACACATAAGGCAAAATACTAAATGAACTATTTTAAAAAATATAAGAATAAAAAAATTATTTTTAAATTTAGAGAATAAAAAATAAAATTAAATAAAAGGATAAAAAATATATTTAATTTTTTTAAATAGAATCTAAGTTACTTGCATATGTATTTGTCCACCTTATATCCATTCTTGCATGTAGCGTGCAATTTGAATAAAATAAAATTTAGATAAAATTTAAAATAAAAATAAAAAGTATTTAAATTGTAAAAATAAATTGCATAATTAATTTAAATGATTTGAATTTAAAATTTAGAAAAATAAAAATAAAACTACATCAACATTTTTTTAAGAGAAAAATATAATAAGAGACTAGGTTACTTTCAAAAAGTATACTCTAATTAAATACATAAAAGTGTAAAAATGATGTTCACGGTTTGAACTTCATTAGTTTTCAAGCAAAAGTCATATGATTTGAATATAAAAATAAATTGCAATTTATTTTGATTCGATCTGAATACAATATTAAATTTGGTTCAATCAAATCCAATTAAAAAAGTTAATTAAATTGGATAATTTGATTTTTATATCTTTATTTTTAAATATGTAGTTAATATTACATAAATCTAAAAGTATACAATTAAATAAATTGGATTATTTTATTTTTATATCTTTATTTCTAAATATGTAGTTAATATTATATAAATCTAAAAGTATACAATTTAATAAATTGGATTATTTTATTTTTATATCTTTATTTCTAAATATGTAGCTAATATTATATAATCTAAAAGTATACAATTTAATAAATTGGATTATTTTATTTTTATATCTTTATTTCTAAATATGTAATTAATATTATATAAATCTAAGAGTATACAGTAATCGCGGTAAAGATTCATTTACAGTATCAATTATCATATATAAATTATATATGTTAATCAAAATAAACTTAAAATTCTTAAGAAAATACTGAATGAATTTTTTACACATCATAAGACGTAGTTGAGATTTGAAATTATGATACTGTCAACAACCAAAAATCCTAATAATAAGCAACTCCAATATATTCTGAGACTCATTACTATTAAAACACTGTTCGATTCAAAATAGAAGAGGAGACAAATTTTAAATGAAGAGATGAAAAGGGAGGGGAAGAAAAAACAAATTTATTACTATGTACTTAGGATCATCAAATAAAACTATTAATAATAATTTAATCTAGTTAGTGTAAAAAAATTCTCCCAACTTTTTAGAAGGCGATGTAAAATTGAGTGAATTGGAATTTTAACCCCCTTTCTTACCCTTGAAAATTCTGAATCAAACATGAAAATATTATAAAATCTCTCCCCTCTTCTCCTCTATTTTCCTCCAACTAACGCTATGAATTATGAAATGAATGCGTGAAGGCAAGGAAAATTGACAGATACGCTTGTTAGCAAGAAAGAAGAAATTGCAAATAAATATAAACAATAAAATTGAGTTAACTAGAATAAATCAAGGTATACACCATTTTATGTTCAAGCTGACCTGATTGATATTGATGAGACATTGGTGAATTAAAATCTAAACATCTAAGCTGATAAAATTACAGATGAAAAGAACTACACTAGTATAATACAATTGATCTTATCTTTGGGCCTGATCAGCCGTGTGGTTGCTTGTTGTAGATGATGAAGCTGTCCTACCATTCAATATCCCATTGTCCATAGGTGGAGAGGATCCCCACTTACCCTCTGATTCAGAGGGTTCTATCACTTTCACAGATCCATCCGTCAACCCAACAGCAAACTGGTTAGCTTCTAGTGGATGAGCCGCAACCACAAGAGGAAACACAGCTTGACTTCTGCAATATATTCTTTATTATTAGGTGAATTGCATGTGGAACTCACTAAATAAAGTGCGTATTTGGTGGAACTGATATGATGTCTACCCAATAATAATAAGACTAAATTGAGTCCAATTTACTCAGCTGAAACTTACCCACTTAAAGCTGCTGCCGGTGACAAGCATATTGATGGTGCAATACGACATCTGAGCCTCAAGCTATCAGCATCAAAAACGCCAATGTTGGCATCACAAAATGTAGCATATATTAACTGACTGTTGCAGGAATAAGCTGCATATGATATGGGGGCAGATAGAACATCTTGGGGAACCCACTGCAGCAAAGGAATTTATGAGCATATCTCATTTTTTTTTTGTCAGAAAGCAGCAGCTTTACCGATATTGGAAGAAATATCATACCTGACGAATACGTTCCATCTTAGAGGCATCATAAATAGCCAACTGAGTCTCGTGGACTACCAATAAGCGAAGTTGATCAGAGTGGAACTGTACGCGTGTATCACCAACAGGTGACTTTCCTGCGGGTAGTTGTATTGGAATTGATTTTCTTTTCTCCCATGTATCAATACTCCACACACAAAGCTGGACAATATAATAGAAAATACACAAATATGAGTAAAATATAGGTACTCCAAATCTAGCACCCAAAAAAGAAAAGACAAGAAATCTGTAAGTTATTAAGTGCAGCAAGTCCGCAAAAAACATGCACAAGAGTGCATCCACTTTGAAAGGTTTTCCATGCCACTTTTGAATATTGTATGAAAGGAGAGCAGTTAAATGAATTACTTGAGCATCAGCACCAGATGAAACCAGTATGTTAAGATTAGTTGAAAAAGCTAAACCAGTAATACGCTTCTGGTGACCCTTCAACTTTGATTTCACCTAGAAAATACACCCAAGAGGGAAATGTATGGTGTGAGATTGTTAGAAATAATAGTGTAAATATCAAAATGAGAAAACTAGTTAGAGATAGCAATCACCTCATCAACTCTGACATTATAGATGTGAATGGTTGAATCCTCCATCCCAATGGCTATAATGTTGTTGTCCTGGGGATGGAAAGCTAGGAAGGTAGAAGCAGGAGGTGGTGACATGAATGTTGTCATTACCTATAGAAAGGTTTAAGTGATCAATAAACTTAACAAATGAATGGAATATCAGAGATGTATATCCGGACACACACCTTGAATGTCATCATGTTAAATAGGGAAACCTTTCCACCACAGGCAGACATAACATATGAGTCATTTTTCGAGAGTGCAATGCAAGGGACTGCTTCTTCAAGGTTGACACCCGAGATATCATTAGTCATGAGAAGACCACTGTTGGGTTGCCAATGCTGTGGAACAACACCTGCAGTAGCCTGTAACCATATAAACTTCAGAATTATGTTCTCTACTGAAGGGAGAAAACATGAAAAGCATAGAGAAAAGAAAGGACTGAAAGGAGAAATATGTAAATTGATTATTTGCTTAAGACTACCTTCCCAGTAGGATTCTGTTCATTGCGAGCCCATTTCCAAAGCTTCTGGACACCATTTGAACCAAGGGCCAAAATACCAACGCCCGAATTTGTATATAAAAGTCTAACAACCTATGCATGGATCAGAGTATTAAAACAGTGCAGAGAACATAGTTTGCAATTTAATAATGGAAATCTCATACAATCAAACAGTCAACAAACCTTGCTGGAGGAATCTGTGCTGTCGGGCATGGTAACTGACCGACATTGAGCAGGATCCAGAATTTCAGATAGTTGCCATGGTTTAGCTCTATCTACTATTACATCTTCCACGGTTCTTGGTTTCTCTACACTTCGGCCCATGGGATCAACTCCATTCTTGATTGAAAAAGGCCAAACCAATACATGTGCAAACAAGTATTAGGATGCAGTAAATAATTCATAAGTCATATGTAACTTAGAAAAGGTATAAATAACAATTGGCTAAGTTATTCCACAAAGAAATAGAAACACCAAATTACAAAGTACAACAGATTTATGTAAGCCTTTTGGATCTAATAGTTGATTAGTAGGCCACAATATGAAATAGAACATGTTCCCCAGAAAGTGGAAAGCAGAAGTATCCAAAAGGTGGTCCTCCACTGTATGCAGGTATTACATAATTAAATTATGCATACATAAGAAAGAATATAAGGATCAAACTGAAGTCCACATGCTAGTGTGTCCATAGAGAAATGAAACACCTATCAACGTCATCATGCTAACTTCATAATAATGAATTAATGATGATCAAAATTCAAAGGGTCAGGTTCATACATGTATTGGAGAAGGCCTGACAGGGGAGCTTCTTTCCACTTTACAGTTGACAGGACTAACATTAAGAGTAGATGAGCCAGAAACCTACATAACATGAACAAAGTGGATAGTACACATACATATTTTGATTTAAAATTGGGGTACAAGCAAAAATTTAAACTGTATCACTACCTTGATTGCAGCCGACTCAATGGGTGACCTCAAAGCTTCAAATGCTGGAGTTTCAATCGTTCTTAAAGATCTAAGACCAGTAGCATTAGCAAGTATCTTGAATCCATTGTCCACAGTAGTAACAGCAAGAATATTTCCTTCCTTGTTGAATCTCAAGCGTGGAAGGCCCTGAACAAATTCATGCAATTATATACAGGATATTTTATGAAGTGTAGTTATATTCCACAAGATTTAAAACAGTTAACCAAAAATATCAACCTGTAATCCTCCATCAGCATCAGTGCTTATTAGAAGATTAATATTGTCCATGTCCCAAAACTTAACCTGACCATCTTCACCTGCAGCCAAAAAGCGATTTTGGGTTGTGTCAAACTGCACAACACCAGTAGATTTTTTTCTGAATCCATTGTATGTTCTCTTAATGGCTCCTTCGCTTTCATTCCATTCAACAAGAAAAGACTCTCCATCTTTACTTGTTCCACAAGAAAATAACCTGGGAAAGGTGGGGAAAATAAATTGGAAGGCATGATAAGACACCAATATAATACATCTTAATTATCCATTGAGCATGCCACTTAAAGGAACAATTATACTCATCCAAATCCAGCTTACCTAGTTCCATCAGCACTGTAAAGCATTGTAGTGCACCAGTGACCAGGGGCATCATAGTCAACCCTTGAACCAATGTTATCGTATAACCATGCCTTTATTTTCCCATCAATGGCAGTTGAAAATATGAACTGCGAAGTTACATAAACAACCTTTAGTGTGTGTGTGTGTACATATATATAGCTTGCAAGAAGTTAAAACAATACATATTCTCATCTAATGGGGCCAATATGTGTGTGTACTGGGAAGGGAGCCGTAATTTTGTCTGACTAGAATTAATGAAAGCTGCTTTTTACAAGTTTAAATGTTTAATGCAAAAAATAACTACACAAATGGTAGAAGTAAATAGACTAAGAATTTATCAAATTATAGCAAAACCTTCCAAAGAATAAACATTGAAAATTATAGATGCCTCAATGATGATATCTACTTTGTACCTGAATGTTCTCTTTGTGATGGGGACAAATGGAATATACAGGTGCCTCGTGCCCCTCAAAGGTGAATAGTTTCCGTCCATTTAAATCCCATACCTATCAAAAGTTTCTTTAAAATAAAAATGATAATTTTTGCATAATCCAAAAATTACAATGAGAAGATTTTATGAACCTTTATCAACTTATCATCCCCACAAGTCACAATACACGGCTGTTTATTTGGATGAGCAAATGCCAAGTCATTCACACCCCCAACATGAGCATCAACCTGCATAAACAAGGAAATTTAAATTAAACTGCAATCAAACCTTTAGCTATTTTTTTATGAGAAGAATGTCACCTCTATACGCTGGGTTAGCTCATTTGAACCAGTGTAGGCATACAAGTGAATCAAATGTTTAGTAAAAGCAATACCTACAGAAAAGTAACCAGTTAGATATTCACCTGACAGCTTCAAAATGGTTTCACAAACATGAAATAACATACCCACAAAACTTCCATCGGGACTCCATGTAACCCGACTCACAGAAATAGGTGCATCCTTGACTGCAGCAGCCTGCAAAATTTTCAACTTTAAACACAAAACGATTCTGAATTCTCAAGTTGCAAGACTAATGGCCAAGCATAATAATCTAGTGGCCATAAATGATAGCTTAAGCTGCACTTATTTTCTTGGGTCAGACTGACAACTGAGGGTACTATATATAGAACAAGAAATATTGCACTGTATGAAACCTGAAATGGTAATGAGCATGCAGACACATCCCATATCTTGAATGGCTTTGAGACCAACTTTTCTCGCAAGCTGAGTTCCCAGAGGGTAATTTCACCGTTATTTGAACCAACTACTCATTGGAAATATATACCATTAGAAGAAGAAAAATCAAGTTATGTTTTTGTCAGTCTTTTGGCAACCAAGATACTGGACATAACAAAATCATAATAAACAGTACCAAGAAGTAAGGTATGATGAGAAGGATGAAAATCCATGCTTGTCACAGTGGATCCTTGATGCAATGTCATAGTCACCGTTCTTGGTAGATCATCCAGTGACCAAGAGGCTTGTCGAGCCAAGGGATAAGAAACCTTAAATTTTATAAATGAATCACACTGGTGTGAGTCACAAGCCATTATAAAGTCAAAAGTAACAGAAAAATAGTTGGCATCATAAAATATAAGACATAGCTAACTGAACAGAAATTCATCAAAGATACCTCCTCTACAGAATGACCAGGACGAAGCCTTTTCATTAGCTGCTCATGATCAGCATTCTGATAATCAACCATCCCAGGAGTTGCAGGAGGTGTTCTAGGACGTTTCAAGATAGACACTGTTTAAAAAAGTATGGGTTTTAAATCAGGACATCCTCTTGCAAAGCTATTTCACAGGCAATATTCTATTTAATATCAAGATATTCTCCTGTTCACTTAGACGAGTAAACAAAATTGCAACTGCCAAGACACTAATGATAATAAGCCTTTTCAAAAGAGAATAAAAAACTGGAGTACATAGCATGTAAATTTCATGGAAAAAATAGGGCAGGCATTTTATTCAAAATAATAGCGAACTACAATTTTAACCTTGATTCTGTGGGACAGGTATGGTTGATGCCGTAACAACAGCTGCTTGGACAGATGATGAAGCTGAGGCATTAGCCATCCAACCAGCCAAAGCATTAGCATTGGCAGTTGCAGCAGCAGGTGGGAAGGGCTATACAAAATAAAAAATCAAATTATTAATTAATCAACATAGTAACAATCATAATATCAATCAATTATAAAACAAGGTAAGTAGTTGTTTGAAATGCAAGGTATCATACACCATGAGCTCCAAGTGAAGTATAAGCAGCAGGTTTTGCAACTGCAGCAATTGGAAGATTGACTGGTGTAGGTGCCAGAGGACCATTAGGAGGTGCACATGTGTGATCTGTGAATAAAGTCTTTATATCTGGATTTGGCCTTGGGTTCTTGCAGAGCTGGTGCTGCCAGTTTAGACTGCATTGATAAGGGGCATAGATAAATTCACTGAAAAAAAAAAAAGAAAAAAGAAAAGGCACAACGAGCTAAAAATTCAAATTTACAAGAATCAATTAAAAAAGGAATGAGAAAACTTCCCAATTCTTATAATTTACGAAATAAAACAATAATAATATATGAGTTAAAACCTCATACAAAATATTGGATATACTAGTTATACACGTCCAGAAAGCAACAGCCATGTGATTTACTTTTGTCCCATAGTGACATAGGGGTCAAAAAGACACGGCCGAACTATGCAGAAGTGGATGAAAAAGCATAGCAAAATAGATAGATAAGAGAGAGAGAGAGTCAGTAGAAAGTTTACATATATACCTTTGATTGATTAAAGTTCGCAGTCTCGATGACTTAAGAGAAGGGAAGATAAGCTTATCACGGAAAAGAGGATTTGCCTCTATGAGTTTTTTTAGCTCTATCAACATAATGCTTCGAGCAGTTTTGGTGTCACCATACTTGGACAGCTGCTCATTCTCCCTGTTATGTGAAACAATACCATTAAATTGTCAAGCTTACCACTTAATTAGTTTGAGTTGTGAATCAAGATTCAGATATATTGGAGATATGAATCAGATGTACAATCTCGTCCACCTAATAGTCAAGAGAAAGCACTGACAAATAATGCATTCCATTAGATTATATATTCGAGATATTACCTGAAATTACTAAGAGTTAATAACTGGGTTATTTCTTTGTATAGCTCCTCATTGAAGGTGGAGAACATTTTTAAATCACCCACTAATATCTCAACAGCCTTCGCCTTGTCTTGCCTAAAATTTTGAAAAAACACCAAAGACAAAGCGAGATGTGAAGATTCGTGACAAACACATTTTGAAAAAAAATTTAAAAAGATACAAAGTTCTGCATACCGATCAAGTGCTTCCAGATATTTCTGCTTCCTGATTTCAAAGAATATTTTCATTGAGTATCTATTATCATCAACTTTGGTAAACCCTGATAAGTACTTCTCAACCTCTTCCCACTCACCAGCCTGGACTTTTTCCTCAAAGTACTTCATGTTGAAAAAGAACCCAGATTCTTTCTCAAGCCTGCATACATTAAGAAGCATTAAAAAAGTGACACGAACAGTCAAATTGATGCCAAATGATAATGAAAAATCTAACAAACAAATCTCTAAAAAACAGAAAAGAAAACATTAACAGGAGGGAGAGAAAGAGTCTTCAATTTATTTTTTTATCATCTCAATTTCATTCTCCAAGTAAGAACTATTATATATCCAAGCTTTTTTGGATGAAAGGAACATGCTTATTACCATTAAAAGGTTTACAAGTTCAGCTTTCATATATTAAGTAGTTATTGCTTTCCCTAATTCATAAAGCCAAGTGGAGTAACAGCATTGAAGAAAGCACAATACATATTGCCATACTCTTGCCTAGGAGAAATTATTATATGGTTTAGAACCACCATGTGTTTATGGCCCAGCAAGGGAAGTGACAGAGCTAGAGCAAAAAACCTTTGATTTTTGGAGAAGCCAGCTTAAGAAATTAAAAACTCCTTTTTTTTTTAATTCTTATAATTCTGAAAAGATTCGAGGGAACTAAAACCCCCTTGATCAGACATGCCACCCCTAGGCAAGCAGAAATTATTGTATGATTTATGGTCACCTAGTGTTTATGGTACCAACCAATATCCACCTGACCTGTGTCATATGGATATTAGCCGGGACATAGACACGTGGTGATGCCAGACGGCGAATATTTTAAAAAAATATGAGAATTTAAAAAAGACAATTTTTTAAATTTCTTAAGCTGCCTCCCCAAAAACATGAAAGATTTTTACTCTAGCTCTGCCGCTGCCCTTGCTCACAATTGGCAGAGTAATTGAACTTGATACACGACCAATCAAGTAGATAATACACTGCAAATTAACACAGCAATTCCACTACTCACATCTGAATTCTAAATTACAAGAAAACAACAACTTTAAGACACGAAATTGAAAACATTCCTTCCTCCCCTTATTTCCCTTTTTTCCACCTCATTTCCAAACACTTATTCAGTAATCAGAACACATATAGAGTAAAAAACCGTTAGCAAAAAAGGATTACCTCATTTGTAATTCATACCAAATCCCATCGACACCCAAAATCAGAGACATAAAGAATTTGCCGACAAAAAAAAAAAAAGAGAAAAGCAAGAGAAAAATAAGGGAAAGAGACTCACTTGTGTACGGACTCTTTGAATTTCTCTTCCTCCAGGAATTGGAGTATGAGAAACACCAATTCTCTGCTAAGAGAAGACATATCGGACATTCAAAACTAAAACAGCGGCGTTAATTTCGATCTCCGAATCCCGATCTTCGAACACAACCAATACAGCCGTTAAGAGTACAGAACTTCAATTCCACCGACGCACTGAACACACAAACTCCCTCTCTTCACCTCAACTCCAATTCCAAACTCACCAAACTCAGAATCCTCAAAAAATTTAGAGCCTCGTGAGGATTATATATAAAGGACTCGGAGTTCGAGATTTTCTAGGGTTTGAAAGGCTGCGGATAAGAGGAGGAGAGAGAGAGAGAAGAGAAACTCGATCTCGCTATCTTCGATGCGTTGTACAAGGTCTCTCTTTTTCTACTGACTGACCCATCAGAAATAAGTACGTTTACTTATCTGATAAGCACAAATATTTATCACGATAATCTATCCCTTCGTGCGTGATAAGAACACGTAAGGAGTGTTGCGGAATCGAAACTAGTAATTCAAATTTAGTGAATATTCGCGACACACGTCCAGTCGGCCCCATTCTTTTTGTGCTGTCGCTTTCACTTTGAAACGAGAATTTAATTGCCTCTCTTTAATTCCGCATTTTCTCGCTATGTGTTCCGGATTTTGATTTTTCCGAGGTGAAATTCCACGCGCGGGGCAGAATTTTATTACAGGGTCCACATCTCGTTTTCTTTTTTTATTTTTTATTTTTTATTTTTTAATTTCTGCCTTTAAAATTGAATTGGTTGTTGTCTATTTGTCTCACACACACACTGGGGTATCTGTGTGTGGTCAAAGTCTTAACCAATTATAATTCTATAATGGGAAACCTTCATGGCAGGCCTAGACCAATATTAATTAGTCCACTAATTTCCAAATTAATTAACTACAAATGGTTCAATAAATAAATTAAGCAGTCGCGGTATGATCTTAATACTCTTTAAAATGTAGAAAATATATATTTAATACGAATTAAATTCTTAAATATTTTATCTAAAGATATCACATTATCTTAAAATTAAATAGAAATAAATAATACTTCATTATCTTTTATCAACAAATTTTATTTATATATATATATATATATATTATAAATAATAAATATTTATTTTGTATAACTAAAAAATTATAATAAATAGTTACATTTAAAATTTTAAATTAATATATATTATAATTTAAAAATTCGTAATAAATGAATATTTGTTAATATATAATTACATTTTAAATATATATTATGAGATAATGTTATTTTTAATTATTGATAATTTTTAAAAATTAATCTATAACTAAAAATGATATAAATGATAAATTGAATGAAATAAAGATTAAAAAAAATTAGAAAAACATTTTCGATAAAGAAAAACAGTTAAAAATGTTATCGTTATTTAACGAATGTGTTTCAGTTTTCTTTAATAAAAGTGTTTTTCTTAATATAATTTATATATTTAAAAATATTTATTTATTATAAATTTTAATTATATAAAAAATATTTATCTTGTTTATTATACAAACTAAAATACTAGTTATTAATAATTATAAATAACATTGTATCCTAATATAAATTTTAAATATAATTTATATATTAAATTTTTTACTTATTAGAAATTTTAACTATAATACAATTTATATACTTTAAAATAATTATTTATTCTAATTTTTAATTATATAAAAAATATTTATTACGTGAAATTCACATATAAAAAATATTAATATATATTAAGAAAGAATTTACGTACTCTTAGGACTCAAAGACATCTTTGAAAGGAGTGTTCACGAAGAAATCCAACATTTCGGAATGTATTCCTTTCCATTTTTTTACATCTACTCTGCAGGATAGCATAAAAATCAACAAATATGTATTAATATTATTTTTACATTAAAGTTATTTTAAAAAATTAATATGAATTCTACTATTTTTTTCAGTTACAATATATAAAAATAAATAAATAAATATACATATAAAATATAAAGAACCACTAGATCGACCAAATAATGACAAATTTAAATAATATACACATGATTTTAGTTATAACTTTATTATGGCCATTGTATTGGCTAACTTTACCAAAACAAATATAGAAAATATAGAAATTAATGTTTTTTTTTAATTTTTAAGTAAGTTGATAAATAGAAATAAAATATTTTCTAAGGGAAGTAAATGAAAAGAAGAAATATTAGCAAAATATTTTTTAATACATATTTTAAGAATGTTTACTTATTTAATAAAAATTCATTATAGTATATTTTTATAACTTGTAAACTAAATGTTGTTATTTAAAATTAAAATATTACTTTCAAATCAGAAGAGGGGCTCGTCGCTCACCTAAATATATGAGAAAAAATATTTATATTTAGTATACGATCATCGTTTCATAGAAAGATATACATAGAAAACAAAAAAATAACTTTCAAGAGATATATTTAGTATTTTAATTTTTTGAAACATATTAATATTTATAATAATATATAATTAATGTTAATATATAATCATATTTTTACACATGAAAAATATAAATAATATCAAAAGCAGTGATTGATTTACATAAAAAAATGATAAATATTTTCTTTCTAACATTTATTTTTCACACCCATGACCAATTGTGTTTAGCAGTTAACTATTAAGCATTGATTATTAGAGAAGGCAATGCCTTTTAAAGTACTATAACAATTTATTTACTTTTAAAATATGGATCCATATAGAATTTCTTAAAAAATAAATTATTAATTCAATAAATTTGTGTTTTCTTATGAACTAGTAATTTTTATTTTTTATAAATTTTTACATTTTTTAGACAAAACCCTATCAAATAAAAGTTACAGATATATTATGATATTTTAATTCTTCAAAAAGCAAGATATTTTATCTTAAAAAATCTTTATCTGTAAAACGTCCTATTAATAGAAAAATTATTAAATAATATTGAATCATTATGTGTTTATAATTTCGAATTATTTTTATATTAATATATATTCAAAATTTTAATTTTAATAAATTAATAACATTTTATTATATATCACATAAAAATGAATTGATATCATTACCTAATAATTTCTGGCTTAGAAAATCGTTGCTCATGTCTGATGACACCAACGTAACAGGGTCCTCTCGTAAGCTTAGCACGTGTGGTTACGCTCCTCTAAACCGCGCGTTTGATATTTTTCTTGATAATATGTAGCATGTGGTGGACCGTGGACGGTATATGCCACTGTGCCAAGGACAGAAGAAATTACTTCTGAAAAAATGAATTTATATATTCACCAACACTTCCCTTTTTAGCCTTCTTCCATTCTCTTTATCTCTCTCTCTTTTTTTTTCAATCATTTATTCATTCTCTTTATTTTTTATCATTTATATTTCATTTTTGTGCTGCAAAGGTAACACAGGTGGAGAATATCCAATTTGCTATTTTTCATATTTTTTAAGGACAAAAGTTAAGTACAATTCTTTAATAAACTAACACTATTATTTACTATATATTTATATATCTATAAATTAAAATATATAATTTAGGAAACAACACTCTTGCTTTTTTTATTCACTATTTGCATTTTATTTAAAAAATTCTTAATATTAAAATTTTAATTTTTATATAATACTATTTACATGACTTTTTATTTATTTTAAATTACTATAAAAAAAACAACAAATTAAAATGGTTTAATCGTGGTTTGAATGCTTTAATTTAAATTTTAAAGTTTATATACATTTATACTTAATTTTTTTTTAGTCTTCTTAAAAGCATTAATAAAATATGAAAAAATTTTCAGCATTAATAAATAATAAAATATAAAATATCGTATCTTCATTATTATTATAACAATAATTATTTGTTATTAATCTATAATTATTATTGTTATAATTATTACCGTCATAATTATTATTATAATAATCATAATTATTATTATAATAATCATAATTATTATTATAATAATCATAATTATTATTATAATTATAATTATTATCTTTATTATTATTACTATAGCTATAGCTATTATTATAATTATTGTTATATCATTATTACTGACACCAATATAATTATTATCACCATCCTATTTATCTTGTTAGCCATGTTCTCATTATAAGCCCGCAAGTATATCACCTTCCCATTAATGTTTTCATTTCACAAAACAAGTTAGAATTAAGAAGTATGAAGTGATTTGTGTGATATTATAACTTAATACAATTCTAAATGTTTAACATGTAAATAAAAATAATAAAGAATAATTATAAGATAATAAGATATAAATTATATAAAAAAATATATAATATTTCACCTAATTTTTTAGGTCACGTTATTTAATCATGTTGTAGGTCAAAAATCAAGATAATTAAAAGCAACAACAAAAAATTAATGAACATGTTATATGATTTATAGTATTAATCCATCATTAATAATATATTTTATTTTAGTAATATCATTAATAGTATATTATTCACGGTATTAATAATCAATAAAAACATGTTATGTGAATAATCAAGGCATACTATAAAAGTGTTATATGGTTCATGATCTTAATACATACACCTATTTTTATTAAAAAGAAATTTGGATATTATTTAAATTAATAATACGAAATATTAATATTTAAAATTTTAAGAGAAAAATGATCAAAGTATAATTTAAGTTTAGTTAGAAAACTAATTTTCAAATACAAAATGACAATGAATAACTTTTTTGTCTTAATAAATTTCACTTAACATACCAAAATAAATTTAATAATATATATATATATATATATATATATATATAATAAAAATTTATCTAAATATTATTATAAATAAATAGAATATAATAGAGCCATACAATCATTATATTTAAAATTTAATTTCTATTCTACTTTATAACACTACATATGTTTAAATTAATTTTTTGCAATAAAAAAATTATCTAAATATTATTATAAATAAATAGAATATAATAGAGCCATACAATCATTATATTTAAAATTTAATTTTTAATTCTATTTTATAACACTACATATGTTTAATTATTTTTTTTTGCCAATAAAATTTTGACCAAATATTTTTCAAAGCTATTAATTAAAATATACTTAACTACTTATCTATTAAATATAAAAATGATTATTGAATATAAATTAACAACGGTTTAACTAATTAATTACATGTAAAAGAAAACAATATTTTGGTTTATACTTCCCATGAAAACAAGAGGAGATTCATGCTAATTGCAGGACATATCACATATCCATTATTGTAGGAAGGAAAAATAGCTAATAAATGAGAATAAATAGGAACATAGTTCAGTAAAAAAAAATCATGATCTACAACAAGATGCAGACAAATTTCATTATAAGGCATTTAGAATTACTCTCTCGGGGAAAAACTTGGTTTGCATATTTCTTGACTGTTTCCATAAAAAGATGTGATGCACAAAAAAATGCCATAACCTCAGCCTAGCAAAGATATCATAAAACAAAGTGAGAAAGCAAATTCACTTGTAATAATTACCAACTTAAATATATTACCAACAGTGAGACGTTCTGGATCTAACCCATGATTGTGAGAGGCGTTTGCTCGGGCTGAATCAATAACTTGCAACGTCTAGAACTTTAAAACATACTCTTTCTATTCTGCTTTCCCTACTATAGTTATTAGAAGAACCTTATCCATTGATATCAAACAGACCACAAAACTAAATTATTACACATTGTTGTGAACATATTAAATACCATCATACATATTGAAAGGAAGAGAAAAGACCCCATAGAATGTGATATTATTATTGGTGATATAAAATCATGCAATTAGAAAATGAAATCTAACAAGGAAAAGGGCTCTTTGCTGGCTCTTGAGATCAACAACAAAAGGGAAAAGGGCTAGCGGATGGGGAGGTGGCAAAGATGGAAGAGAATAAAGATTAACAAAATCTGATGCATTCACAAAACAACTTAGAAAGCAATTAAATATATTGCTTTCACAGTCTTGTCCAATGTGGTGACAATGATAAATACTTATTTAATACCTGTTATACAGTTTTTGCTGCTCGTTTTATTGTCAATTGCAACTGCATCAATGCATCTTTAACAAGCAACCAAGTTGACCTTCTTTGGACTCTAAAATACGGTTGAAAAAATGTATGTGAAAAGTGCAAGTAGTCAGATATGATTCGGCCCTTTGAAATTTAAACTTCAAACCATAAATTATGACAGTTTTCATAGTAATCAAGATCTAAGGGAAGCATTTCGATGGCCAGAAATTGAGAAGCCAACAGAGTTGTTACCTTCTTACCAAACATACAAAAATTCTTAACAAGAATGCAGGGGCACCACACGAATGAAACTAAACATTATTTTTTTATGTTCACATTATTGCAATACGGAATATACTTTCAGATCTCAGTGATACAGATACTTCTCACTATCTCATAAACTCAAGTCTGAATTATGCATATAAAAGACCTAACAAAACCATAATGCATGTGAAATGACAGTTCAAAAATTAGTGCAAGATTGAATTTTAAAAGCAATTACATAATTGAACATAATAACAATCTACCATGAACACAAGAATTAAGACATTAAAAAAATCAGTGCAAGATTGAACTATAAGTAGTTACATCTGAATTACAATCACGAATGATACATGAAGTGAAGCATTTCAAAATCAAGGCCAATATGATAATTGAAAGTATTCAACATTGAATATGAATTGAGACTGTGTTAGCCACCCTCTAATGACAAAGGTGTATAGTGCAAAGAGGCGGAGGGGTACTAGCAGAATTCTATAAGAAAAACGCTAGCAATACAATCTCTAACACTCTTCTGTACATACTATTTATTATTACCTGAAATTTATTAGAAATTACAATTTTTTTTTTATAGGATTCACTCCTTCTGTAATGAATTTCTCTACTGATTTTGTAGTTTTCAACCAAGTGTGTTAGAGAGTGTGTTGTTCATTTTATAGAAATGAAGTGAGAGAATAGTAGAGAGTTTGTGCATTACCAAAATGCAGAGATGGTAGGGAATGCTAGGAGTTACTACATGAAAGAGTTAGATAAGAATGATTGGATATTACATGCTGACTGGTGAAATTATTTGAATAGTATTTATAAGTAGAGGTAATCTTTCTTTAAAAGGTAGTTTTATAGGATTTAGTTAGGCTCAAACTTACATTTTTAATATGATATTATAGTCTATTTGAGTTATTATTGTTGAACTTATCGAATCATCCACTATCATACTACTGGCACGCTCAAAAAATCTAATCTTTAGTATGAATGGAGTGTTGAAAATCTCACAATTAATAAGAAAACTTAAATAGTGTATATAAGTATATTATATAGAGTTGAGTTAAACATAAATTTTTCTTCTAAAAAAGAATTGAGCTAAAGGGAGATGCAGATCTTTTAACGGGATATTAGTGAAGGAAGAGATCTTGGGGGAAGTTCGACCTGGCTGCGAGTGGAGTTGGTGTGGCTAGCAAAGGTGTGAACATTCCAGCGGCCGCATTCCCTTTAAGTGATGTGGGGACTGGATGGTTGTGATGAACTTCATACGTTGTTATCTGGATAGTGCACCTGTAGTAGCTCCTGCAATATTCACCCATCAACTATCAAACTTCCCCCAACTTCACATTATTTTTCACTTTGGCCATTACTACAATTGCTAAAGAAATCGGAGCCATTGTGTGAACAAATAATAATGGGGTCTAGTTTGATTTTCCTTTTTTCTCTTCAATAAAAACTTTCTATTTATTGTCAAATATACATGAAGAAATGAAACAAATTTGGAATGATCCAAATTCCAAAGACTAGTCAATGTAGAAACAGTGTCAAATTAGCATTTGCAGAAGTTCAAAACATGACATGTAAAATAGAAAACACTTTCACAATGTTCTGTGAGTCTCTTCCTTACTGTCCCTAAGAAATTGCCAAGCAATAATTGTACTTGTACATGACAGAGTGAAGGGTAAAAACAAGTACAATGACATTACAAAAGGTCACACACGCTCTTGCAAGCAGTGTTCAGTTGTGTTTCAAACAACATACTACACATTCAGAAACAAACTACAAATGCTATATACGTGGATTTTTCCTTCCATTTTTGTCAAGTTTCGTGCAAATGAAATAATGAAAAATGGGTCTTCCTATTTTATAACAAAAAAATATCATTCACGTCCCTTTGAAAACCATAGTCCATAGAAATCAAAATTGGATTATATAATAAATAAAGAAGAAAATAAGATCGAGAAGGGAACATGTTGAAGAAGCGTCATTTGGTTTCTTAGATAAATCGAAGTGAAGCGGTTGATCCTTAGCTGAGAGTGAGTGAGAGACCTTCCACAAAAACAGAAAAGTATTGCAACTTGCGGGTCTTATTTTTTTTAAGGGACAACCTTTTATTTTTTAGCCAATAAACAAATGAAATTTATTAAGCAGAACCTCAAACTAGTATACAAATTCTTTTATGATACGTTTGGTTTGGAAAAACAAAAGTGAAAGGGGAGAAAGAGAAAGAAAATAAAAGAACAAAAAACAAAATGAGTGAAAAGAAAATTAAAAAAAGAAACAAAGATGAAATTTTGTTTTCCTCTTGTTCGATTACTAGAAAGTGAAAGAAAAGTATTACGTTGTTATAAATAGTTGATTTATAAGTAAGAAGAATTAATCAAATTAAATTTGCAAGTTAAGGATATTTATCTGTCATCCCTGTTTTTATTTTCTAAACAGAAAAAGTAATTGCCATGGTCACAATTCCTTCGTTTCTCTCTTGCATTTTCTTTTTATTATTATAATAATTAGTAGCCTAATATGAATTGTGGGCTTAAGCCACTTGCCTTAACTGCCTAGCTCAGTACACGACCATGTACTTCAATATGCCCAATTGATAAAAAAAAATAATAAAAAAAAAGATAAAAGGGAAGACCGAAGCAAAAGCAAATAAAAATCAATACAAAAATAGTTATTACTCAGGGTGAACAATTCACCCATCTGAATCGGTCTAGCTTGATGTTATTTTTATATATTTGAAATTTAGAAATTTGATATGATGTAGTCGAAGAAAATAGAGAATTATGTTTTGGATTCTCTCGATCAACTTGATGATTTATATTCTTTTAAAAGTATAATTTATTGAATAATTATGTATTAATAATAATTTTTATTTAATATATAATATTTTGTATAATATGATATTATATTTATAATAGTTATTTATTTTAAAATATATATTATATAATATATCTAAATTTAATTTTTATTTTTTATTTTTTATAATTTAATTATACATCATGTTGATGAATGTATTATATAAAAAGTTGGATTGACCTAATTTTATTTTTATTTTATTGAGTCTTGATTATGTAGAGGTGGAATTCTAATAAATGATTCTAAAATTTTTTTTTGGTTGGATAAGAATAAAGATAAATATGTCTCAATCTATCAATTGCTCATCCCTTATTATAATAAAATTTGCACATGTTGAAGATGAAAAAAAATAAAATAAAGAAGGAAAGTTTTAGTTGAAGAAAAAAAAAAGTTGAAAATTTAATGAGATGCAATCCCCTTTAAAAGATACATATAAGAAAATAAATTGCAACAATTTGGCCAAACTCAAAACCCACTTGGCATTGGACATTAAAATAATCACCCTTTCCATAACCATGATTATATTATCTACTACAATCTTTGTCTAAGTAGAGAAGTCAAAACTTCAACAATTATTTTGAGTAAAATTAGCTTGTGGTTGAGAAGTTTCACTTAATTGTGGCAAGAAAACTATATGAATAAGATGAACGACAACATTTAACTAGAGATTTTTACAATAATTTTGGAGATCATTCTTTAGCCAAGATTAAGACTTTATCTTGTTAATAACCATAAGTTTAATTTTTTTTCCAATTAAGACAATGATAAAATAAAAAATTCAAGGAGATCCTCAAGAATGACATCGAGATATTTCTTAAGGGAGATAGAGTCTCCAACCAAGGAGAGAAAATTTACAATTGTCGTCTGATGTACTCATGATTCCTTAACCAAGTAATTCTCAATAGTGCAGCTACAAATTTTGGACAAGAGTCAATAAGATTTGGTGCGTGTGTGATTCTAAAAATAGGTATGAAGTCTCTCCCAAAACTCATGAGTGTATACAACTAAGAAGCTAAGATAAAATCGAACTAAAGAGAGAAGCTTGGAGTCAAAATAATAACTGATCTTGTTCTTCCCACACTGTGTAGGCTTAATTAATTCATCCAAGATCATGATCTTATTGTAAGAGAAATTGAGGAGGAATCGTTGGGTAACAAATATAATGATGAAGATGAGCCCTTATGATAGACTTAATATGTTGTCATCAAAGAAGAAAATTGCTATCAAATAATTTCTCAGTGAACGCATTAGAGAATGTAACACAAACGATCAAAGTCGGAGAACTTGCAGTGGGTAAAAAATTAGTATTAATCAACGAAACATGCATTAAAGGAGTGCCCATCTGAAAATATTGGTGGTGTTAGCTCTGGAAGAGGTGTCACATTAGAAGAAATGGCTTTGGACCACAATGTTGCTATTTATACAATTACAACTAACCCAACAGAGTTAAAACTAACTTAACATTCTCAACTAAAACAAACGGAAAGGAAAAATACACATGTACAAAAACAACCAAGACAATTACAAAATATTTCTATAAATTTCAACCGTTAATTTTTAATTAATTAATTATTATTGTATTTTATCATTCCTCTCTTATCGGAGGAGTCAATCTAACAAATCCTAATAAACATGTCTGGTAAAACAAAACATATATTATAGTTTCAGTATTCAACAATTGAATAGGAAGGAAACGACATATGTTATTGTTCCTAAACAAACGACAACCTATCCTTCTAGTGTTACCAAACTTTTGTAATTGTCATTTTGAAAAATACATCTAAGTGGAGATGCTAACACCTTGCCGCGTGTCAATGCCTTGGCTTATTGGAATTGTTGATGGATAAAAGTAATATTGGCGCATTTAAAACATTCAAAGAGGAATTGCCCACTTAGTCAAATCTAGGTGCCAACCCCTATATACGTCCATGAATCATGGCGGTCTTAAATTTAATTTGAAAATGAGAGTTATGGCCCAAAGCTTTTATTTCACATGCTTATATTTGTCTAACTCATTACCAAAAATAACTTGACTAATTCTATCATAAACTGGCAGGAGTATTGACTCTAACTTTACCCAAATTTGGGCAGGAGAATTTATTTACTCTACATTTTGATGCATCTGAAAACTAATATTGGATTTAATCATACAATTTGAGTTTGTATTTTTCTGTTTAAATATACTGTTCTGTTGAATAGTCCCAAAAAGAACTATCAGGGAACTGCTATATAGTACAAATAATTTTGTATGAAAAGTAAAACGAAAGAATATCTAACCAACCAAACTCTCATATATTGTTGATTTGACAGAAAATATAATGAATAAAAGTTAGTATAAATTGATGCCACATAAAATTTGTATCCTATTTATGCAAAAAAAAATAAAAAAAATAAAAATCGTAACATCTAGCATTCGCGTAAAAAATTAAAAAAGATAAATATCTAGACATAGATATTTCACGAGAAGCCGGATTTGAGAAATCTCATTTAGCGGGCACAAGAATTTTCTAACCATATAGTAAGTGAGTATTCTTTGGGTATACTACATATTTTATTAATTTCTCATTTAATGATATATAATTCCATACGTTTGTGCTTGACTTTTAGTTTGACCGAGCTCCATAAAGGTATAATTTCCCTTGTTGACCATATTATATTTTGTTGATTTCAACGTGGGAATCATCAAAACGGTGGAATTAAGCACCTCTCATTAGGACATGGGTGGCTGGTAGCACCTAAAAAAAAAACGAGTAAGCGGGGTTGTAATTGGACCATGTTTTGATTGATGGAACAGCAAGTGTTACATAATAAATGTTCTATTCTAGGGTGGCAATAACTTGGTGAAGTGAAGGTGAAGAGTGAAAGAAGAGACAAATAGCTGAAATGTCATCCATGGCAATGCCCCTCCTCTTGCGTTTCCACGCACGCATTGCACACTCCACCAAACGTTTAGCCGACTCTGTTCTGTCTGGTGTTGAAGACACAATATCCACCGCTTCTTGATTGGAGATTACATCCCACACCTATAGTACATGCAAAAACCAATCACACATCTTTAGCCAACTAAACATTCAGCACTAAAATATTTGTTTGATATTTATTGCTAATTATTCAATCTGAATATATAAATAAACTATACCCCATCAGTGGCTAGCACAACAAAGTGGTCTTTGGTGGTTATATTCCAGTGTGTTACCTCAGGCACTGAAATAAGACCATACTCTTTGACGCAGTAGTCACCAAAAGCCCTTGACATGGCAAGTCCTGGAGACTCCTCATCCGGCAACCACACCCTGTGCACCCCGGGCTCGTCCTCTAAGCAGAACACTCGTCCTTGGCATGCAACTATTCGCTCTGCCTCCTCTGCAAATCTCACATATAACCACATTTTTTAATTTATTAAAAAAACTTTAATAACATGTCACGTAAAGATGTCAGAACTACATTATCGTGGATCATGTAATAATTTTTTCATGGACAGACAGAATGAAACATGGAAACACTAACGAGGTAAATTGGGCTTGAAATCTACTGTCAGCTGAACTGCTACCAAACTTCCATCATCCGATGTTGTAGCTAACACAGCACGAGAGTCACCAACGTTTGCAATGACAATGAGTTCACCCTGCACATTACAGAATCAAGATAATGTTCTATGAGACCACCAGATTCATTTTGCAAATTGGGTTACTCAAATATTTTCTCAAGATAATATTCACCCTCATACGTAGTTTCTTGAGTACTTCTCTTTCAATAATTCGTGTAATGAAGATTTGTATTAAAAATTACTATAAATTATTATATTAAAATGAAATTTTAATTCTAGTGGAAGAATGACACAAAAAACAGCATCTAAGTTTGGTCCATTTTGCAAGTTTTTTTTTTTTAACCTGTCTAACAATTGACAAGGCAGTTGTTCCGCTGAGAAAGGAATCTATCTTGCGATTCTGCTTTAGTTCTCGATCAATGGAAGCACATGTCTTCAAGTAGGAATGCTTCCATATGTTAAATCGGTGTTGCCTTTTCTCAGTCTCTATATCAACATCAACATCTGGATCTAGTGAAGTTTGGGAAAGTGTCTCCTGCCAGTTGCATAGCAAAGATGGTGGCATTGACTCTCGTACTCTTTTGGCCACAAAGTGACCCCATGATCCGTGCCCATCAAAAATCCCGCAGAAGATCATGTCCTCTTGGCACCCAAATTCCTACAACCAACATCAACAAAACGCCACTCTCATAAACACAAACAAACGTTGGCCTACGGAACATTAATGGTTATTGAAGCAATTAATTAACAACAAAAATCTAGTCTAGTATTTTGGTGAATTCAAGGTATTATTCCTGCGGAAAACCAAAAATTAATCTCTGAGCTATTGAGATCTATTTAAGTTGCTAACATCTTTTTGACAAATATTTTTTTATATACACTAACATGAAAATATTTAAGAAGCAAGGTTATCTGTGAATCATGTGGTATTAGTAAAATATTAAATATTGTTACATACTTCCCACACTACGCAGCAATCCTGATTCACTCCTTTCTTGCCTTTTTTGGAGAAAACTGAGGCAAAGTTGTTTGAACCGTCAACGTTAACGGTGCCGGAGCTATGCAACAAGAAGTGATTTTTTTTGGCTTCCTTTGCCATTGCTTCCGCAGCTTCTCTCCCGTTACATCCAGGAGAACTCCCCCCTTTCTTCGTTGCAAACGACTTTGCCAACCTATTGAACGCAGATGAAAAATGCCCCATCAACACTGCAATATGATTCCACCTTCCCTTGATGTATATAGTACAGAATCTGGACAGTGAAAATTTATATATAATGGTTAAGCATGAGTCACATGTAAGTAATTCTTCCAACAATTGAGTGTACTGTGTGATGTGGGAGATGCTGTAATTGAATCATTGAACAAAAGACAATTTCTGACTCAAAAGGCTAAATCCTGAAAGAGGTCAATGAAAAAAATCATTTCTATTATTGCATCTGGAATTCTCTATGAAGATTGAAAAAAGTAGAGCTCAATGAAATTGGAGCCCAGCAATTCTCGGTCATGCCATGCGGCCAAGTTTGATTGAAGCTCATGGGAAAGAAATCATATACGCCTTTGTTAACATCCCATTATTTTCCTCCCTTGGCTAAAAAATTCAATAGGGTGGGCCATACTTTCTTCTTACAGTAAACATACCAACAGTGGGAGAAAATTTTGAGCATAGAAAAGTCTGGATGAAAGGATCCAACTGTTCAAGCTCATTTGTTTATTGGTAACTGAATTGGGACCCAAAAAAGTCATTTATTTTTGCCTTGCCTTTTCTTAGATTGGATGTTTCATCTCATGTGAAAGAAACGTATTTTATTGGTATTTGCAGAATAAAATAAGAGATTGTGCATATAGAACCTGAGGAAAACTAAATTTTTTCAAGAATAGTATCTCAAAAAGCCTATAGTAGAAACGATTGTAACTACCTTTTCAAAATGTTATAGAACAGAATGAAATTAAAAGGGAAGAAAAAAAAAATCAGGATTTTATAATTGTAAGCCCCCATTCCAAACAAATTCTTGATAGCCAGAACAGAAACATCTAACAGTTTGAAGCCCCATTTCCTTTGATTTGATCTGAAATGGACACCAGATAAGATAACAAAGTCTTTGAAGAAGAAGAAGTAAAAGAAAGCAGAGAGATGGAATGGATGCAAGACCTTGGACTTGTTGGTGGGGAGATGAAGAAGAAGGAACTAGAGAGGCAGTAACAGTGGCATCAAGAATGGGATGCAATTCCGACAAAGCCAGCTGAAACTTCGAGAAAGCAAAGGTGTAAAGGGCTTGGTGTCCATCTTTGAGTGTTGTTTGTTTGGTTCTGGTTTCTTCAGTTACCTTTTACCTACGTAGACCAAAACAAAGACCATTTTTCTGTGCATACAACTAGATGCAAGCCATTTGTTTTTGGGCAGGTACCACCGTATCCGTATGTAACTAATAAAAACTAATTAAAGCCACAATGTAAAACGATCTCTATCCTGATCCTCTCTTGACTTGGTTCATTTCAAATTATGGGTCGTGTTGCGTGGTACCAAATTATGGGTCGTGAGCATAAAAACATACATTATCATATTTTATTTTTGCCATAAATTGCATATGGCGAATTGAACTATATCTTATTTAGGTTTCATAGCGAATATTTTTTGGTTCATGTGTTTCAGGAGGGTATCAAGAAATTAATAAGAGGTTTATTATTTTATCCAAATAAAATCTTCAGATATCATATTATTGCTTTATAGTTTAAACATGGATGTGAAAACGAGGATATAATGTAGAAAAGAAGTCTTCATGTGCATGAATTTATTTATTTATTTATTTTAATGAGTATAAATGTATCTAGAATTTATTGAGTTGGCATGTGTTTTTTCCCCAAACACAGGAACTCAGGAAGGTGGATATTTATATAAATAATCGGACGATTCCCACTGTTTGTGGCTGTCCATATTGAAACATATACATACATATTCCCATTGGTGTTATATTATATCCGAAAGCAGGGAATAATAGGTAGATAAGATTGAGTTGTTGTCAGAAAGTTTTTGTGTGTTTAATGATATAATAACTTCAAAAGTATTAAGAGGAAAATAAAGGGTCGATTTCATGTCATTTAATAAATACTAAATAGTAGCTGGTAATATATATATAAATATATAATGGTAACACATGGCTTTTTATAAAAAAAATGTTAATTTGTTATAGTTAATATGTTCTGATTAATAATCTACCTAAATTCAACGTATAAGTATGGAAAACCGTCGGTGACCGGAATTAAATAAAAATTGAACTTAAATATATGTTTTTTTAATACTTGTATAATAATTTTACCAAGTAATTTTGATTTTCGTTTCAGTAATTTTTATTTTATCTTTTAATATCTGAAATTAATATTTTGAGTTTTTGTAAAATGAATGAATTTTAGTTTTAATTTTGTAAATATTCTATTATTTAAATTTTATTTAAATTTAAAATCATTTTTTATTTTTAATATTTATTTTAAAATTAATAAATAATATTTATTTTAAGAGTATATCATATGTTATCGTGACACTATATATATTAATAAGTAATGTTGGATCTAGGATCCTGAGTTAGAGGGACAATTAATTTTAAAAATAAAAATTAATAATAACTATTATCATAGATATAGAAATAAAAACATAAATACTAAAATTTTAAATTTTTAAAATATTTAATTAAATAAATTATATACCGTATAATTAATCATACAAAAATTAGAGGGAAATGGATTCAAATATATAAAAATAGAGTTAAATACAAAATTTAAAATTTTATAATTATATCAAAGTCAGGGATATATTCACACACCTTCAAATATACATACTACAGTCATTAATCACATGTGATACTCACTTGTATTTAATTTATAAGTGTTATATGGAATAAAATAAATAATAATAATTTAATTTTAAAATGAAATTAAAAAAATTTATAAAAATTAAAATCAAAATTTAATTATTTTATAAGAATAAAAAATATATTTAACCTTAAAATTTATTTAGGGTCGCTCGCTAAATCGCTATGGCATGGCAGCAAGTAATTTTGATAAGTAAAAGTACTCGCACAGTTGACACACTTTTCTTTTACAATTTTATATTAAAATTTCCTTTTCTGATAAGAATTTAAATTCTCAAATCTTATTGTTTAATTAGTTTTAAATTTTATACTAATATGTTCTTTTTATTTCAAAACTTAGTTATTTATACTTTGAAATTAAATACTTTTAAAATTATTAAATTTGTATTCTTTTTCTAGTCAATTTAATTTATTTGAATAATTTATATTTTTATTTAAATAATTTATATTTGTATGATACATTAATATTTACTCATTGGTAAAATGAAAAAAAATAAAATTGATAGCATATTTTGCATCTTGTTTTGGATTTGACTCAGCCATTATAGTAAGTTGCATAATTACCTCAGTATGTAAGTCCTGATATAAGTTGATAGGAATTTTAATATACATTTGTAAATAATAAATTGTGTATTGGTCTAAAATAAAATTATCATGTGACTTCGTTAAAATAAAGTATTAGTAAGCTTAAGAGAACTATCTTGTATTAAGAAATCTAGTTCATCTCATATTTCTATAAATTCAATCAACATTATTATAACAAGTAAATATTTCTTATATATCACCTATGAAATATTTATTTACTTGTATGTTAATAATTTCTCACAATATAATCTTATTATAGAGTAGAAATGTCAAAATAGGTTTAATTTTATTGATCCAATTGATCTAAAATATGAGTCAAGTTATGTTGTAAAAATTTAAATTAATCTTATTTTGATTGAGTTCAATCCAATTTTTTATTGGTTTGAACTAGACATTGATAGATTGAACTAGCATTTGAACTGATTTATTTATTATTATTTATTTCTTTATAATCAATAAGATTATAAATAATAAAAAGTTATAAAGTAAAAAAAATATAATAATAATAACAAAATTAGAATATAAAATCTTGTACATATTTAAAAAAGTAATAAATTTAATACTACAAGTATTATTAATGTGTATTTAAGGTTAATATATATTGTATATTAAATTTTATTTTTAATTTCTAATATTTATTTATTGTTATAATTGATGCACTATATTTTTGTTTATATTATATTTTACTATTCTATAATACAAACTTTAGTCTACAATAATTAATTTTTTTATTTATTGTAAAATTAATTAATTTTAATAATTTTTTATATTGAAAAAAAGTGAATGACCAATGAACCATCTCGTCTCGATCGACAAAGGTTGGATGAATCAGCAAAATTACAGTCTATCATCAAATTGATTTCAAATGGACACTTCTAGTTAACAACTTATTATGGTTAGAAGATCTTGAAACTCGACCCATTTAAAAACTAACCCTAATCAACATTAAATACAGTCAACAGTCCACTGATTGCATCAAATCTTATGCGGGTACTCTTCCTATCACCACTTTGTCACAATTAAAAATAATAATAATTCTTCTAATTTCCTCCTTTGAAACGAATGGAACCTTGTATCTCCAGATATCTTAAAGTTAGGATATTTTATACTACAATAGCAATTATTCATTTGGAAATGAATTGAGTTGCCATTTTTTTAATTCTTCTTTCCAAACTGTTGGCTAATATGTTCCGTAGGTTACAAAAAAGGGAAAAATAATATGTTCCTTTGGCTTTAGATTTTGTTTTATGGAGAAGGAGTTTATCCATAACTCACAATGATAAAAAATAAATATCTCGTCACTTAATCAGTTTAATTGGAGAGTTAACGGGTATGTGCGCACGTTAGTAACGACATTAGATGGTGAGTGATGATTTAATCAATATTGTTAACATTAGTAAATAAAGAAATTGATTTACTAAATAAAAAAAATAGGAGACCAAATTAAATAAAGAAATTAGTATAGTGATTTTGTCAAATAACAAAATATAGTTAATAAAAGAAAATTCATGTAATTAGAGTTGATATTATATGTGGCATTTATACATGTTTGTGGAATTTATTTATGTTTTTACATATTTAATTGCATTGAGATCGTCAAATATTATGTTATATATATATTTTTTGAACTCATAGATATCATTACTTTAAATTTATTGAGATTGACGATTTTCTTTTTATTTCGTTACATACATGAGATAGACAAATTTATTATGTTTTTTTTCATTGACGTTGTTTCATATAGTGATTATTTTTTAATTTATTGATAATGAATAATTTTCATCGAAAATCATGATCTTACCGTGGATATTCTTTTTCAACATAATTTTTTTATATTCAATATCATAATTTGAACTCTTGAAATTTTGATTAAAAAATTTGTGTACCAATATTGGTTAATCATCTATATTTAAAGTATATATATATATATATATATATATATATATATATATATATATATATATATATATATATATATATATATATATATATATAATTTTTTAGGTAGATAATATAGTCAAATTGATTAAAATTATTGTAAGCCATAAAGTCATCTGAGAGTTTAATATAATTGTATAATTAAAATTTAAACATAAGATATAACCGGTTAATCCGAGATATTATTGTGCCAATTAAGCTACAAATTCGATTACATTTAAAGTACTTTTTATTTTAACCATGAAAAATAATTAATATATATACATACAGGGAGAGAGAGAAAAAAATAGAAAACACAAAGATATAAATTACTCTCACCTCTTTTAATTTTTTCATCCAACAAACAAGATTTTTCATCAATGCTTCACACTTAGAATATTGATTTTTTTTTATACATGTGATTATCATTATTAGTGTATATAAAAAAATAGTAATCAATTGTATAAAAAAACAATAGATTGTTTTTGTAAAAAAAAAAATATTTTTTTCTTTTATCCTATTTCCTTCTTCACTAAACACCTCTAAAATTCAATTTTTTTTCCACTTATTTATCTTTTACCTATTTTCATCTATCGATGTTCTCTCCTTTATACCAAATAGAGCATAAAAGATATTGAAGCTACACTTTATATGACAATTCCATATTCAATTCCAAGTATCTTTTATCCTTTTACTCTGTCTATCCCGAGAAAAAAATAAGGTAAGAAAATCACACTAAAAATAGATGTTTAATTCTTAATACGAGGAACTCAGGAATTTTATTTACCTTTTTGGCAGGTCAATAATATATAATTTTGAATGTAATTTAAAAAAAAAAACTAGGCCTTGTTGCATTATTTTTTTAACTTTTAATTATTATATAAGTTATTTAAAACTAAAATGTCACCATGCTATTATTTTAAAAATTTTAGATTAAATTATTTATTTAAAAATGCAAAAATATCACTAAATTGCCATTTTATATTGCTATTATGACCATTCATAAACTTATTAGGCGATAAATTTACATTTTTGAGGAATTAATTTAGAACCAAAATCTTTAAAAAGCTAATATGATATCACTTTAATTCTGAATAAATTTAACGATAAAAGTTAAAGCCTAAATTACAATTTTATTTAATGAATTCTCAATAGAATTGATTTATGTTAGACCTTGGTGTTAATCCCAAAGCTAGTTCTTTGTCACCATCTTTACCTTTCATTGGAGACAGTAGGGGCGGTGCTTTTAGGTGAAGAAAAAACAAATCAGAAGTTCCTCACAAAATTTGAGTAAATTAAAATTAGAACAAAACAATGCGTAAATGTAGTTTTTAGGCGTATATTTTAAAATTTTTAAAATTAAAATTAAAATTAATTTTTAATTTTAGTTTTTTTTTCAAAATTAATGTTTTGTTTCAAAATTAATTAACTTAAAAATATATTTATATATTAAAAAAAATATAACCATGATAATGATAATTATTTCACAATGATAATAATAATTATTTAACGATCAAAACTAGCAATAGTGACAATATCATTAATAATAATTATTATAATAAGAATGATAATCGATAAATATAATTGAAAGGATATTTTTAAAATTAAAATTAAATTTACAAAAAAATTATTTTAAAAATAAATATAAAATAATTTTAAAATTTAATTAAAAATTCTTTTAACCTTCAAAAATTACGTATCTACGAAATAGGTGAACATATTATTTTATGAGAAATAATATATTACTTTTAAAATAAACTAATTGAATAGCATACATCAACTGACCACATTTAATAAATAAAACCCAAAAATAAAAACTGGTCTATGGTCATGTCATTAGGTAGATAAAATTTTGATATTACCCTTGGGAAAGGGTAAGGAGATTGGGACTCAATGAAAGGTTAGTGAGTGGTCAAGATTGGAAGGCCCACTCTCACTTACATTGTAATGGCGATTGTTGTTGTCCATTTCCACAAAAACTTCGTCCATGGCCATAGGACGTTGTTGTTGTTCCCTTTCTTATTATGTCAGTAAGTATGATCCCTACAATACATGAGTAGAAAACCAAGACTCTTGAGTATTGACATTACCCATATTTTGGTGGATCCCATCCTCGGGTTATGGTCATATCATATGGGTCATGGCTTCCCTGTCGGTAGCATGCATTAATCATTCTACTCGCCTCGCACGTGTCCAACAATTTTGGTGTGATAATGAGAGGGGTCACGCACCACTCGCGGGATGATGAGCAACCCAGTTTCGTTTCCGTGCAAAGGTTTTTCTCTTTCTTTTACTATCAATCATGACCAACGGATATCTGACACGTGGCAGTTAACAATCATGTGTAGGGCGGTGCACCGTTACATTACCGACTAGTGTCGGACCAGACGGTCCTAGACCTAGACGCGCGCGGTGGCGGTGGCGGTGCCTTTTTTCTCTAATGGTTAGGTGTGGAATCAATGGTTGTTATATATATATATATACATTTCTCCATTTAATTATTCTTGTAGACAACTAATGTAAGAGGCATACAACTTTGACCTTTTTGACGCCCTTGTCATTTCAATGTGTCTTAAGTTGTCGTCATTTATTGAGCTAAGAGGACTCTGGCCCTGTCATGTACGTTAATACGAATACCTCGATAAAACCTTTTTTTTTTTTTTAAGTAAAAAATTAGAGATTAATTTTTCGACTTACTAAAATTTATTTAAACAATTGTTAATATTTTTCAAATGATTTTTAGTACAATATTAAAAGATCAAACTTTTACTTATGTGTTTTATAAATATAATTATCTGTAAAATCACATGATTAGAAAACCCTTGATCTTATTTTCCATTTATTAAGGCCGATTAACAAAAATTAAAGTAATGCAAACCATTTTCAGCTCATTAATTTGTCAACCTTTATGGATGTAGGCTCCGCATAATTTTCACCAAGAAATTCACTGAATTTTAGGTTTAAAAATGGAATATTTATATAACACATTTGTGCTCTATTAGCACTTAGAATATTAGATGATATACAATTTGTTTAATTATATATGTAAGGGCGTGTTTATAAATATCAACATCATAAATTACCACTAGAATCAGGTTAGGAATTTAGATAATAGGTAAAATCTAGGTTGGAGTTTTAGTACTATATATTATTGTATTTTTTTATTATAAAAAATTGAAAATGAGTAAGATATGCAAATTAACTATATATAATTTTTTCTATAAGTTTTTTAGATATTTTATGAATAACTTTAAAATCTTCAAATTATTATTTTTAATTTACAAAATTTGAATTCGACATCTTATTTTAAAAAAAAACGAATTTAGTTACTACTTGGATCAATAATATATCATATACCGGTTGCTGCGAATTTTGTCATGTAATACCATCCATAATAAACATATCTATAATTTATTTTTTTGTAGGAAATAAGTTTCAGATCGGTAAAGTAGTTGACCGGAGAAATTCACTAAAAATTTCACATGTAAGAGATTTTCTGTGGATTATTATTTTAAAATTCTGTGAACTTTGTTTCTTGTAAATTTTTTGTGCATTTTTATACAAATTTAATTTCGAATGATTTTTATTTCTTTTTAGAAATAAATAATACGTGCAGAAATTGTTTAAATATTGAATTTAATGATTTAAATATCACCTTTTAGAACCACTATCATGATAACAATAATTTGTAATTAGGTGATTGTATAATTATAACATATTTTAAATTAAATTCAAAATATAATTATTTACATTCTTTTTAAAATCATCATACTAAACCAATCTTTGATGTACTCGTATTATTGGCTGACAAAAGAAAGAGAGAGATAAATGTCACTATTTATCTTTTAGTTTCTTTTTGTTATAATAGAAATAAGGAGAGAGAAAAGAAAGCGAGTAAACAGGGAATCAACCGTAACAAATAATTGATATTGATATTTAATCACTGTTCGTCTGTGATTTAAAATTCTCAAAAATTGTGAAACGATAATATTATTATTTTTTGAAATTTTAAATCATTAGAATATTTTAATCGAAAATTTATATTAAATTAGTTAAATTTTATTTTTTTAATTTTTGTTAAATTAAATCCCTTTAAATCTACTTTATTGCTCACATATTCCAATTAATCTATTTCTCTTCTTTCTATTTTTATTTGTCCTATTTCTTTTCCTATTACCGAAGACTCTTATGGTGAAAGGAATTAATTTTAGATTTACGAGGAAACTAACGTTACATTTTTATATTTAAGAATGATTTATAGTTATGCCAATTTTTATATTTTTCTTTTCATGTTTTTATTTAGAAAAAAAGTATTGAAAAGTGTTACACACGCGCGTAGTTTAACGAAAAGTGATATATATACAATGAGAAGAACATATATAAATAACATTGTTAGATTTAATTAATGATGTATAAACAAGTTTAAATATATTCGAATAAGGTTTTCCTTAACCTTAAATAGGGAGGGGTCTTTTCCTAAAATCACAGGAAAGAAAAAATATAACCTATAGGAATATCTAATGAAACAATCTTCTAATTTTTTTATACAAACTTTGGTGTTAGATAATTTAAATTTTATATTCAAGTATTAATCTTACTATCAATTTTATACTCGTAAAAATGATGAAAGATATTAAATAATGTAAAAGGGTTGCTCCCTCACTTGTGGTAGATAATACAGGGTGAAGTGAGGGTTGGGTTTAAATTTAAATTTGAGTTTAATTAATTTTAACAAAATTAATTTATAAAGTGAGAGTTTTTTTTTTCACTTATATGTTCTATTTATATATTATTTTTAGTTAACATGAATTTTAATTTTTTTTTAATAATATATTTATGATTTATTATAGTGTATGTAATCTTTTCATTGCTTTTTTTTTTTTTTATCAATTGAATTATTTTCTTTATATTTTTAATAAAAGAGTTTAATCCATTCCAAGAGTGTCTACATCTTCCAAAAGATGTACAAGCATCATTTTCCTTTTCCATAAATTGTGCAAAAATGTGTAATAATTTCCAGACAAAATTAAATTCGGTATTTTAATACTTATGATTTTATTTTATAGTTAAAACTAGAATTTCACTTTGATAACTCCACCACATTAAGGATGGGCACGAAATAATGACCAGAAATTAAAATTTTAATATTGGAAAGCAACAATATATAATTACATAAATAATAGCATTGTCCATAGTTTTTTTGGTATGATCGGTATTCTCAACCACTGACAATCATAAATTAACCCCTCTTAGAGGAAGAGATCTTGTCTCTCCCAAAGTTAAATTACTATGATGAATTCCATGTGCAAATCAAAACTGATAATAAAGATTGAGATGAATCACCTGAACAAAAACTCAGAGAAGAACAAAGAAAACACTATGCTCAATCATCTTTTCTTACACAGTCCTGTGCAAGCACATGTTGTGGGTGATTGTGTGTTGTTTATACAGTACAAATGTGTCCAAGTGTGGAGGGATAGATGTTGATAAGACATACCTCACTCTCAAGTAGGTCGAGTTAAGCAATGAATTGGTAGACAAATTAGTCAACTCGAAGTATAGGTCCATTTATAAGATGCACATTATTAACTTTTAGAATGGTATTATAATTACACTTAATGATTGGTGCAAAAGTGTAATCGTGCAAAATGTGAAAGAAGAGATGTAAATTGTTGAATGATTCTTCAACACAATCATCATTAGCATCTTTAACGTTAAAAGATATATAGCCATCCAGTTAGACAGATCTTATCTTACAGCTGCTACTCGCCAAAAAGAAATTGATATAGATAGTCAAAAAAGACATTACGTGTCAATTCTGCATTAGCTGTTTCCATTACTACTTGTCTCCATTGCTTTACCCAACTTAGTTTTAGCCACTTAGTTTTTTTGTTTTTCTTTATATCCAAAGTTCCAAACACCATAGTAAACATTCACGTGATTTATGAGACCTTAAATTAATTTCCAGAAGCTCAAACTTGAGCTTCTATTAAGTTATAGATTAATAGCTCTTGACAATTAATTTCTGTGGTTGAGGTTATAGCCACCTAGTCTTAACTACAAAAACAATTTTCACAATGGATCACAAATGACTATTTAGTCCCTAAACTTTCTTCCTTCTCTTTTTTCTTTCATTAATATATTTTAAATATATAGTGTGTATGCGACAGTTCTGTTTTTTTTTTTAATTATTTTTAAAATGCTTGTTCTAATTAATTAATTTTATTATTTGACGAGCATAAAGTATTTCATTTTGATAACGATGTAGACTTTTGTTTACAGAAGTTTTTTTAATCATGTCAACTTTTATAGCTTATTTTAATAGTTTTATAAACTGTTCAAGGTTTTGATACTAGAAAGCAAATGGCGTGTTTAATTTGTATGGTACGAGTGTTCTAAATTATTTTTATAATGTCAACAAAAATATTGATTTTTTAATGTAAATAAAAATATTGCTTTATTAATTTCATAACCATTTCTAATCGTGATTATGAGAGAGACTAGATGAAGACATAATTTGATTTAAAAATTATTTTAATACAATTAAAAATACAAAAGTATAATAGAACATGTAACAAAAAGAGCACATAATAATTTAGTACATGTTTGGTTGAAATTGTTTTTTAAAAAAATATTTTTTTTAGAAGTCCTTTCATAAAAATAAAAATATGTTAGAAAATGTCAATTACAAATTTTCAACCACTCATTTAAGTGAGTAATTTTGAGATATAATAATAAATTGTTAAAGGAAAATGTGGTGATTATTGATATGTGTAAAGTGACTCTTGAAATTATAAGTAGTTAATTAGTATTTATTTGAGAAATGTGAGATGATCTCTTATGAGTGGGAGAATGTTTATAATTTCTTTTAATTCTTGAGTGAAAACTCAAGTTTGTAGCATAATACACTACTTAGGAAGAGTTTTTCAAGTTTGTATAGAAAATTTATAATCTTATTTGAGATAATTAATATTTATTAATTTTGTTTTTGTGAATGTAAGATATATTAAATCATGTTAGATTGGTGTTTTTATTATTTTTCCTGTGGCACTTTTTGTGTGTTCCATTATAGATCTTTGTTGTGTATGTTATTTTGTAATGGTGCGACCGTACATCTAGACACATGAATATTGAATTAAATGAAATTAGTGGTAGATCTGTATGAAAATATTTATATCCAATTTTTTTAACAATGCAAATGTCATTTATGTTTCATTGACGATAGCTAATGACGATATAAATATAAATAACATCACCATCTAATACTCATAGACGAATATTGGGCAAAATTATGGTGAGAATCACACAACAATTTGCTTAGGGAGGATTTTTCAAGTTTGTATAGAAAATTTATAATCTTATTCGAGATAATGAATATTTATTAATGGTGTTTTTGTGAATGTAAGATGTATTAAATCACGTTAGATTGATGTTTTCATTATTTTCTCTGTGACACTTTTTTGTGTGTTCCATTCTAGATCTTTGTTTTGTGTTATTTTGTAAAGGTGTGACCATTCACCTAGTCATATGAATATTGAATCACAATGAAATTAGTGATGGAGTTGTATGAAAATATTTATTCAATTTTTTTTAACAATCCAAATGTCACTCATGTTTCGTTAACAATGACTAATGACAATATAAGTACAAGCAACGTCATCATCTAATACTCATGGATGAATATTGATCAAATTTATAACAAAGATCACACAATAATTTGCTTTTCAAAAG
Source organism: Mucuna pruriens (assembly GCA_025330945.1). Classification (NCBI taxonomy): domain Eukaryota; kingdom Viridiplantae; phylum Streptophyta; class Magnoliopsida; order Fabales; family Fabaceae; genus Mucuna; species Mucuna pruriens. The sequence goes on from JAENHJ010000154.1 coordinate 3,550,219, forward strand.
CACAATGATAGAACTAGAAAGTTATAAATAAGGTTTAAAAAATTTAATGGAGGGAGATATTATTAAGAATGTGAATTACAATTTTTCAATCATTAATTTGAATGATTTTGAGATATAATAAATTGATAAAAAAAATATGACAAGTATCAATACATCAAGATAACAATTTTTAAGAGTTAATTATAGGAAATATAAAAAGTAATTAATTAATATTTATTCAATAAAATATGCATTATTTTAAGACATGTGAGAACACCTCTCATAAGTGAAAAAATATTTATTTATCATTATAATTTTGCAGTGAGAGACTTGAATTTATGTTGTGAATAATTAGGTGAAGAGAAAATTTCAAGTTAGTCTAAAAATTATTATCTTATTTAAGATAGAAAATATTTATTGAGGCATTTATGTGAAGATAAGCAAAATAAAAAATTAAAAAAAAATTGTCAAACCACATTAAATTCGCATTTTCAGTATTTTCTCCATGGTGTACTGTATGTGTTCTTCAATTCCTCGTGTGCGAACCCGAATAAAATTATTTTTTTAAAAGTAAGCTGGACTAAACATGCACTTAACAAATCACTAACCTCAACCTACATATTTATTAAAAATCTTATGAAAGAATCATACATGAACAGTTCCCAGATCAATCGAAGAAGAATGTATATACAATTTCTTTACAGTGAATGAATTAGTGCTGTACATCCCATAAAAAAAAAGAAAAAAAAATAGTGCTGTACAATATGAAGGTTGCATGGCATATTGCCATCAATTCTTCTGGTGAGATGAAATACTGCCATTCAATTCTGAACTGCGTTATGTGCAACGATCTTCACATACTTCCCACAGTTACTGACCACACTTATTTTTTAAAAACAAGGGTTCTGCATAATCAATTCCCTTTCTAAACTGTAGTTAATAGTCATAACTAATTAATAACCATCTTGTGTATCCTTTTTCCTTCAGCTTTCTTTTCCATTATGTTCAATCATGACAACTCCTTTCACTCCCAACCCTATCTTCCACATTTCCTATTATATTGCAGAGTACTCGCAAAGCAATTGCTAGTTCTCTCTACATGAAAAATCCCTTTCTGAGCCTCCAAGTCCAAACTACCATACTTAATGATATACTTGAGGAGAAACATAAAACTCGCTCTCAATAACAGCTGGTCTTAGATCTTCCTCACGCATGAACTCCAAAGGAAAGGAAACAAGATGTCCTTTCACAGTCTTCAACCTATCTGCCGGGTCTATTATTTTGATTTCTCCATTCTCACGATAGACTAACTTATCAGGGGCTATTCCCAAATCTATGGTGCTATGACCAAGTTTTTCTTTCCAGTGAACCATGCTTTGCCGAAGTGCAGCTCTGCATGTTATTGTAAAGTATATAATATATTATAAGAAAGGATAAACTGGAAGTAAAAAGTGATCATCAGAAAACATAGAAGAAGAAAACTGGGAAAAATCCACACCTTGAGTGTATCTGATCGTTGGGAATGCAAGCAAAGACCTCATGGTATATCCTAGTATTTTCCTGTCATACTTATAACAGTTTACATACCATACGAGCACAAAGGAAAATAACGTGTTAAAAAAAAAAAGTCAACATGTGACTATATCATGCTCGTTTAAGATTTTTTTAATTTATTCTGCCTATATATTACAAACATCGTATCAGCCAGTGTGTTGTCAAGAAAAAAATTGAGCTCAATTATTAAAAATATAGGGGCTTAAAGGAAGATAAAATTTCTTAACATCATGATCGCTACGATGTTGTTGATAAATAATGCTTCTCTTAAATCACGCAGTATCGAAGAGGAAATACACAAACCAGTAAGACAAAGTCTAACCTTTGCAACTGCTGACCACAAGTCCTTGTAGGTTGTATCTGCCACCGGATCACTGATTTTACTGATCTGTTACGAGAAAGAGAATATTGTCAACAGGACCTTATCAAGTAACGTAAACAGATGAACATATCTATTGTGATGTAGCATATAAACCTAAATTTGATCTTTTTGACTAACCTCTCCAGTATGAAGACCAAGATGCTCAGACCATAGGGAGCACCGGAGGCTATAGGAAAATTTCCCAGCCTTCCATGGCTTTCCATTCATCAATGATTCAACATATTCTTTGTCTTCTATAAGCACTCCAATCTGGTTGATGAAAATTATTACAATTACACGTGTCTCTTAGATATAGCTGATTATAGAGACAAAAGCAGATACCAAGCGTACCTCGGAGTCTCTTAATCCAAGCAAACTGCGATCATTTATATTAGATGATCCAATAAAAGCTACACGATCATCAATTATCATCAATTTACTGTGCACATAAACCTGTATGAAAATGGGAATTACACATCAAACAAGAAAAATATTTTTGTTAAATTGTTACAATAGCTAAAAATTGTGTAGTAGATCTAGGAGATCCAAACTGCACTTTTCAAGAGCTCTTCTTGGTCCAGAGCAAAATATTTGATGAGACCATTGTAAACATTTTGCAAAATCAAAAGATGTTTCAATATATATTATACCTGACTTGTAGCCACAGGACCATTTTCATATAGTCTACCATGAGATCGTAGACCATAGAAAGAAATATAATCATGTATCTTAGGACCAAGTATAGCTTCAAGATTGTGTAATATGGAGTGCCTTTCTCCAGAAATCGTTCTATACTGCCAATGTGTTAAGGCTCTCACAGTAGCAGCACCACCATCATCCAGACCACCCTGTTAATAGTGCACAACAGTAAAGGATTCAATTCTACAGAGAGGATTGATATTATAAAAAGAAGGCAAGTAACATTTACCTGGAAGCCAGGCAGGAGGGGAATCACAATTATAACTCTAAAATCTTTCTGTTCTTTGTGGGCTAGCAAAATACGCCTGTATAGTGCTTCCAAAACACGGTTCTGTATTATGTAATCCCCTGCTAGACCTGATATGAAAAATTGGTTCTGAATGGAAAACAAAATGAGAAAGACAGAGAAGAAGGGGGAAATGAGTTTTTGTTAAGGAAAATCACTATGAAAATATGTTTCATTTTGTAGCAATGCTAAACAGGAGATAGTTAACAACATTGAAGCAAGATCAAGGAAAGTACATTTCCTCATAATTAATTTACCTCAATGTAGATAAAATGTTTTGCTTTTTCAATAAGTGAACAATATGCGGTGTGAATGCTTTCTTCAGGCTGACTTGTTCCTGCAGACCATTGGCTGACGCTTCTGATAACCTGTGGATTTTACATCCATCCAAGATTGTGGCAGATAAATAATTATGTAATTTATATTGACATAAATTAGGATAACTCCCAAACTAAGAACTAATATGTTGTGTAGATTCTGTGCATAAACATGGAAAAACAACTATTAATTTGACCAATTTTTTTGGTACAAATATAATCATATTGCCAACCCAAACAGAAACACCAGAACAATTCTTCCCAGAATTATTCTAGGAGAAAATTTTTGCAAATTTCATTTTTATAGTTTATACACCCTTTCTGTATTAAAAGCATATGGTTTCTGACGTAGCATATAATCCACAAAATAATTATTCTTCACACCGTTGTAAACCTTTTTCCCTTTAATAATGAATTTAAAGCAAATAATTATGATCTTATATTGGTACTATTTTCTACCAATAACTACTATAATCATATTTTATCAGTCCTAATAGACTGTTCTAAGAAAGAGAAACTAATTATTCAAGGACTGGTACGAATTTGAAAAACCTCACATTTTACATAGAAGATCCAGAAGGCATCATAACTAACCTGACAGTGACAGGTAATACGTGGACCAACTTGTCCATATTCCAAAGTAGTGTCATTATTGGTGCCTTCTGGTGTTTCCCACCAATCATCTAGAGCATCGACAATAGATTGTGCCCCCATGTTTAAAGGAACAACTTCATCTTGAAAACCTTTCATCTGGGTGTCTGAAACTAAAGTTTCATGCTCCAGCTTTTGGGACAATAATGGAGAATTTTCACTTAAATCTGTATGATCTCCATTTGAAGTAACTATTCCATCAGCTTCTTGAGGTAAAAGTAGTGGTATATCTTGCATAGGAGACTCTGAGGAAAATGAATCCTGCCTGACAATTTCTTTCCTCTTGTTTTCATCTTTCTTTTCAACAATGTCTATCTCTTTGCTTCTTCCCATGTAATGAGGGATGACCATGTGATGGTGAGGCATGAGTAGTGGAATTGCATGTTCATTTGGAGCTTTAGTTCTCTATGATATGCTTCACCATGTAAGATACGAGGACAGTAATAAAAAGAAACATGTAAGATGAAATAACATCATGTTGTATACCTTAGCATGGTTCCAGCGTTGAACAAAGTGCCGAGCAATGTCGCGACAGGGAGGTCCCCAAAGAGCACAATGGACATCATGCCATGGCATACGGGGATACTTCTCGCGATCCAATTCATCTCTCATGGTGTCTTCCCATGAATTTGGCTCAGATTCCCTATTAATGAACAAAAATTACAGAAATTATATAGTATTACTAAAAATTTAGAATAGCACCAAGCCACCAACCATCTTCAACATCACTCATCAGCAACAGTGAAGGCTCCAACATGACTAAATGTAATACATACGACATGGCTAAATGCATTACAATGAACCCTACAGTGTTAAGGAACTTAGACCTTTTCTTGTTGTAACATATACAGTACATTGTTTCACAAAACTGGTCCACATTTTTTTAAACTAATCAAAGTAGAAAAAGAAATACCTTGGGTTGTAATAGTCCTTTCCAGGCCATATTACAGAAGGGCAGTCACCCACTTTATGTTCAGGTGTGTCATATCGACCAAAGCATAAATCTAATCCTCCAATATAGCAAATCTTGTAATCAATAATTACAAGTTTTTCATGGTGCGACCTGTAAGAACCCAAGCCAATACTCATCATATACACGTGAATAAGGTCCACCTGAATTTATACTTAGATGATGTTCAAATTTCATTTATTAATAAATAGTACATACCATAAGTACACACGAGCAGCGAAATGATCTGGATAGCGTAATACCCTCACATTCTCATGAATTTTGAGCAGTCTTCTCATACTGTACAAGCTGTTGATTTTCAAAGCTAGAGAAACCTCCTTGTAGAGAAGCACGTAGATCTGTAGAATCATTTAATGGCATAAGCATAATTCTCTTTATTGTAATTCAATCTTCTTCTAATCATGACCAACACAAACAAAATTGACTACATTGATGAGAATAGTATGTGTACCTGAACCCCTTGCTTAGCCTTTTCTTCTAGTAATGAATCTAACCGAGAGGTAGAAAAACTATGAAAAGGCCGTCTCAGATATAGCTCTGGGCACAGCCACCAACCTGTAATGAAGATCTGCAGGTCTCTTATTATTAAAAATTGAATTAGGAATCCAAAGCAGCTTAATATATACTCTTGGTTAACAATGGAAACGTGTACCTCTGACTTTGCATCTTGAATTGAAGTAGCAATTGCTTCAAATGCTGCCTGTCCGTCTACAAACCATTGGGCTTGGCTCCCATCTTCAGTCAAACCTCTTATGGGAGCAAAGGAACCAAAGCGATGAGGACAACACCAACCCTCGAGAGGTCTTAGATTAGATTCATTAATTGCAGTAACCCAAGTTTTTACTTTAGCATTGCTGGTAGTTCTCAACAATATGCTCCTATTTCCACTAGTAACCTATTAATAATTTCAAACAAATTTGAATAAAATTTTGGGAGCAAAACAGAAGGTTGTTATCACTAGTTTTCTCCAATAAATTGCTTGTTCATGGACTAAACACTTCTCTGAGACCAAAAACCCAATAGATTTCTAATGGTTAATGAGAAAAGGAAAAAGGAAAAAGGAAGAAACTGAGAACATTATATGTCTGTAGAAGGTAAGTCTTTGATCTTCTTTGTGCTTGACAGTTATCATAGTAGTTAACCAGAAATATAAAAAGAGTTGCATTATCGGAATTTGTAATGTCAGGTCAATCTAATTGCTTTGACTGACTGTAACAACAAAGAACAGATACAGTCCATAACAGACTTAACCATTTTTAATCTTCAAGGTCAAAAAGACTCCGTAAATTTGATTACCTTAAATGTGTAACGCAAAGGATTGCGTTCTTTTAGAGGATCAGCTAAATATATTTTGGTCCCTCCATCTCCATTTGAGGAAGGGAGGATATCAAAAATAACTATATCCCGTGGTTTGTTGTTGAAGGGATCATCCAGGAAGGCCAAAAACCCAGGTTTCAAAACAGCCCATACCTGTGTGCAGACAACAGTTTCTAGATTAAAATTAAGATAAAATGAAATGGAAAAGAACAGTTGTAGGAGACCATATATAACTATAAAGAGGGATTGCTACATCAGAGGTATTATATATTTTAAATTTGTTCCCTAATTTAACATTTTATCAAAACATGTAAAATTACTATCCCTCAATGTTAATAAATTTGATAGGTTACAATGTACCCAAAAGAAAAAAAAAAATTGATAGGTCATGGCTAATACTATATACATACTAACAAAGTAATTCACATATTTGTCAATACCTTTATAGATCTATCTGTTGAGCTCCATACAGAATTATGACTTGACACATTACATGTAATGAACATTTACAGCCAATGAATTCCAAGAGATTACTATTAACATATAAGCATAATATAATGACAATAACATTCAGTTCTTCTGTTGATCACATCCCTTACTTTTCTATCCATTACACAGGCAGTTTATTGATGCAAAAATCCAATAGTGCTCCTCTTGGCAGGGTACTTCCCTCATAAACCTAGAACACTCCTCTAGGGTTGACTCTAAATTCAGATACTCTCTGAATAAGAAAAACTCAATATCATAAAATTAATCAAACAGCTTCAAACATTCACACTAAAAGGTCTATTTATAGGCCTAATAAATAAAACCCCTAATAAGATAAAATCCACAAATAACAAGATGAAATCCCCAAATAACAAAATAATATCAAATCAAAATCCCACTTAGAATAAAATCCTAAAAATGGAAACTAACAACTGAGTTTACATCATTTGTTTCTGGTGTGGAAAATGATATGCTTACTTTTTCTATGCCTTAGAGGGAGAGTGTATATCATTGAGATAATGGCAGGTTTTTATCAAGAGAATCCTAGAGATAAGTCATGCAATGCCAACTAACTGTTTTTAGAACTTGATAGGCCAAATTTTGATTGGCCTATGAATGTCTATGTCAGAAAAAATAAAAGGCAGCTATAATTTATGTATGAAGCAGTTAGGTTTTTATATGTAGCAGTAAGCAGTTATATTATACATCTATCAATTATTTAGTGTCAATAGAGTGTAGTTATTGTTTGGTATTATTAGGAAGTTATCTTATTAGACAGTTATGAGGTTTTAGGGGATATGTATGGCTGGTAGTTAAGGGGATAAGAAGTGTACGAATTTGCATGTTTGTTTGAGAGAGAAGAACTCTCTCTTAGGGCCTAGGCCTATGTTTGTGAGGATTGTGCTCTAATTTTGATTTTGCCTTGAATTGTTATCAATAAAACTATCTTATTTGTGTGTACAATTTCTTGAGTCTAACAAATTGGTCCAACCTGCCGAATGCCTTTGATGAGAATGGACTCAAGAGTGGAAGGATTGGAGAAGCATGTGGAGGAGATGAATGCTCAGATGCAGAGATCCAATTCTCACCATGAGGAACAGATGTGAAAAATGGAAAGTGCCATATAAGACATTCATAGAGATTTTGGAGAAGTGAGAGAAAAGCTTGACAATATGGATGCTATTATACCATTATTGAAGGATTTGGCTAAGCAAAACGAGACAATCAATGGAGGTTACTTTGTAGAAAATTCTAACCATGGGCATGGGCATTCCGATATTCATTCTTCCAACTTTGAAGATGGGTTTTAGCGGAGTTTAAAAAGTCTCTTCAGAAAGTTGAATTGCCTAACTTTGATGGAAGTGATCCTATTGGGTGGATTGCTAAGGCTAAGAAGTTTTGAGATCCAGAGTACTAAACCAAAGGTGAAGGTCTCTTTGGCCTTCGTTTTTATGGAAGGAGTTGTTGTTCATTGATTCAAGTATCTGAAGAAGAGACAACTACATATGACTTGGGAAGGTTTTAAGGATGAATTATTGAAGAGATTTTCTACTGGTGGAATTAAAAATCCTTATGAACAACTAGCAGGATTAAGACAGACAAGTTGGGTGGAGGAATTTGTGCAACAATTTGAAATATTATTGGCACAACTAGTTGAAGCACCAGAGGAGTTGGCTTTGGGATTTTTTATGAATGATTTAAATGGTGTGATTAGAAGGAAGGTGGGGACTCATGACCCTCAAACTGTAACAAGGGTAATTCATTTGGCTAGGAGAGTTGAGAATGAAATTTATGGAGAAAACATGGGGTTTGTTTCAGAGAATAATTCAAAGGAGCCTATTCCTAGAATGGTGAGAAGTGTAGGTGGAGGAACAATTTCAGAAGAATTTAAAAAGACAAGTTTTGGATGTGAGAGTGTGGGGTTTGGACGATTAGCACAATCAATTTGGGTGTTAACCGATGTCAAGATCCACGACCCAACCATCTTCAAAATGGCAACAATTCATTATTCCTAGTACAAGCTCTGTGGCTAGCAATGCAACAAATTCACAATTTAGGAATAGGGGGGCACAACACCTACCTTACAAAGAGTATGTTTAGAGGAGAGAAGAGGGGTGTTGTTTTCAATGTGGCCAACAATTTGGACCACTTCACAAGTGTCCTAAGAGGAAACTAAGGGTGTTAATTCAATGATGATAATGGTAGATAGTGGAGCAAGTCACAACTTTATTTCTCAAAATATGGTTCATAGATTGGGGTTACCCTTTATAGAGACAAAAGTTTTTGTGGTCAGATTGAGTGATGAACACTAAGATATGTGTTTGAGCATGTGTAAGCAATTGGAATTAATGGTAAATGGTGTTTCTGTTGTGGCTGACTTCCATCTATTTAATTTGGGTGGAGCGGATGTAATTCTTGGAATTTCTTGGCTGGAAACTTTGGGAGAGGTTAAGGTGATTTGGAGAACTTTATGCATGTCATTGAGCAAAATGGGAAGAAAATGAAATTGCAAGGAGACCCTTCTTTGTGCAAATCATAGGTTTCATTAAAATTCTCATTTAAAGAGAATGAGGTGGAGTTTATGGGGATGGTGTTTGTTGAAAATATAGGAGACTTAGTTGGAAAAGAAATATTGCAACTAGAGTTTTTTGGACAAAAAATGGGGTGTTAGCTGAATTGAAATTATGTGAACAGCAAGAGCAGCAAATGGCAGATTTGTTACAATCATTTGATCGTGTTTTTCAAGTTCCACAAAGACTGTCTCCTAACTGTGAAAGAGATCATACAATTCCATTGTTACCAAATACTAGCCCTATAAATGTGAGACCATATAGATATACCCATTGCCAAAAAAATGAATTTGAAAGATTAGTAGATGAGATGCTACAAGTAGGGATCATTCAGCCTAGCACTAGTCCTTATTCTAGTCCTATCTTGTTGGTTAAGAAGTGAGTTGGAGATTTTGTGTGGATTATCGTACTCTTTACAAGGCCACTGTACGTGATAAATATCCAATTCCTATAATTGAAGAGTTGCTAGATGAGTTGCATGGAGCCTGTTATTTCTCTAAAATCGATTTGAGGTCGGGATACCATCTAATTAGGATGAGAGCGGAAAACATTCCCAAGACAACATTTAGGACTCATCATGGACACTATGAGTTTCTAATCATGCCTTTTGACTTGACTAATGCCCTTGCAACTTTCGAAGCCATCATGAATGTCATCTTCAAGCCATATTTGAGAAAGATTTGTGTTAGTTTTCTTTGATGACATTCTTATCTATAGTCAATGTTGGCAATATCATTTATTACATGTAAAGATGATATTAGATATTCTAAGAAAACAACTTTTGTTTGCTAACAAAGAAAAATGCAGTTTTGGAAAAATATCAGTGGGATACTTGGGCCACATTATTTCTTTTGAAGGGATTGCAATGGATCAAGAGAAGATCAAGAGTGTTATGCAATGGTCTGTTCCTAAATCAATAAAGGAGGTTAGAGGTTTTATGGGATTGACTGGATATTATAGGAAATTTGTGAAAGGTTATGGGAAGATAGCTAGACCACTCACCAATTTATTGAAGAAAGGAGGTTTTTTTGTGGACCGAGGAAACTACCAAGGCGTTTGTAGCACTAAAACAGAAAATGGTTATTGGCCCAGTCTTACAATTGCCAGATTTCACTAAGATTTTTGCAATAGAGTGTGATGCTTCAGGTTGCACTATTGGTGCAATTCTTATGCAAGAGGCTAGGCCCATTGCCTATTTCAACAAGGCATTATCCGCTTAAACCTTGCTGAAATGCACTTATGAGAAGGAGATCATGGCCTTTAGGTTATCTATTCAACATTGGAGACCATATTTGTTGGGGAGACGATTTGTAGTATATATCGATCAAAAGAGTTTAAGACACTTGTTGAACAAAGGGTGACTACTCAAAATCAACAAGATTGAATAGCAAAACTATTAGGGTACTAGTTTGATACTATTTACAAGCCTGGGAAGGAAAATAAAGTTGTTGATGCTTTATCTAGGATGGTGGAGGATGGGGAACTCTTAGCTTTAACAAGACCTATATGGTTAGATATAGATATTAAAACAAGAGGTCCAAGTTGATCCGTCTTTGAGTAGAATTATTGCTGCCTTGCAAAGGGATCTCAATGTTTATCCTAGCTATACATTAGAACAAAGATGATTGTTCTACAAGGGTAGGTTGGTTATACCCTCTACATCTTCTTGGATTCCTTTGTTGTTAAAGGAACTTCATGCTACACCAGTTGATGGACATTCTGGTGCATACAGGACTTATAAAAAGCTAGCAACTAATTTATATTGGTCATGGATGATGACAGCGGTAACTAAGTATGTGGCTGCTTGCACTATTTGTCAGCAACACAAATACCAAGCAATGTCTCCTGCTGGATTACTACAACCTTTACCCATTCCCAAGGCCTTTTGGGAAGATAATAGCATGGATTTCATCACGGGTCTACCTAGATCAAAGGGATTTGATGCTATATTAGTCATAGTTGACTGCTTGTCAAAATATGCCCATTTTCTATTGCTAAAACACCCTTTTTCTACAAAAATCGTGGTTGATTTGTTTGCCAAAGAGGTGGTGAAATTGCATGGGGTGCCCAGATCAATAGTGAGTGGCAAAGATCCCACATTCATTACCACTTATCACCCCGAAACAAATGAACAAACGAAGGTATTGAATAGGGGATTGGAGACTTATTTACATTGTTTTTCTTGTGAGCAACCTAAGAAATGGGCTTATTGGTTACATTGGGCAGAATATTGGTATAATACTATATACCAATATTCTGCAGGATGCACTCCTTTTGAGTTGGTGTATGGTAGAAAACCCCCTACATTGTTGCACTACTTACCTGGCGAGACTCTGATGGAAGTAGTGATTAATGACTTAAAAACCATGATGAAGCTATTAAATAGCTTGCATATCATTTACAATGTACTCAGAATTGCATGACACAATCAGCCAATAAAATAGGAGGGATGTGTCATTTGAGGAAGGCAATTGGGTATATTTAAAATTGAGACCATATCATCAATGGAAAGTGGCTAGGAGGGTTTGTCCTAAGCTATCTACTCGATACTATAGGCCTTTTCAGATATTGAAAAGTGTGGGTGCAATAGCCTTGAAGTTACAATTGCCTGAAGGTTACAAAATTCACCCTGTGTTTCATGTTTCATTGCTTAAAAAGGTTGTGGGTGAGCACCCTGTTGATTCCACTTTACCTGCTCATATAGAGCTAGATGGCCAACCACAAAATCTGAGGAAGTTCTCAAAGCTAGAAGCATTGTCTGACATGACCAACAAGTTCCACAAGTTCTTATTAAGTGGGCATCTATCTCAGCCCATAGCGAAGGTGACTTGAGAGGATATCTATCTCGGGACAATTTCCAGATTTTAACCTTGAGGACAATGTTGCTTCTATATCGGGAGGCATTGATAGACCAAATTCTGATTGGCCTATGAAGGTCTATGCTAGAAAAAATAAAAGGCAGTTATAAGCTATGTATGAGGAAGTAGGCAGTTATATTATACATTTATCAATTATTTAGTATCAATAAAGTGCAGTTATTGTTTGGCATTATTAGACAGTTATGAATGTTTTAGGGGGGATACGTATGGCCGACAGGTAAGGGGATAGGGGTGTACAAATTTGCATGTTTGTGAGAGAAGAACTCTCTATTAGGGTTTAGGTAAGTGTTTGTGAGAATTGTACTCTAATTTTGGTTTTACTCAAAATTGTTATCAATAAAACTATCTTATTTGTGTGTGCAATTTCTTGAGTCTAACAGAACTAAATGCTACCCAGTATCTATCATTGTATGCCTATCATTGGAGCATTCAACCATGAAACTTAGTAACATGAAAGATGTGACTGCAAATGTTCATCGTAAAGGTTGGGATTAATCATATGTCACATGAAAATGTTGACTTATTTTCCTCTAAGACAATTGAAAATAACAAGTACGTAAGAGATGAAGGTATGAAAAATATATATCCAAATATCACTGAGAAAATATAGGGTATTTACAAATTTTGTAGTTAATTCTAAAATTTAAAAGGAAGTACTAAATCCAAATGCCCAGTTAGTTTGGTTAGATTATTTCAATTCACAACTGCACCTGCATGTAACTTTGGAATAATATGCAGCCAAACAAACTAAATAATCCATTGTCACCAAAAATAAACATTAGAACCTAACCTTCTTCCAGTTGTTATTACAACAATGAAACCAATTGCATGGGAAGCATGATACATCCGAATCTTGTGAAATATTTGACAAATGCTTCACCATTACATATCCCTCTTTCAGTTTTGGACCATACTCCTGTAAAAAGGATAGTTTGAGACTTCCAAAAACTTGCAGACCTATAATCCAAAACCAAATTTTAGGAAAAATAATTTTAGCTCTGGAAAAGTCACATTACATAAATGGTAATGGAGCACCATATAAAAAACTGTGTATCTAAAACCATAATTGTATAAAGTTCCTTAGTTGTATATAGAAGTGCAGAACACACTGAAGGAAAACCAGAGTTATGATGCACAAATTCTATAGAAGTAGCACTGTCTTGAACTAGACAAGAGGTGATTAACACAAACAGTTTTATCATGGAATGACGGAAACCAATTTGATATGTATAAATATAACCTAATGCCATCTATGAACAACATCCCCTACATATATCTGAAGGTTTGCCAAGAATTATCTAAACAAATCCAACAATTAACTTTGAAGCTTCATTCATTACCTCTTGAGAATTCACAATATCCAGATTTCCTAAAAAATGATTCAAATAACCCTGCATTGCGACTTTGGCTCTATCTGCAATTGACTGCTGCCCTCCTAGTGATGGACGAATTATTGATAGCGCAGCAGCGGATGGAACATATCTTTACAAAAGACCAAATTATAACGATGTGAAGAATATAATAACTGCATTATTTTTATTAAAACAAAAAACATGAATTATGTACTCTCAAAATGCTCAAAATGCTTAAGTTCCCTAAGCATAGCACATTATAAGGTGTTGATAGTTTTAAAGTGCATCAGATACCAGATTTCTATTTTATAATGATATGAATTAAAATACCTGCTTTTAATACTGTCTTCATGATGTAAAGGCACAGCTCCATCATCAGGTTCTTCATCATCATGCTCCATTACTGTTTGATCTACTATTCCTAAGTTTTGAAGCCATTCTTTTACCTTCACAAGACAGCAGTATTACATTATAAATTATTATCAATCATATATATCAAACAAATATAATGAAGGAAACTAAAACCACGGGAAATATGTTTCTTCACTTAATAACAACGGAGTAACAAGAAAAAAAAAATCTGGTTTCGGAACCACCTATGTGGAAGTATGAGATTGGGGAGGCCCAAAAGATTAAATAAAAGAAACATCATTACAAAATGCAACCCAAAATGCGCAAACCTGCCCGTGCTTGTCATGAAATTCTTCAATTATTGCACGTTTCCGCAAAGAGAACTGTAAATAGAGAACTTGCGATGCTTTCTTCAGTAGAGACCACTTGAACTGTGAAATACAAATGTAATAATTACCTAGACATTAGTTTGTATTGGAACTGCATCTCTTGACATCATAATTCATTACATCAAAAGCTTGTAATCTAGGTCCCAAAAGAATATAAATAATTGAAGGTGTAAGGTGTAAGGTGTAAGGTGTAATTAACTGAAACTCACATAATTTATGAACGACTGAAATTCGTAGAATGTAAGGACACATATTGAGAGCTACACAAGTTAAAATCCAGACCGCCATACTTAAATAATAGTTACTAATGAAGGCATTATGCAGAATATTTGAACTGTCAAAATAACCAACAAATAATAATTTGCTATTATATATAGTTCTCTTCAGTCTTGACATCTTCCAATTGTAGGCACAATAGTAACTGGATTGAATAATTGGATTCATAAAGTGGCAAAAGAAAAATTAAAGATCAGTTGGCAAAACAAAACAAAACGAAACAAAACCAGAGCAGTTGGTTCATCTTTGGCGCTCGAATTTGCCAAATAATAATATTGACGAGATCACATGTTTGCCAATAACTTGCAGCACAAGCTTAATTAAAACTGTAATTAATAATCCTCTGTATCTCTTCCATGGAGAAAATTGATTCTATAATATGAAAAATAAAAAGTGTGTGTGTGTGTGCCTGTTTGTACTGCAACTGAATGGTATAAGAAAGGAGGATTGGGCTAATGTCTCCGGTCTCTGGCCTCGACACGGCAACGATGGTGGCCGTCGGCAACTCTTCGAAAATCCACGCCGGTTCGCCGCCGCATCGCCGGACGGAGTGAGATGCTGACAATGCATCCGACGGTTGAAGCAGCGGCTCAGACGACATGGGAATGTCGGAGACAACACCTACAGTGGTTCAGTTGAGTTGAATTGAATTAAGGGCACGGTACTTTATTTAATGAAGCAAAGATAACAGTGTAGCGGGTTTTATAATTTTTCTCATAGGCTTTGGTTTTATTCACTTTCCGTTTACCTATATAAACATTTCGTAGTATATTGGGCCTAACGGTGTAAGGAAGTTGGAAACAACACGTTGTAAGCAACGATTTTGCATACTACAATATTAGATAATGCAAAATGATTCGAATTTCTTTGGCTGTGGAATGAAATAAAAGTTTAATATGTCAAGAGTTTGTAAGCTAATGATTTGATCCTTAAAATGATTTGGTGCAACGGAGGGGGAGGGCAACTTTGGTAAAAAACGAGACGTGACGAAATTAATGTACATAGGCTGAAAATGCACGCGGTATATCCTTCAGTTTGGAAGAGAATATCCAACTTTTGATACTTGGCACTGAGAATATGCCAAAATGGCACATGATTGATATTCTTAATAATAACTAATTCAAGCTAATAAGGATCCGCATCTTGCCTCAATGGATGGTTTATTGATTCTATTTTATGTTCCACCATTAAGGAGGCAAGTCATAATCAAAAAATAGAATTGCTGCTTATTTTGAATATAATCATATGTCATTCTGGAACAAAATAGATTGCAAATCATCTGTTATTTTAGGTTTCTGTGTATATTTGTCTTTTTCACTCGAGTAGCTTTGCAACTTCGCGTTCTTTAGGTATTCTGGTACGCCAGGGGATGCAAACGTAAGAAGAAAGTAGGGTCTGCTAACTCAATAAACTCATTCATCAAGTTGAAGACAAAATAAAAATTTTAAATCGAAATTGGAAACAAACAATAGAATAGCAGCCACTAGAAAGCTAGGACAAATGTTGAAAATATGATTAGCTGGATAAGTCATAGAATATGTCCAAGTCCTGATTACATCATTTCAGTTTTGATGTCACTCTTAGCCAAAAGAAAAGAAAATGAAAATGACCATATTACCCATCTAACTACTTGCATTAGGTTTTCTTTCAAAAACAAACCCAAACCCACACCCTCAAGCTTTGTTCGGCCACAAGTTATTTGATATATATTTAATGCATAAAATTTAAGTAATATTTGGTCTTTATTTTTTTGGCTTTTCTTCTTTGAAGTTGGAACAAATATATTTAAAGAAAAAAAACTTTAAAAAGAAATAAAGGAACTTAATTTTTTAAAAAAAGGGAAAATAAATGAAATAACTATAAAATAAAAGTTGCATGCCTTAAATCTCGCCCTCTTATCTTGAACGAACTGATGTAAAACAGTACATTAAAAAGCTTAGTTTTGAAAATAAAAATGTAACTAAAAGTATCAAATAATTTCCATTTTATTTTTATTTTATTTTTTAATTTCAACTTTAAAATAACTTTTGAAAAAAGAAACTAAAAACATAGCCTCTGTAAGAGGCCATGATCATGTGACCCAAATCACCCAAATCGCTGTGAATATCATTGCTCTGGCTTGAAGTTTCAATTTTCCTCTATTCTTAAGATAGAATTAAACTAAAATATTTATAAATGCGTGGAGTATTGCACATATTCAATACCTAAATACGTCGAAGTCACCATTGCGTCCCATCTAACCTAAAGAGTAACCAGTCATTATGATACTTATAAGACACGAGTCGTAGGTATTTAGATACAATACATTCAAATCACTACTTTATTTATCTGTTTCTTTCTTTACTTTTTTCACTTAAAAAAATATACATAACAACAAAACCTAACAATTAAGAGAGATAATGTTGATATTTAAATTAGAGGGGGAAATGGTGAGTTTGTTTTTTTTTTTTTTACAGGGGCAAAAAATATAGAGAAATGACAGATGAGTTGAATTCATGTAACACGTGTCTGAAATTGATGATTCTACATATGGGCCCATCTACCCTAAAGAATGAAAAATGACTGTAATCCTTCCAAAATAAGAGCTACATCAATTTAATCCACGACAGATTATTTACATCAATTGACTAAATTTCTAAATTTGACGAAACTCAGTCCTAATTGAGTTGGACCAGATATATAACCATCTGATCTGCATTAAAGCTTAGTTTTGAAAATAAAAATTAAACTAAAACATTCAAATAATTTTCATTCTCTTTTTATTTTAACTTTAAAATAACTTTTGGAAAAGAAACTAAAACATAGCCTCTGTTAAAGTCCATCACGTAACCCTAATCATTTTCAACTTTTGCTTTTGAGGCAAAGACAAGAACCCAGCATTGCAATCTTGAACTTTTATCACTTATATTTATTTTTAGGTATACTTTGTTATATCTTACTAGTTTTTGTATATATCTTACTTTATTCTTAGTTATACTTTTTTCCTTTCGTTTCACCTTTATTGGTCAGTAATTATTCTTTTTCATATAAAAACACTAATAGAGCATTATAATCTTTATTTGTAGAAAGTTATTTTTAGATAATTTTTTTGCTTATTTAAGCAAAAATGATAGCAAAGTACTGCGGTCCAAAAAAGCACCAAATTGTTATCTAGCTTCCAAAGTGAAAAAGCCCGTTTGAGAGATGATGCCGTCAATGAAACCCAAATTGAACAGCTTGACCAACAATGGCAAAACCACAGCTGCAGGTGGATTCTCCCAAGAGTGTAAAAAATGTGACAGCGGCAACTGATACAAAACTCCTATTATCCATAGAGGAGTACAACTCAGCAAAAATTTATGTTTCAAAATTTCAAAAAAGTTATGTTAAATTTAAATTATTTTGTAATTTTAAAATGTGAAATGATAAAGTAATTCAATTATTTTACAATTATGTTATGAATAAAAATATTTTTTTATTAGCTTATAATATTTAAATTTGGTAAACAATATTTTGAATAAATTAAAAATATAAAGTTAATTAAATTAGATGCAAAATATTGAAATCAAATATTACATAAAATAAATTATTACATTAATTTCTAATAAATAATGTATATTCCATTCACCCTTAAATAAGATGAGTTATTATAGGTGTTTAGTATTATCTTCAACTTTTAAGAAAAATAAAAAAGTAAACTAACTATTGAGTTATTTAATTTAAGTATTATTTTCTCCTTATTATAATTGTGCAATATTAGATAATTATCGAAAAGTATAATAATTGTAATAAATAATTAATAAAGTGATATTTTGTGCAAATATTTCAATAAATTTTCCTTTACAGATTATATTTCTAAGGATATAAGTTGATATTATATGCAGTAAGTATATTAAAATTAACATAATATCAAATAATATAAAATATCAAAATAAAATATGTTAATTTGTAGTAAAATTATATATTTTAAGGAAAAAGACAATATAATATAATAATATGTGTTATCGTAGTGATACACGCTGTTATTAATCTTATTTTTAATCTTTCAAAATTTTATATAAAATAAATATTTTTCATTTATTTTAATTATTAAAATATTTTATATTTTATATTATATGGTAAAAATTAGTATACACTTTAATTTTAAATTAATTGTATATGATATAAGTATTCATATAATTTTAAATGAATTTATCATTTTAGTATTATATAAATATTTAAACTGTATATTATATATATTATCATCAATATATTTAATAATAAAAAGTTAGCATTATATTTAATGGAATTTTAAAAAAATCAATTATATCATATTTACGTGTGACATATTCACTCTACAATATAATGATGAATATAAAAATGTTTCATATAATTTAAATATTAAGTATAAAAAAATTGTAAATTTAAATATTACGATTGACACAAAATTTTAAATGGTTTTCCTATCAGTATTAGATGTTAAAATGATTAAATATATTATATTAATATTACAAATAAATTTAAATGTTATTGTAATATATATATATATATATATATATATATATATATATATATATATATAAACTAATACAATTATTTTACAATGATATTTCAAATAAAAATAAATTTTTATTTTTCATTAACATATTTGTACAAGAGAAGTGGTATAAAAAAAATTATATAAGGAAAGCGGTATAAAAAGAAATACACGGTAGAATGAAGTGAAAATTTTCCAAAACTTTAATGTTAGAAAATAAATACTTTGGGATATGAATATATATAAAAATATTTTGAATAATTTAAAATATTAATTAAAGTATATACAAACTATTGAAATCAAATATTACTTTAAACAAATAAATGAGTAGTTTAATTTCCTAATAGAAAATTTACATTTCATTAACACCTATAGTGTTAAATAATGTTTTAATAGCATAATAAAATAAATATAAACGTAATACCTATTTTTGTACCGTGAAAGTGAACTTTGTATAATAAAAGTGTTGGTGTGATATTTCTAATAACCAAAGAAATTAAACAATAACTAGACATTAAAGAATTTACTTTATGATAGTCTTTTGTGTCTTTTTTTGTCCCTGCAATCTAAAAAGTAATTATGCAACTATAGTATAACAACCTATATAACTAGCTAATTATATTTATTTATATTCCTACTATTATAGAAAATGTTCTGTTTTTGTATTTATGTTTTGTTTTTCTTTCTCGTAGAACTTTACCCTGAAATAAGTGAATGCAAACTCCCTTGAAAAGAATAATGACTTCAATGGCAAAGATACTTACGGATTAAAAGGCTTTGAAAAACTTAATTGAAGATTATGACTAGTTGAGGTTGTTTTTACCAAGCTTTGCATGCATTACTGCAGTTGTATCCTCTCCAATTTTTATGGAGTCCTAAACCAACACTGCACACTGCCTAATAGCAGCTTTCACACAAAGCAGAGGCTTTCAAGTTTCCACCACAAAATTTACTTCAACTAAGGAAGTGAGTCTATTTCTTTGGAAACTTAGACAAAGGATGTGATTGATTCTCAAAGATTTTGGTTCAGTTCTAAACGTCTGCAGTTGTTTTCTTTGTCTAGCAGGTGAATACTCTCTTCAATTATATAGCTTTGAAATTTTTTATTAATAACAAATTTGTATGGATGCGTTTTTTATAAAAGGCTGAGGAGCTGACACGTGTAAAAACTTGTCTTATCTTACGTTACCTTTATTTGCATACTTTATAGATAGATATAGATTTTTTACACTACTCTAAAGAAAACTTTCTTCAACAAAGTGAGTCTATATCTAAAATTTGAAAATTTAGGACGATTATAACAATTATTGAGCCTTTTAACAAATCTCATCACATTAATTATTTTATTCTGCAAAGCTGCTGGGTTGGTGTGACTCGAATCCGGAGTAATCCAGTTCGTCTCGCATAATTTTGAGCCATGTTATAGATTTATATATTATTTAGCAACACACAAAACAAGAAAAAGGAATGCACAAACCAAAATTAACAACTTTTTCTTTCTTCCTTTTGGTTTGGTAGCGTATAAGAAAATAAAGAATTAGAAAAATAATATATGAATTGATAAGTTAATATGTTGTTCAATAATAGTGTATTTTTTTTATTATCATATATAATTCTTTTTATTAATGCAACACAGTTTCATAAAAAAAATATAACAAAAATAAGATTTTTTTTCCAAAAAGATAAAGTCACACAATATCATTATGATCATGCAACTTTATCTTTATTTTTAAAATTTGTTTTATATTTATTTTTTTTATCTCATATTTTATATTCATGCTCATGCAAGCCTCTAGAAATACTTACTTCGTACAATATAAAAAGAGGCAACTTGAAGGCCGTAGAACTCACTTATGTCACTTCATCTTTCTATACTTCACTATCTCCATTCATCCAAGTAGTCTCCTTATGTCCAAGGCTCCCTAGAATGCACTTGAAGAAAAGGCAGAAAGTGTGTTATAGAACAAAGGAACGGAACCCCAAACTTCTATGGATTATAGTTTTCTTTATTTAAATATGTCTGTTTATCTTTTCATTATAGGATGCTAAGTTTACTCTTAAGGGTTATAATATAGTTGTGCTTGGAATGCTTAATTACTCTTTTTGAATGTAATTTTCTATTTATCTTCATTACTTGAATATGCTTGCATTTTAATCAACTAGTTAAAGACAATCATACCTTAATTAGTTAGTGGAACTATAAGATAGTTGGGTTTAGGGGAATTGCATGACCAATCTTTTTTCCTAGGCTTCTTCTTCAACTACCAATTGTGACTTCTATAGACCTTCAACTTATTGAAGTATATGTTTCTAAATGACTAAATAAAAATTACCCTAAGATAAAGAATATTAGATGTGCTACACCAGGTTTTTTAGCACTAAGAAGTATAATCAGTAACAAACAAATGTAAGGCAAAAGAATTGCATAAATTGAGGTCAAATGAGAAAAGCATAACGAAACCAGAATATTTAATTCCAAAAGAACTAAAAACAACTATTATTTTCTTGTTTTTACTTTACTTGTTTCTACTTTACTTGTTTCATCTAATCAAATCTTTTCTACTTTTGATTGTCTAATATACATTAAAACTTTTCGAAAAATGACATATTAATCTGTTGGGTATGATATCTGAACTCACATTCTTATTACTATCGTTTGCCTTTACTTTTTACCCAAGGGACATGAGTAGTAATAAGAACATAAATCTAGATATCGTACCCAAAAGATTAGTATATTAGTTTGTGAAAAACTTCAGTGTAGATTAGACGATCCAAAGTACAAAAGATTTGATTAGACGAAACAAGTAAAGTAAAAACAAAAAAAAATAGAGAAGAGTTGTTTTTAGTTCTTTTGGAATTAAAGGTTTTGATTTTGTTATGTTTTTCCCTTTTGACATCAATTATGCAATTCTCTTACCTTATCTTTGTACATTACTGATTATACTTATCAATGCTACTAGGAACCTAGTCTAGCACACCCCTAATATTTTTTTATCTTATGATGATTTTTATTTGGTCATTTAGAAACACATGCTTCAGTCATTTAGAGGTTTATAGAAGTTACAATTGCTAGTTGAATAGAAGCCTAGGAAAAAAGGTTGATCATGTAATTCTCCTAAACTCAATTATCCAATAGTTCTACCAACTAATTAAGGTAAGATCATTTCTAACTAGTTGATTAACATGCAAGCATAGTCAAGTAATAGAATAATTCAAGCAGTGAAGATAAATAGAAAATTGCATTAATAAAAAGTAATAAAACACTTCAAACACAACTATACCATAACCTTTAAGAGTAAATCTAACTACACCTACATATGAAAAGATAAGCAAACATAATTAAAGAAAGAAAATTATAACTCATAGAAGCTTGGGGTTTTACTCCTTTACTTTGTGTTGCGTTTTTTGCCTTATCTTCAAGTATCTTCTAGGGAGCCTTGGGGACGAAGGAACCACTTGGATGGAGGAAGGTAGTGGAATATAGAAGGATGAAGTGGAATGACATGTATCAAGAGTAGCAAGAGTGAGTTCTACAATTCCCAGACTGTCTTTTTTTATACTGTACAAAATGTGTCTTTCTAGAGGCGTACAGGGGTATGCAAATAAAATAAAATATAAAGATAGAATTAAGAAAAAGATAAAGGAAAAATTAAAATATAGATAAAGACAAATTTTAAAAATAAAGATAAAAATGTTCGATCGTGCTAATCTTTTATTATTTCGTCTTTTGGGACCAAAAATCCTTATTTTTGTTGTATTTTTTCCTTTTCTTTTGTTGCATTTTTTCCTTTTTTATTTGTGGGTCTATGTTGTATTAATTTCAAGAAAAAAAAAAGTGAATTGTATATGATATTTATAAAGAATATTTAGAATTTCATCCAAAAAGATACAATATATTGTACAAAACATTAGTTTATCATGAACCCTACCAATGATATATGAATCCGTTCATTTTGGAGAAACAAAGAATAATATGTTTCACATAATTAAAATACAAAGGTATCCTTATTTTTATTTTTTTTTATGAAAATGAGATATTTATATTTTTTTCCACAACCCATAAAAAAAACACTAGCCTTCAAGTTTACTTTCGTTTTTGCATTCTCCAGCTTAAAAATCCTAGCATTATTCCTCTCAACCAATCACATCAAACAAACTAATTGAATTTGTTCTTAACCCACTAAAATTAGTTGGAGTGGATTAAATTCATTTTTAGATTAGATTCAAAACCTCAACTCAACTCAATCCATCTATTTCATTATGGGTTGATAGGCTAGTATAACTCATTTAAAAAACAAAAAATAATAAAATTATTATATTTGTCTAAAATTTTGTTTCCAAATTTTACGATAAAATTTAATTAAAATCTTATGCAATCAAAAGGAAAGAGAATATGCCAAGAGGAGGGAAGCAAAAGACTTTATGTTTGCTGATCATGAATAATATAATTTTCAAACAGCACAACTCCTGAGCAAATATTAAATAGATAATAGAAACATTTCATACAGGAAAGTGGGATGGTAAGAGCAGGAGCGCGTGTGGCACCGGAGGAACAGAGCAGGAGGGGGTTGTGGAGCAGAGCATGAGCACGTTGCGGTGTTATTTGACCCATGTATCTAAAAAGAAGGCTTTTGTTTTGTTTGTTGGTGGTGTTATGTTCTTACATGATTTGGAAGCCAACTTTAAAATGGCATGGGACTATAGGAGTACTTTGTAATTGGCTTCATAATATGTGAATCTCATATTGGCTTTATGTATTCTTAATTTGGTTTCATGCGTTAGTCTACCATGACAGGGATGCAACTAGGGCTGAGAATGCTTTGACTCTTGGCATTTGGCAATGAGCCAATTGGAATGCAAATAGACCACCGAAACAAATAGATGCAGTTGTACAGAATTTCCTCGTATAACTCCACGGGAGAGGTGCCTTTATTTTCTCTCATTATGGATGGCTTTCAAATTAGTCCTGTTCTTTAGTTTGGTTGGTTGGTAATGACTTAGACAGTATAATTGATTATCTATGTTTCTTGGGTTATTTGTTGTTGCTGTAGAATTTGGGGGGGATTGGGCACGGTATAAAGTGACGTAGCACTGATGCAGCTATTAACTACGCTATTGGAGTGACCACTGCACTGATGCATTCTTCCAAAATTTAAACTAAAACATTCAAATAATTTTCATTTATTTTAATTTAACTTCAAAATAACTTTTGAAAAAAGAAACTAAAACATAGCCATGTAAGACTCCATCATGTGACCCAAATCGCTGCCTGAATATCATTGCTCTCACTTTAAGTTTCAAATTTCCTCTATTCTTAAGATAAAATAAAATTAAAACGTTGATATATGTGTGGAGTATTGCACATATTGAACACCTAACTACGTGGTAGTCACCACTGCGTCCCATCTAACCTAAAGAGTAACCAGTCATTATAATCCTTACGAGACACGTGTTGTAGGTATTTAGGTATTGCTCGTGAACAATGGATTCAAATTTATCTGTTTCTTTCCTTACTTTTCCAATTAAAAAATTATACATAACAACAACAAAAACTAACAATTAAGATAACATGGAGAAATGACACATGATTTGAATTCATGTGCAATACAGTACGCGTTCTAAATTGACCTTAGAAGAATTATGATGATACTACACATGAGCCCTATCTAACCTAAAGAATGAAGAATTACTAAAATCCTTTCGAAATAAGAGCTATATCAATTTAATCCACAACAGATTATTTGGAAGACTAAATTGATGCAAAATCAAACTCTTAGAAACCAAATGGTAGTTTACTCATCTAAAAATAATTTCATTATTAAAATAAATTTCATATTTAAAAACTTTCTACTAGAGTCTACTGAGTATATTCATGTAGGCCACAAAATCAAGCGAAAAGATAAAGGAATATGATAATTTTTTTTAACCGACTTCCAGTAGAAAAGTAACTCACAAGATGCTGTGCATAGTGTATAGAGAAATTTATGAATCAGCTTCATCATGCACAATGGACACACTGCAAAAAAATTAGTTGAAGACCCAATTTCGACAGAGACAGTGAACCTTGGAAAGAGAAGCCATATAATCATCAGACCTGCATTAAAGAATTAATGTGCATCTTTCATGTTCCCCAATTTGCATCCTTTGTCTAGCTAAGAAATGTCAAGTGTGTAGATATTCAAAACCAAACCTTTGCCCATACGAAGACTGGCATGCAGCAACTATATGAACTTTAGCAGCATCTGCTTCGTTCTACCCATGAAAAAATCGTTAACATGCATTCACAAAGTCATAATAAGTCATCTTTAAACCAAATAAAAACCATAAAAAGTACAAATCGTATGACATTGTAAAAGATGGCATGTTAATGCACAATATTCCAGTTTGGTC
Source organism: Mucuna pruriens (assembly GCA_025330945.1). Classification (NCBI taxonomy): domain Eukaryota; kingdom Viridiplantae; phylum Streptophyta; class Magnoliopsida; order Fabales; family Fabaceae; genus Mucuna; species Mucuna pruriens. The sequence goes on from JAENHJ010000154.1 coordinate 3,575,544, forward strand.
CACTTTCTTTAACCTCGCAACTGTGCTTACCAATTCCAAAAACTAACAATAGTGTGTAAACTAATAAATACTTCTCTTGTCTTGTCTATTATGAGCATCTGCATTTGAGAATGCCAATGTTTGGTTGGAAATGAATCACCATGCAAGGTGCCCAGAAAGAGAAACAAAGCAACTGCAGGGATTCAAGCCAAGGTTTTTTTTACCTTAAAATCTTTTAAGCATTCCAATATTGCCAATAAACCCAGCTCCTTTTAACAAATTTATTCATGCGATCATGCTGAATTCTTGCAAAGTTGGTAACAACCTTATAAATTGGAAAGACCAAGACTATGCAGAATAATTATTTCAACATATAGCTGACTTTTCCTTGTCTTTTTAAGAGAAAAGAAAGAAAATGAAGAGATTTTTCTTTGTCAAATTAACATCCCCATGAACATTCCACCCAACCGAGCCTGTAATTAACAACAGCCAGAGTTGCATTGGCGATAATGATATCAATTATTGTGCCATATATATAATCTTTTAATATGTTTAAGATTGGAATAACTAGTATAGGTAAAAAGGAAAAACTGGGAAGTTGCAACAATACCTGGGATTCGTAATAAAGCCCAGCATATAATGAAGCATAAAAATACTCACTATCTCTGCTACCAGAGAATGCAGCTACAAGCTAGACAGGTAAATCAATTGCTCGCATCAGATTGCATTCACAAAGGCACGAGGAATCTTGGAGTGCCAATAACAAAGTCAAATAAAAATATTCTATAGCCTATGCAGGGAACTGAAGGTAGATAAGCATTGCGAATATGATAAATTGTAAATAAGATATCTTAACCTAACTGTCAAACATACAAATTTTTACTGAAAAAGAGAGCCTATGGAATCCAAGGCCCGAATTAAAAAGTGAAACAAATTTAGGCTATTTGCACTTTTGGTCCTCCACTTCTGATTCTAAAATAGTTAAAATTTTAACTTTCTATTTTTAATTTGAATGTTGTCACCTTCCTAGTTTTTGAATTGATATAATTTCGTCTCTGTCAATGTGCCGCTGAAGGGGTTAACAGGTCCTTGATGATAAATATCCGCATTAATAAGTTCTCACTGCTAATTTTCCACTTCTTATTTCTCACTAAAAGAAGTTGGATTTTTCATTAATTTATTTGTATGAATTATGAAAATGAAATTTATTTGAAGATACTTCCTAAGTCATTGATATGCTGAGGAACAGGCAATATCCGTTTCATATTGGCATAACAGCATATTGATTAATTGAAGAAGATAAGCTCATGTTTAGCATTTGTGCAAACATAAGAAATTGAGTAAACTATACTAACACCACTGAGATTTAACATAATTACACTTGATATCCTTTTTTTTTCAACATTACACTAATCTCCCTCACTTCATATAACAATATAATCAGGGGAAATTTATGTTATATAATACTATGCTGTTATATAAAATGAAAGAGGCTTGTGCAATTTTGTTAAATCTTCGGGGATGTTAGCACAATTTGTCCAAAGAAATATATCAGACTTCGTGGAAATTAGATCAGATTAATACAGTGGCTCACAGAATCTTAGTTTAAGGTCAAGATCTGGGAACTATTACCAGATTATAAGGTAAATGTGCAGGAAGAAAAAATAAAAGGCATGCTTTAGAAATTACTCTCCTAAAACTATCTCAAGCTATTAGGGGAAGACTTAAGCATAGTTTTATATCTAACAGAAATAATTGCATATCAATTGAAAAGGGCATTAAAGCACACCTTTTCAGGATCCCCACCATCTCTAAACATGTTATATGCTTCACGCATGACTGGCCTTGTGTCTCTGCCAACCTAAATTCATATAGAAAGTGGATAACTATATGCACATTACACGCTCCTTTTTCATGTTAACTCGTGAAAATAGAATCAACAACTTGCCTCAAGATATCGCTTCCTTGCTTCATCCACTCCATACAGTTGAGCTTCACACAGAAAGCACCATATGGACTCTTCGGTGTCATTTGGGTTTTGCGCAACATCTAACCGGAAACTGTTCCGCTCCTCTTCAAATCTACAGCAAAAGGGATCCAATCAAATTCAGTGTCCTTAGGATACATTCATTTCAAATGCAGCACACAAATTGTAGTTGTGCTTGCCCACACAGCACACATATTTGACTAAAAATTTCAACAATGATTATTGTATCCTAAAGTTAGTTAGGTTAAGTATAAGTACCGATTAAGGTAGTAAAGTGATAAGCCCCTTTGCCAAAGATCTGGTAAGAATGAGAACGTCTCATAACCGAAATATGAAAGGGAATTGATAGAAGCGTTTTCCGAAAGTGGATAAACCTACACGCCTTTTGACGAGGATCCAACTGAATTGCCTTGTCGAACTCCGCAAGAGAGCCCGAAACATCACCCTTAACATAATAAGCAGCGATGTCACACTCCAAGTGGCACAAAATGTAAAAAGAAAAGGAATTCAAACCTGGCGGAAGAGATACATTCCGCGTCGAATAGCAAGAACGGCTTCACGAGCGTTGTTATTGCCGCCGGTGATGGCGTCCCAGATGCCGGAAACCGAAGGAAGGAAGAGTCTTCGGCTGAGGATAAAAGGATTGGAAGCAGAGAGGGGTGTTTTGGAAGATAATAGGAATGGGAATGAGGGAGAGTTGTGCAGCGAATGGGACACCAAGATGGCTGGTTTAAGGCCGTGGGAAATGGACATGAAAGCGGACATGGTCGTGGTAGGAAGGTAAGGTATAATATTTTATGGCCACAAAGAAATAGTACATGTATAATATTTTTATTTTATACAACTTTTTTCTTTTTTATTTTATGCAAGTCAAATCCGGAAAGCTCATCGGAGTCCGGAAATACTCTCGGCTTGGCACCATCTACTTGCAAAAATACTTTCAAATTATTTATCTTCTAACAAAGTTGACAAAGTTTACAACAAAAATATCATAAGAAAACAAGAGAAAAATGTGCAATAAAATAGGTAATGTCACGTAAAGATAGGCAACAATGACATTCTAAAAATTTTAATATATAAAATTTTAAATATGATTTTATCTCTTAAATTTAGATTATTTTTTATTTTGTTTCTTAAATTTAAAATATTTTTTAGAACTTGTATTTTAAAAATTATTGATTTTAATATATTATGTAAGACGAATTGTTGTTCTATTTATTATGGAAGGTTGAGACTAAAAATTATTTTTTAAATGTAAGGACTAGAAAAATAATTTTACTTTTTATATATATACATATGACTTAATCTTTTAAATATGAATTAATCTAAATTATTGAGTAACTAAATAATAGATCTAATAGAAAATAATAAAATCATTTTAGTGGATCTTGATCATAATTTTTAAGATACATCAACAAATGTTTTTTTCTTCTTAACATTGTTGTATGAATATTCTTTGTTGTTTTTCTTCTCTTCTTTTTTTTTTTTTTAATTGTCGGTGAAGATTTCGAAAGTGCACAGATTCAGATATCTTATTCTGTAAAATTTTAAAAATATGACTAATAATAATCAATTTTGATTTAGTATAAAATTTTACAACCTAATTAATAGGACATTTTCTTTAAAATTTGTTAATGTAAATATATTTTTATTATAATATTTATAATTTTTAATGTTCAGTTTATTTTATGTAATTAATATCTTGGAATATATCATTATAAATATTTTAAATTAAATTTGATTCATATATATTTGTTATATGAATATAAATTTTATAATCGACCCCTTCTATTGCCTTGGTCTCTTGTTCTGGTTCCGTACTTGCTTCTTAAGAATAATAATTAAATATCTGTTAATTAAAATTACTAACAATAACAAAAAAAAATGTGTTTATCACATTTAAATATATATCTAACAAAAAAGTATTTTTATGATTTAATTATTACTCTTAAAACAACGGTTAACAAAATTATGGTTGCACATATATACATGTTAAATTTGGTCAAATGATATTTTTAATAATTTTATAAATATTAAATTTTATTATTTCAAAAATTAAATCATATTATATTATTTTAATAATGATTTGCATCAACATTAGATAATTCAAACATAAATAAACATACAATTTAAGAGTAGAAATCTATATATATTTTAAATAATATATTGTGTATTAAAACAAAGTGACCTAATGAAATATTAATTATTTTAAAATTATATGAAAATTTATAAATTTAATTTCCATAAAAAAATTCAATATATAATAATTAATTATATATATATATTATTTATTTTGTTCTTATCAAATTCTCCTTAATAATAATGTCCAACTTCCAATCTTTCTTAGTCTACTTTTACTCTCTACTCCGTGGTCTCTGACCTCTTTAGTGGGCGAGGAAAGAGGTACTTGCAAAGACACTTCAACGCCCAAGTTAGTCTTTTCTACTATGTGCTTTCTCTAGGTTAGTGAATATACTTGGTACACGGCCCCGAGTTCCCCTTTATAGTGTGTTAAGGGTTTTGGACACATTATCTATAATGGTCGCGCCCTTCGGGCACGCTTCAGATCTAGCGATGAATGACCATCGGGGGCACCGAGGATCTCGGCCAATATCTCAGTGGGTGCCTGGGCGTGGGATATACTAAAGGGGTCGAACTCTCAGGTAGGCTGAGGTCCGAAGTCTTGTTTTAGGTATCCAAAGTGTGCTCTGAGTACAGTTGCCCCCCGAGTCTCAAGTTCATCATAAGGAAATGTAGAGGCTTATCCTTTGGCACAAGGTAGGGTCCTTTCGATGGTGTCTTTTGAATGGAGGTGGTGTCCATTAGTTCAAGGTTAGGTTCGTCTTGGGAGTCATGTGCTTTAATTGTTTTTGGCAATCGAGCATGTCTACGAGGTGAGTTTGGGTCTACGTGCATATAAATGCAAATGACGTTTGCGTGTCACGACGCTTGGGTTCACATGCTGGGGTCATTTGGTATAATCAAGAACGCGACCTTTGGCATGGCAACTCCTATATAAAAGAGCAATGGTACGCGAGGGAGGCATATCACCTTATTTCCTTACCCTCACTTCTCTGCTTCCCAATCCTCTCTATCATTGTCCAACTTCCTAAGTCCAATCTCCACACATCTGAATTCCTTCCCTTCAAGTACGCAACCTCCTGCCTTCTTACTATGAGTTTCGCGAGTCATCCGCTAGGACTGGCCGAATGATAGAGGATGAGGTGCACTCGATAGGTGCCTCGTCGTTGAGCGAGACGTCGAATTCGAGTTTGGAGTTTACTGATGGTGGTGCTGTCGATCTCCCCTCCCTTACAAATGTGTGTCAGTCGTGATTGTGGAGTCGACGGTCGTCGCTCCTTCGATATATTTTAAATTTGTCTTTAAAATATATCAGACTTGATTTCTAAAATTTAAATCTATTAAAATTAACCTTGAGTTCAAGTTGATGAGACGAGAAAACATATATATCCTTATTTTTTGGATGATTCTTACAATGTATTTTATCATAACTTAAAATTTATTGAGAAATATGAATTTGTATATATATCTCACCACTTCTTCAACTAGTCATTACTCATCATTTATATTTTTTTTAATAAATTTCAATAAATAGTAAAATGTGTAATAGAAAAAACATGTTAAAAATATGTAATTTATTGAGAAACATGAATTTATATAGATCTCACCACTTTTTCAACTAGTCATTACTCATCATTTATATTTTTTTAATAAATTTCAATAAATAGTAAAATGTGTAATAGAAAAAACATGTTAAAAATATGTAATTTATTGAGAAACATGAATTTGTATAGATCTCACCACTTTTTCAACTAGTCATTACTCATCATTTATATCTTTTTAATAAATTTCAATAAATAGTAAAATAGTGTAATAGAAAAAATATGTTAAAAATATGTAATTTATTGAAAACCATGAATTTGTATAGATCTCACCACTTTAACTAGTCATTATTCATATTTCTTTTAATAAATTTCAATAAATAATAAAAATGTAATAGAAAAAATACGTTAAAAATATATAATTAGTATTTTTATATATATACTATTACATGAAATAACTCCAATATAAATCTGGTTTGATTTCATTTTGTATAAATTATGAAATGCTCTAACTGGGAGAGAGTTGTTAAATAAAATTACTTACACTCAAAAAAATTATATACCAACAATTTGTCGCGAGATTAACTTCTATTAAACAAAATTAAGTCAATAATATAAATCTAATGGATTTGTGTCATTGATATAATAAATCGTAGGATTAATTATGTTTTTATTCTTATAAAATAAAATGAATGACTTTTAATTTTGACATGTAAATAAAATTATATTTTTTCATTCTTATAAATTTTAAAAATATTAATTTTGGTCTTTATTTTTGTGATAGTTGTTAGTTATTTGTATATTTAACATAAAATTATGTGACACATATTAGTTTCTACATTATTATGCCAGCATATGATATTTTTAAATTTATAAAATAAACATTATTTATATATCTTAAAATGAATATTAGAAGAAAAATAGGGACTTCAAATGTAAAAAGATTAAAATTAAAGAAAAATATTTTATAAGGATCACAATTAAAATTTACTATTTTATAATGATAAAAACAATAATTTTAAAATTTATAAGAATAAAAAATAATAAAAATTCATAAAAAAAACTTTGCTAATTTTATAAAGATAAAAAAATATGTTTAATCATAAATTCACATTAATAGAAGATAGTTATAACGCTTAATATTAATTGTCTCTAATAAATAATATTTTTTAATATTATTTTTGTATTAAAAAAATGAGGTAATTGAGTTCATGAAACAGTTTGTACAAGCCAACGCTTACAAATGAGTTCGATATATGAACTGTATTAATTTTGGTTAATTAATTTTTTGTGTTTTACAAGAAGGATTAACTTCTAATATTATATTTAAAATTTTAAGACGATAGTTTATTTCTACCGCGAAAGTTATTACTATTTTTCTCATCTCGAGCAAATAAGTATATAACTCCAAAAATAGATTTGTCGACAGAAAATCTCGGAATGTCGTCATTGAAGTCACGTAAAATAAAATAATACAAAAAAATCGAGAATAGATTTGTTGACAATAATTCCAAAAAAAACAACGTGTTGGATTAGTTTCGGGTCGTCGTACACCGATATGCAATGAGAATACAAGTTGATATTGAAATTGGGCGTCTGTCCAAAATATAAAAATAATTAACATGGAAAGGGTCAGGTCGTAAGTCATAATGGATTTAAAGTTTGCTAATATAAAATATTATCTATTGTCTCTTTTAGATTGTGATGGCTTATTAATTAGTATTTCCCTAGATTAGAGAAAGAGTAATTGATAAGTTGGATCAACGGTGAGACAACGTTTGCATACACACTACATCTACAAAACGACACCTGTCAAGTTGCCTATATTAAAAGTAAAGAGAGGATTCTTCCCGTGTTCACGAATCACAGGCCTAGCGGTGGCAGCACTAGAACACAACAATCCTTTGTCCTAAGACGGAAAGTCCTAACCCACACATCACATGGATTCCTTGCCCGAGGATTGTGTTTCAAAAATTCTTTCATACACATCACCACCAGACGCATGTAGATTCTCTATGGTGTCTTCAACCCTGCGCTCAGCCGCTGACTCTGACCTTCTCTGGCGGACCTTCTTTCCCTCTGATTACAGTGACATTGTCTCAAGGGCCCTCAATCCCCTCACCCTCAATTCCTCTTCATACAAACACCTCTTCTATGCTCTTTGCCATCCACTTCTCCTACACGGGGGCAACATGGTACTATATATATATCTAATCCATTCTATTTTTCATGTTTGATTTCCATCAAATAATTTACATATTATATATGTTATCTATATAATGTAGAGTTTCAAATTAGACAAGTCTACGGGTAAAAAATCTTATATCCTATCTGCAAGGGCGTTATCGATTACGTGGAGCAGCGATCCCTTGTATTGGAGCTGGAAACCAGTGCCTGAATCAAGGTAATTAATTTGCTTGAGCGCTCAAATTTTTAAAATTAGCTACTACTATTTTTGGTTATAGCAGTCCTACTTAAATTGATGAATGTTATAATTAATAATTGTGCAGATTCAAAGAGGTGGTTGAGCTGAGAACGGTGAGCTGGTTAGAAATTGAAGGCAAAATTGAGAGCAGGATTCTAACACCGAACACTTCCTACGGGACTTATCTCATAATGAAAATTTCGCGTCGCGAATACGGGCTTGATTCAGTGGCGTGTGAGGTATCAGTTACGGTGGGCAACAAAGTGCAGAGTGGGAGCGTATATTTGTACCAGAAAGACGAGAACAAGAGTGAGAATAAGAGGATTCGAGTTCCCACGAGAAGAGAGGATGGGTGGATGGAGATTGAGGTGGGTGAGTTCTTCAGTGGTGAGACTAACCAAGAGGTTACCATGAGTTTGATGGAAGTGGGTTATCAATTGAAAGGAGGGCTTATCCTCGAAGGCATTGAAGTAAGACCTAAACATTATCGTTAATTTGACTAAATACAGGAGAACTATGATCCATGTAGTTGATTAGAACTCGACATCAGTTTTGACAATTTTGTTAATAAAAATAATGCTACTTTGAGGCATGTAGCTTTGATGAGCTTCTGAAATTTAATTTATTTTTATTTTTATTATTAAAGAAAAAAAGAAATATCTCGTCTACACGCCAATGGCACGTGAGTTGCGTGCATAAGTTAATTAATCAATCTGTTTTTGTTTTTTGTTTTTTTTGTTTGTTTTTCCTTTTGCAATTTCTCGAAATCTTTTTTCAAATCCTCAGCAAATATTTAAGTCCCGATAAAATATTTTTTACCTTTTAGATTTCAAGGTGGATATTTTCGGAAGAATCTCTATTGCTCCTAAAGTACGGAAAAACTACGCGACGCTGTCTTAGAAAATCACTTTAACTTTGTTTAACTCCGAAAATCCTAAACCAGAGTAGTAGAGTACATACGCAACTAGAAATCTAAACTAACGATTTTGATATTTTTAAATTCAAAATTAATTTTTAACATAGAATATTTACTTAAATAAATAAGTATAAGTATTTAATATGATTCTATATTATTTATGTCAATCAGTTAACTGTCAGTTGTGTACGCTAAGTGTATATATATTTTTAAGCAAAAACTACCAATCGTTCGCTTAGACCCTCACTTGCGTATGCGCATTGTATTGTATATATATATATATATATACATATTTAGCAAACACAACCGAAAGTTAACTAACTAATCGAGAGTACATACCATTTTTAGATTTATGTTGAATGATGTAGAGTCATATTAAAATACTTATACTTCTTTGTTTTAAGTGATTATATGTTAAACATTATTTCTGAATTTAAAATTTATTTTCAGTTAAAATAATTTTATATTATATAATTTTTGTGTTGAATAAAAAAATATATTAAAATTTATTATTGATTTGATTTGAAATAAAAATTTTAAACATAAATTACATCATTTTAAAATTAATTTTATAAGTACTTATCTAAAAAAAATACATAATCCGTTGACGGTCTATACAAAAGATTGGGCCTTTTTTGTTAACGTATATATAAGCATATATTTATAAACACATAAACAAATACAAGTTATTATTTATTAAATAATTATGCAATAAAAAATAAATATTTAAATAATTATAAAAAAGGAAGAAATTTTTGTATCTTTCATAAATTTTTCAATCCGTCCCTGCCTCAAACTATTTTATCCAAATACTGAGAACCAGTGTTCAAATTAACAGTACATGGGGAGTCATATGTATGACAATTATTATTTTTTGTAAATAAAAAAAATATATTTAGAGTTTATTTTTCATTAAATTAATCCAATCGAGTGAAATTATTTGAGGAAAACGTTTGTCGGTGATCCCGGGCGCGACTATATAAAGTTCATATGCTTATAGTTACATCCCAGTCTTTCTCACGCATAATATCTTTCAGGAGTAGGACTCATTTATGATGGAAATTAGGTACGATGTGATAAATTCCCATAATACATTATAATTTTGTTGAATTTTGTGTATGAGTGCCGTATCTTACAAACTTAGAATTTAATTTAGATGTGCTCAAGTCATTAAAGTTTTTATATTATTATTTAATTATGTGCGATAATGTATAATAAGTTAAATAGTTTTTATAATAAATAATTTAAAAATAAATTTAACATAATTTTTATTTGTTAATGTGTATTTTTTCTTTAAATTATATTTAATTATATTTTTAATCTATATAAAATAAATATTTATAGAAATTATTTTTATTTTGATTCCTATAATTTTTGTTTTGTTTTTATTTTTATACAATTTAAAATAATTAATTTTAATATTATAAAATAAATAATTTTTTATTAAAATTCTTATAAAAAAATTTAAAATTTGATATCATTATTTTTATCCTTAACATTCATTACAAGGTATATAAGTAAAATTTATTTTATATATATATATATATATATATATATATATATATATATATATATATAAATATAAAAATAATTAAATAGTGTCGCATAACAAATCAACAATTTCAAATTTTATATAAATGAAAAATAGAAATTTTTTTTATAAAAACCAAATCAAAATTAATTCATTTTATATAGACTAGTAATATATTTAAGCATTTAAATTATAATTATGAAAATTAAATTCATAAAATTATTCAACAATTTACATTATAAAAGAAGTCAGCAAATTCATTATGCATGTTAAAATGGTCCACTCAGAATTTAGGGGTCCCAAAACGTCTTTTTGCATTAAAAAAATGTTTTACTTTGAAATAGAATTTAAAAAAAACAAATATTTAAGAATTACTTAATAAAAAGTTTTGATTTATTAAAAGAGATTAAATATTTTTTTTTTAAATTCATCATATTATAATTTTCTCTCTTCCGTAAATATTAATTACACAATAGATAGTAAGAATTAAAAAAAATACTTTAACCTTAATTTTTTTCCTTGAAACATAATAATTGCTCAATAGTGATGAATTAAATTTAGCTTTAGAATATTAAAAAGTGGTTGATTTATAAAATAATACTTTTATTTCTTAAAGAAAGGTTTGAAATTCGGATTTTTTAATAAAAATAATGTAATTAGAAAAAAAAATCTTGGTTAGTGAAGTTTTCTTATAGATATTAGTTATCTATAAAATTGATATACTTCACAATGATAAAATTATGAACTAAAGAAATTTTTAATTTAGAATTAAAATTTTTTAGAAAAAAAATAGAAATAGAAAAATGTCACACCATATATAATATACTTAATTACATAAAAAAAAGTTATTTTTTAAATGTATATATTGTTTATGGAAAAATATTAATGATTACAATAACTTTATTTCAAGGAAAAGAAAAAATAAAATTAAAATCGATTAAATATTATATAAAATCAATAATGTCTTAAAAATTAAATAGATTAATTTTACTATTTAATAATAAAAAACGTTAAACAAATTTAATTATAATACTTTAACAGATAATCTTACATTTAAAACAAGTTAAAAAAATAAATTTTAAATAAAATTATAATAATTGTAATTGTTTTTCATTAATTTAAAAGTATCTCATCTTAGAAATTGTTTTAAGTTTACATAACGCTGGACTCGCCTTGATTTCATCAAATTCATCTTATATATTTAATTGAAATGACTGGGGACTTAATCATTCCCTTGGAGAATAGGAATAATCTTTGTTAATTATTGATAGACAAGTTTGTGTAAAATCTTCCAATCACATTGCCAAAAATATACATATAATTTAAATAGTAGTTAGTTTTAGAGAAAATATTAATTTGAGATATCTCTGAAATTGTGTGTCATTGTATTATTAGTTTTTTTTTTAAATCTTTTTGTTACCACTTTATTTTTTCTATAATTCAGAGGCTGGTTTAATAATAATTTTTATATGATTAATATGGCAACACTTTAAAGTTTTAAGAAGCTATTTTAATGACTAACATTTTTTTTTTGGTGGTGTGAGAAAATTTAGACTACTAAATATAATATAATTAGAGAAAATATGATATGCAATGTTAACGTGAATTTTATTTTATGCTTATATTTAATAAAAATTAATCATTTATCTACTAGATTAATCATTAAAATATTTTTAAATTAATTTTTTTAAAAATTAATTAATTTTTTTCAATCATTTTCTTCTTCACTTTTCATCTCAAAGCTTTAAGTTTTTTTTTTTTCTAACATATTCTTCCTTTTTTTTTTTTCTCAAACTCTTAAGTCCTTATTTTTTTTTCTTGGTTAACCTCTTTTACTCTTTCATTTCAAAACTTAAACTTTCATTTTTTTTTGTCATCCTATTTTCTCATCCAAAACTCCAAGCTTCAATTTTTTTCAATTACTCTCATTTTTCCCACAATTCTATCTCAAAACTTTAATCTTTCATTTTTCCAGCTACCCTCATCCATTACATTATCTTATCTCAAAACTTTAATCTTGTTTTTAGGTACTCTCCTCTCATCCTATTCCCCTATCTCAAAACTTTAACCTCTCATATTTTTCCAGCCATCTTCCATTGTATCATTCCCTATTTCAATACCTCAATTCCTCATTTTTTTTTTATCATTCTCTATGTTTTACTCTCCTGTCTCAAAATTCTAATCTTATTTTTTCGACCATCCTCTTTTGTTTTATTTTTCTATTTCAAAAATTCAATCCTTCATTTTTTACCATCCTCTTTTACTTCATTTTTCCATCTCAAAACTCAATTCTATTTTATAGATTTTTTATTTTTAATTAAATTAAAATAATATGATATAGCGGGACAAAATAGGAAAATTTAATCTAATAGTGTAAAATTACCCTAATAATGCATCATATAATTATTCAAAAGCTTTAG